>JAWNLC010000831.1:595000-1122500 GCA_035041535.1 Drosophila cognata
TCTCAATTACGAAAACAGTCTCAAAATCTGGAGAGCGTTTCATTATTTTCATATGGCCACGGTGGAAAAGTTATTTTTGGCCCATTTGTATTCATGTATTCAAGTCCGGGCCGTCTCTAATACATAATCAAATATCAAATGCCAGTTAAGATGCTGTTACTGCCGTACAGGTTGTTGTTGTTGTTGTTGTCCTGCGCAGCGTGACAAACATAGCCAATTACTTGGCCAAAATCAAAGACATATTTGTTTAATGGCCACAAACTGTTGTTGTTGTTGCTCTTCTGGTTGTTGCTGTGCCTTCAACTTTAACAGCGTTGCCGGAGAAAGAAGAAGCTAACAAAAAAAAAAAAAAATAGAAAAAAAAATATCAGTCATCGGACTCAACATCTGCGTCGGCAGCGCAGTCGCCACAAGCTGCGTGCAGTGGCGAAGGGCACAACTTGCTATAAAAGTCACGTCCTTGACTTAAATATGTGTGCACGCCGTCAAGCGACAAAGAAATAAAATCCAACATTTTGGTAAACTCGAGTAAACAACAACGCGAACAAAAGAGTGCAAAATTAAGAAAATAAAAAACGAAAATATACATATGTACATAGGTGAAAAAAAAAACAAACAACGAAACAACGAAACAACAAAAGCCTAGCAAAAAGTGCGTTAAAAAAACCTCAAAAGAAAAGCGACCTCAGCGCAAACCTCATGCGAACCAATAAAAAATCTCTTTGAAGCATGATAATCAATGGAAGAACATTTCATCGCAGGCAGCGCAGATACATTTGTATCTTTTGGCTGACACGTGCAATTTATGAGTGGCTGGCAGTTTGCGGTTCTTTTCGCACACACTTTCGTTAACCTTTTTTGCCCATTCCCGTTACCCAATCTGACTGACTCACTGTGTCCGTCGCAGTTCATTGACGAAATCGCGATTCTCTCGAATTGGTTGAGTTCGCTCGAATCGCCAGTTAGTCAGTCTGTCAGTCAGTCAGTCAGTCTGCCAGTCCGTCAGTCCGTCAGTTAGTGGTGACTGCTTGGCTGCCTTGTGCGTCCCACGTACCATTTTAGGCAATAGAGGTTGGAGGTGCATTAAGCCCCCCACTGTGACATTATCAAGACTCAGAGCCCAAAAGTTGCCTTAGAGACCTGCATTCCTCATCCCTCATCCCGACACCCGACTTTTAAGACACCTTTGAAGTGTTTGGACTCACGGGTGGGCGTACATGGGTCACGCTTACCCATTGATTGATTGACAAACTACCCTGCCCTTCACTGACGGCCTGACCCTGACTTTCTTCCATCTGTTGCTATTGCTATCTATCTCGCTCGCTCTCCCACTTTGGCTAATCAAATTGGCAGGAGGACAAGCCCCTCCCTCCCACACCCACTACCAAAAGCTGTGGCCTGAGTCGCGAGTGGAACATCAGCTAAATTAATGTAAATTGAATGACACGCAACGGCACCGCAAAAGAACCTGTAAAGTCCCTGGAAAGCACTGAGCTGTTGTAGAGCAATGGAGCCAACGACAAAATATGCCAAACAATGTGCTACACAGCGAAGCCAAGTTGGTTGGGTGTCGGGGGTCGGGGGTCGAGGGGGGAGGAGTTGGTTGTAGGTGGGCATAAATACAACGTAAAGTAAAGCAAATTAATTTATTTCGCCTGTCCCAAAAGCAGTGATCCCCCAAACCCGCCGCTCAGCTAACAGCTAAGCTATACCGCTTTGAGGCGGCTTCAAACCTTTGTTGTTGTTGTTGTTGTTGTTGTTGTTGTTGTAAACTTGAACTTAATATTCTCCATTCCTCTCTCACTCTCTCTCTCTCTCTCACCCCGGCTTTTGCATCGCTCAGTGCGGACGATGCGTCGTCATCGCAACCGGAACCGACTTCCTGCCAGCCAACCAACCAGCCAAGACAGTCTCGCCCTCTTGTGAAATCGTGCGTGGCCGCATCTGTCTGTCTGTTTGACTCTCAACGTCTCTCTCTCTCTCTCTCTCTCTCTCTCTGTCTCTCTCTCTCTCTATCTGACTCTCTCTCTGTTTCTCACTCTCTCTCGACTCCTTAGAATATGCTAATGAGCATTTAATTTGCTGTCGCTGGCTGTGTAAACGCTTCCAATTTCAAATTCACTTTCAACTTGCGGCCTTAGTAGCTGCTTAGCTTGAATTTCATTCGAATGTGGCGGTTTTTTTTATTTAGAGAAAGAGTGAGAGAGTGAGAGAGAGAGAGAGAGAGGAGGAGAATGGAGGCGGTGGGTGGGACTTATTATCTTCTCTGCGTATTGCTTTTGTTCTCGGTCTGGTTCAATTTGTATAATTGTTATTAGTGCCTGAATTTCAGTCGTATCCAATTACAATTGCCCTTTTCCCTGCCCGCCTCCAATTAATCCCATAAAATTGAATGTGTTTAACTTCTTTAGGAAGTTTATCAGGTGAAATTATTTGACTAACAAAATTGACCTGTTTTTTTTTTTTGCTCTTTTGCTTTAAACAGAACATTTGCCATATATACAATTAAATGTACAGATTTGAAAATAATTACCACATTAATGACTCAGAGCAACAATCAAGATCAGCATCTACAGTCGAGTCTACAGTATACCAAGTCCCTTAAGCTTATACTCGGATTTCAGATACAAATTTCACACACTCGTTGTCGTCAGCATTTTAGGGGCAAAATTAGCGCTTGATTCACATAAAACTGCTTTTTATTTTGATTTAATTAATCTTTGCGAAATGACTAATAAAACAATTCATTAATTAGGAGACTTTTTTGCAAACAAATAAAAACAAATTTAAAATGAGAAAAGATTTCATTTCTCATATTTTGCCATCGGCATTCAATTAAATTATAATTGCATTTTCGCTGATCTTTCTATCTTTCTTCAAATATCAACTTTTTGTGGCATACATATTCCCATGCTATTTATTATTTATACGAAATTTAATACATCATCTCGGAATACTCGTGTCGAATTTCTAAAATTCCCCCACACATTTTACGAATGCTCTTTTTATATTCTATGTGCACAGAATGTAAAATATGTTGGTAGTAGAATCGGGCTGTAATATTGAAGCTCAACTCCATTTGGCTCATGATTTGTTCTCAACTTAATTGTACATCTACAATTTATGCACTTACATTTTTCGAATGTTTCTGGTGCGAAATCATGACAAACATTTGAAGTTGTAAAGTTTTCAAGTAATTAAGAAATTCCCTTCTAGATTATTAATAGAGCGATATGAGTAAATGGCTTTGCTGGCAACAGTTGCAGTCAAGTTCGAATATTTCCTGGCAATGACAGTCGGACATGCGACATGAGACATGAGACATGAGACATGAGACACGAGACAATTGAGGCTGTGTTATGTTGTTCCATCGATAGCAACGTGTTAAGGCTGTTGACTACACGAATGTCGCAATCTGTCATCACGAATCTGTCGACGTTGTCGTCTCGATAAACGATATTCAAAGCCATTCTACAAGCATCGAACCAGTGTGGAGCATGTTTTTCGTATATATATATATATATATATCTTTTTTTATTTGCTGTGGCAACTTCAATGTCAAAGTCGGGGGCGTTTTGTCGTGGGAGTTGAACATGCAAAACATTATTTATATCATGTATTTCATTAATTCTTTACGACAGTTTATGGGCAATTTATAATTAAGTTTAACGTTCGTTTAATGGCTCTCTCGGCTGGATATGATTTCGAATGCAAATTCGAATTGCAACTGCAACTCAACATCTATAAAATTATTAGAAATGCAAATTTGTCAAAGTGTTGTCGGTTTTTTACTGTTTGTGTGTTTTTTTTTTTTTTTCGTAGAAATATCTATTGGGTTTCTGTGCTGCGATTATGACGCCATCCCTCCGCAAAAATGCACTCGAAAGGGAGTCGGAGTCATATATTGTAGCCACATATCAAATATGCAAACATTAACGGAAACTGTTGAAACATGCACATGTCATTCAATGTGTTATGTATATGCCGGGGCATATAGCGAGGGCTATTCAATATTTGAATAAATATTTAAAAGCAAAGCCAATTAAATCTTACAATTTATATATTAAAACCTGCCAAACATATATGGCTGCATATCTGAGCATTATATATTTGCAAATTTCTATATAAGAAATAATTTTCATATTATTAAACCAAAATTGCGAAATTTATGAACGCATCCGGGTCTCGTTGTAGTACAATGGACCAATTTTGGCCTAAGTAATTTGGTTTTATATGGCCAACGACCAAACGGTCAAACCTAACTTAACCAATGTAACCAATATTACAAAGGCCCAAACGAGGCTCGAAACGATACTTCAGATTTGAGTTTTAATTGTTGTTCTTCTTAATGAACATTTCTTCAATTATGACCATGACCATTGCAAATGTGTATGTGTTGCATATCCGAATCGGACTATTATATCCTATTGCTGTTATAGAAATAATCTGTCTAAAAATTTGCTTCAAGTTGTGTGATTAACATAGGCATAGGCAGACAAATGTGCAATATTCAGTCGTAAAAAATGAAAACCTTAAAAAACAATAATCTAAATACAATTTGACAAGTGAAAACGTATTCGAATATAATAACAATATACAAGAATAATAATTTATAATAAAAGAACATAATAATACATAATAATAATAATAATAATAATAATAATAATAATAATAATAATAATAATAATAATAATAACAATAACAACAATAATAATAATAACAATAATAATAATAATAATAATAATAATAATTATAATAATAATAATAATAATAGTAATAATAATACATAATAATAATAACAATAATAATAATAATAATAATAAAAGTAAGCAGATTAACTGCGGTCTGCAGCGATACCTGCTCTGTTTTTTTTTGTTTTTTATAACTCATCAAGCTGCCCTCGCAGCCGCTACCAAAAACAACTGTTTGTGTGCTGCATGTTTAATAGCTTTGTCTCGCATTCAATTTGCATGTCGCCCACGGGGCAAAGAAAAGCGTGAAATATTTTAAGCGCCTTAGACACAAACAATGGCGCTGACATCGGAGCTGACGCAGCTCCTCAAATCTAAGCCGGCAGCGACTGCAAATTTATCTAACCTTAAAAAAAATGTAAAAAAAAAAAAAAACGAAACCAGCAACGGCAATTTTCGCTTTCGTTTGTCGGCATTTTGGTTGCTTTTCATTGATTATTGTTATTGTCTGTTGTTGTGTTTGTTGTACTCGGAGTGTGGGCGTTAGCGCCCACATCCACCTGATGCAGCTTCACAATTAGAAATTCGAATAGAAAATGCAGCAGCGGCAAACATCGGACACAACAATGCCTCACTGCTCGCAGCTCGAGTGAGCGATACGCGATGATATCAGCGCATAACGGGGAAACTTGCTTTTGCTTCCGACTTATGAAGGTGAATTTATACAGCGATTTCAGTATTCGGTAGTCTTTGAGACCAATCTTTTACAGACGTCATCGATTTTGGACAAATATTAAATGATTTTTTATACTCTGATACAGAAGATGTAAGAGTATATTTGATAGCTACAACTTGGAACATATACTTGTCTGAGCCTATCCACTAGGGGTCTAGAAAATCGAAAAATCCGATCAAATCACATATCTCCCACAATTCTAAGAGGTACAGTCACCAAGTTTGTTTGCTAAATTGTTGGAAAATCGTATATGTCACACAATTTGAATGCTAGAGTCACCAGATTTAAAAGATATATAACGCCAGCAACTCTATAGTCTATATCTCGCGCAAATTTAGGGCTAAAGTTACCAAACTTGGCAGGTAGTAAGATAACTGAATACACTTAAAAAATGCCCACTCAGTTCTTTTCCATGTGATATGAGAGTATTTTACAGTCGGCTATGCCCGAGTGCAACATATTTGCATTTAAACGAGCAATAATAAAAAATATAAAAATAAAATATCACGAGATGAAACATTATGATATCAAAAATAAATATGTGGTTGGCTTAAATATTTCAAGTAGCAAATAAATTTATAGTTATCTACAAATAAATGCACAACATTGAAAAATGTTTGTTTTTATGTTGACAATATAATCAAATAACATTTTAATGAACATACCTTTGCCGTTAATATTGTTGAATATCGGCTTTTCGACTGACTACTGTGGACTATTACACTTAAGTCTCAGCGATAAACGATCCATTGAAGCGTGTCAACAATTCATAAAATGGAAAATATCTGTTAATTTGTCGGAAATATGTATTTGATAATTTGATATTCAAGCGTATTATGTTTGTTGCATATACATATATATATATATATATATATATATATTATATGTATAAGTGGTGGTCTCCATAAGTTGGCATTAAAACTAACCTCAAATTTTGTGTTTCCTTCCATCTCTTTTCAGGTGAGTCAATGTCGAGTGCATTCAAACGAAACCATTGCGATTGAGCTGAATAAACATAACCAACAACATCAACAACAACAACAACATCAACATCAACAACAACAACAGCCAAACCCATTCACTGATTGTGAGCATTCTAGCTGAATAGTACAACTCGTATCTTAATTAGGTCCCGTATGCAACGTGTTGTTTACCACTTGTTGCATACAAAACAGATTTTGTTTTTTTTTGCCCCAACCTTAGCAATGGAAGAAATTAAAGCGAAAATGGGAACAGAAAAAAAGAACGCAGCTCGCTCGCCGAGTTGCGTTAAAAGTGCAGCACGCACCTGCGTCAGGCCCGTCTTTGCCAACCTTCCGGCAGCAAAAGCAACAGCTCCGGCAACGTCTTCGTCTTCGTCTTCGTCACCGTCTCTGTCTACGTCTGTGTGCAGACACATGCCTCCCGTGCCGTTTGGCACGTTTAAATGTTTGCGCATTTGAAATGTGATATGCGCCACCGTGTGGCCAAATGAATGTCGCTACAGTGCTGCCTGCGTTTCAGCTGTTGCTGTTGCTGTTGTTGCTGCTGCTGTTGCCGCTGTTCATTGTGTGACACACATGCTTACCCCTGCCTCGGCCTCGGCCTCGTCCCGCCCCTGCCCCTGCCACAGCCCCTGCCACAGCCCCAGCCCCAGCCATGCCCTGCCCTGCCCCTGTTTATCTAAGTACATGCGCACACGCAGCATACATGGATAAGTTTTAGTTAACGGCCGCGCCGCACGTTGCGTTTGACTATACAATATTGTTGTTTATTTTTTATTTATTTATTTATTTTTTTTTTTATTTTTTTTATTGTCTCATGAGTGAGGAGCAGAACAACAGCACAGAAGAACAGAACACACCCAAATGTAAGTTTCCTTTGCAACAACAACAACAACAACGAAACAACGCTTGTCGTCATGGTCTATTTGGCTTTTGGGTTTTCAACTTGGAATACCTCGGGCCGTGTATTCCTCAATGTTTGCCTATCGTCATTTTGTCATTTGTCGTCTGTGTCGCTTGTCGCTTGGCTGTCAAAATATTTTGTGGGCGCGTTTGGCACAATGTTTTAATTGCTTGTCGCTCCGCTCGAAGAATGTGCTGTAAATTACGGGCATATTTTAAATACGACCAAATTACGGCCAACTAGCAACTGCCAACTGCCAACAGCCAACAACGAGGCAGCAGCAGCAGCAGCAGCAGCAGCAGCAGCAAATTCATTTTGTAAGATTAACCGCCTTCAGCTAGGACTTTATGTTTGTTTGGCCAACACCCCCCGCCTCGTAGATGCTCTTGCTGGCCTGGCTAAATTTACCTTTTATTATGAACCAGAAGCTGAATCTGCACACAGCTGAACAGCTTAAAGGATTCTCTTGGAGCCGCCCCTTTGCCTTTATTTAATAATAATAAAATTCTTTGCTTTTTTTCCGCTTTAAATTCTTCTTCTTGCTTTTGCTTATGTCAGTCGAAGGCAAATAATCTTGTTCGTCTAAAGGGGCTTTGAAATAATTTTCTAAAATTACAACAGCCCTTGGCGAATGGGTCCCCAGCACACACACACACACACATACATACATATATAATGCTAAATTAAACCTAATATGAAATCATTTTCCATTTTACAAAGTAAGTCGAATTGTGGCCCACATCAGCAAAAATAAAAAAGAAGAAGAAGAGTTACCTTGTTGCTGTTGTTGTTGTTGTTGTTGCTGCTGCTATCGCTCCCGGTGGGGAGTCAATCGCTGGAAATACGTTAGAATTTAATCACTGACAAATTTGGTTGTAATTATATAATGGAACCAATTAGCCGAAAAGGGTACCTACGCCAGGGATCAGGCAACGATTGCAATGTCATTGTCATTGCATAGATAAATCAAACACAAAAAATAAATAAAAAAAGAAGATATAGGCAACAGGCAGTTAGCCCGATATGGATTCAACCGAGTCACAAAAATACACATGTAAATGCTGGCCAAAGTGGCGTATGAGTAATGCGACTGGCAATGGCCTCCAATTTATTTATTTTCTTTCAAATACCAAAATGTCAAGACAATTACAGACTTCAAACTAATTAGTTATTTTAAGACGTTGCCGCTTTTTCTCTTTCTTTTTTTGTTTTGTTTTGTGGCACGGAAGAGGGCCCACCGGGGGGCATGGCAAATAGGTCGCGCTTAGTGCCCCACAAATGTTGAGCGTTGTATGTACCTTATCAACATACAACGCTCAACAAGCAAACAAACAAACAATTAAACACCTCAAAAGACTATAAGATATATATAGGTAAGCCCAGCAACTCGTCCACTCGTTCCACTTTAAAGATCTGTCAGCGGCATTGGCCCTTAAGTGCTGCTTATTGTTTCAACAATAGTCTCTAGCTCTTTGCGACACAATGCGTCATTATTTGCAGTGCATAATTACTTTGGGCCGTTTTACCTACTTCTTAGTTTACAACAATTGCAATTTGAAGTCTTAATCAAATATATTGCTGAGCATGTTTCACAATGTTGCTCAGTTGGTACTTAATATTTGACTTTAAGGGAATTTGTCATTTTCATAAATCATTGAAGACGTTTTCACTATTTCTGTTATGGCCATGTTCCACTATGCCCGAAAGAAACACAAATTTTGGCTTTAATGAAACATGTTTCTAATTTCTCGTTTAGCTTCAGTTGCATCCACTCGCATATTAAACTTGTTCGATATTTGTAATAGTTATTTCCGATTTCGCTGCATATGAAATTGAAAGCGTTTCTTGGATTGCATTTGGCTTTTGGCGTATCGAATGCCGCTAAGGCTATGCCAGTTATGCTGGGTATGCCGTGCCGTGCCGTTAATGTGCATGCTTTATCACGATGCTGGGCCCAGTTGTCACTGGATATTATGATAATTTGTGCGTCTGTGCCGAGGAGAGCATGGAGCATAGGACGCAATTTATATATTGTATATACATATATACCGAGCGAGTGTGTGCACACTGTTAATCATCGCCTCCTCACACCCCATGCCTGGAGACGACTATACCAACAAATTGTGTCATGAGCGCCGAAAGCTGGTGGCGGTGCAGAGAAACCGATCAGGCAGATTTTAACGATGTGGAAAATGTCGCATTTGCATTTTCATTAACAAACGAGCCAAGGCAACTAATGAAGCTGTCTGAAGATTGCGTGGGCGCCCGCCCAGCCATGAATTATGAATGAGCTCTGAGCTAATCGGCTCCCTAGTTGCTACAGCTGGTCAGCTGCTGAGCTGCTGAGCTGCCGAGCTGCCGAGCTGGTGAGCTGGTGAGCTGCCGAGCTGCCGAGCTGGTGAGCTGGGAGCCAGCCACATACATTTTCATACACTAACCGCCCCAAATTGCATAATAATTAAATAATCAATAGGCCAGAGCATCAGCTGGAGCAAACTGCGTTGAGTTGTGAACGGTTTGTCCAGGCATTTAGCGCATCCATTTGTGGGCCAATTGCAGTAGCATGGAAAATGAAAATATGCTAATCAGTGTGAAAACCTGTTGCGTTTTTTTTCTTTTTTTATTTTGGACTTCACATTGAAACGATAACTCCCTTCTGGCGCCAAGTCACAAGTCTGGCGCGATGCTGTTGTAATTGCCGCTTACCAATTCAATTTGCACCGGCAGCAGATACTAGAGCAAGCAAACAACTGGGCGTAGAGACTTGTGATACCCTGTAATGCATCCACTTATGCACTTATGCATATGTGTGTGTGAGTCAACAGTCAATGAAAGCGAAAACACAAAACTTAAATCTAGAAATTTGACGGAAATCAACTATTCATTTTTTATTATGACAAAAGTCAGAAGCGATTCAACTTGAAAATGGAACTTTAATTAAGGTTATAAAAAATGTTTAGGGAAGAAGATCATCGTTTCAGCCACCTACGCAGAAGAAGTTTTTTTTTTATAATTGGTTTATCATGGGAAGAAAGTTTCAGTGAGTTCTTGGGAGCGAGCCCATTAATAAAAATTTATTTAAGTGTATTTATTTATGTGTATTTCACGATTAAATCTACAATCAACATCGTTATTTCTTTTAAATCGTTGGCTATATTTGTTGTAATTAAAATTCAAGTTGTTGTTGCCATGTACAGGGTATCATATTGTTGCTGCGATTAGCTTGTTCATATTGTCCCATTTTAGACAAGTTAATCTGTTAATTTAAGGACGCTACAAAAATTGTGTAAATTTGGATTTGGATTTTGTATCTCCAAATGTCTGAAAGTATGACGATTTCAATTTCATGCTCATGTATGTATCTCTCTATATATATTTATCAATATTTATATTTTGTGTATGTGTGTGTGCGTGTGTGTGTGTGTGTGTGTGAGAGTGAGTGATTTAAAGCTCAGCTGCAATTTATTTGATTTGTTCAACTTGTGCAATCGACGCACGCATTTTTCCAGCCACCTGTTAGCCAGTGTTTTTTTTTTTTTTTTGCTGTTTGTTAATGAATAATGGTAATACGACTTAGGTGCATATATGCACCTGTATATATATGTATGTATGTGTGTATGTATGTGTGCGTGTGTGCATGCGTGTGTGTGTACATGTGCCGTTTGCATTGCTCATTTGACATGTTTGGTGAAATGCCAACCCCTTTCCAACTGCAACTTCTACCCGCCCCTCTCTTGGCGGCACTTTTAAAGTCAACTGCTAACTGATGATGTTGATGAAAAGTAAGCGGCTGTTTTTTCTCTTTTTGTTGTGTTTGTTGTTGATGTTGCGGCTGCTGTTGCTGTTGCGGCTGCTGTCGAGAGTTGCTCATGAATGTTAAGTATGCAACTGCAGTTAGCATTCGCCAGTCGTTTCGTGTGTCTAGTTGCAAATACAAATACAGCTACAGCTACTGAACGATACAGAATCACCAAGCCGATAACTCGCTTATATGCGAGATCTCAAAAGCAAGCGATTAAATCACGAATTTCATTTGAGCACTTCATTACTCTATATATTTCATCTATATATCTTTATATCAAGAACTTGGGCGCCTCGTTTTATTTTGGTTCTGTTGTTGATAGTTAATGCCACCGAATTGAATTCTTTAGCAAATTAGACCAGCAACATTCTACACTCAGACAAAAAACATATGTATTAAAGGATTTTCATTGATGATCTATAATTTCTTAACTTCAAGATACATTCGCTACAAAAAATAAGGATTATTATTATTTTTTTTTTTTTGTTAATATTGATATTAAAATTGTTTTTTTTTTGTTTTTTGTAATTCTATGGAACATTTTTTTTTGTGGTGTACTTGGTAGCTGGTGACTGTCTGTTTGGGCCATTTGCCAGGCCAGTTGGCCAGTTGCGCAATGCATTCGTCTGAGGCTCTTAACAACTTCAAGGTTGTGTGTTACACATTCGGTTTGTTTACATAGTTGTTGCTGTTGTTATTATTGCTGTTCCTGCTGCTGTTGCTGCTGCTGTTGCTGTTGCTGTTTCTTTTGCTATACACATTTATTGCATTTGCCTGTTGGCCACACGCTGTGCGCACTTGCAACTCTAGGAGGGCGGAGGAGCTGGAGGTGGTGTTGAAGTTGAAGTTGGAATTAGAGATGTAGGCAGGTGACTGTTCACAGGTGGCAGTTGCAGTTACAGTTGGAGCTGCAGTTGACAGGCAACTGGGTGGCACACAAACATACACAAACATATTCACGCCAGCCTTAAAGGTTAAGTGGCCCACACACACACACATACACTCACATACAGATTTGGGCCACACGCAATGGTCGCAACGGCGCCATGGGCATTGCCAAATTAAGGTCAAGTTTGTTGCCTGTGCGTGCCAGCAGTGTTGTCGTCGTATGTTGCAACCGTGGGCTGCCACATGCCGCATTCAGCCAGCGCCAAAGAATCAATCATAAATACTAACTTTGCGTCTCGTTTCTTTATGTTTATCTCTGTTGCTGCTGATGCTGTTTGTGACAGCTTCTGCGCAGCGGCAAAATCCAATGAAGTGTCGCCAATCCATTAGTGAATATGTATTAGCAAAAAAAAATAAATATATACATATATATATATATAGATATATATATGTATATACATAATGAAATTCCTTTATGTGTGTATTTTGGTATTACTTGACGGCTTTAAATAGCTTTAAAAACGAGTTTACTTAGCTGACTATAAATTATTGTTATTTGATTTGGTTGTTGTTATTCTTAATACCCTTTTGTTATACCACGTATCCATTGATATTAATGGATATATAGTCTCGTTATTTGTTCAATGTATTTTTCACTATCTCAGTTACGATCTAGATCTAATTCTTAATATCATGCTATACACAAATGCAATTTTAACTTGCTGCTCCTGAAAATCGATATGCGCCAAAAGCTATACATACAAATTAAGGGTGGTTTTTTTTTTTGTATTTTTGTACAGGGTATTTGTCGTTCATCACAGCCATCACTGCCATCACTCGATTGTGCTTTATTGCTGCTTTAACCATTTTGCCGTGTGACATTTCATATTTGAATTGCCCTCGCCCCTCACCCGTCGAGTTGTTCAAGTCGCTTAACCTGTTGCCGAAACCTATTAATGGCATTATTTTGGCGAACACCGAACACCCCCAACGCTTCCCCTTCCCCGCTGCTCGGTCAGAGCCAAAGCCACATCGAGCTGAGCTCGGCTCTTACTCAATTAAGTTTCAGTTAAGTTCGACGCTGTGTTCAGTCATCGTCTGTTTTGGCGGAAATGTGAAACAAATGCGTCAAAATGTGATCATGACTCTTAATTAAGTGAAACGAGGCTGCTGATCATATATATACAATATATATATATATATATATATACAATGATCGATTCTCAAGCCAAGCGATGATGTGATCAAACATTGCAACACACACACACACACACACTTACAATATAAAATAAAATACTCAATCAAATCATACCTGTTTCTCGCCGTGGACACATTACTGAAATATGTTGTTGGGGATAATGTTTTTCGGATGATAATTGAACTGTTCTTAAAAGACTAGACCGACTTCCTGCTAGGCAAGAAACTACACATTTAACAGATGGCCGGCAAACAACAATAATAATTTTGTTAGGAAAAAAGGAAAAAACACAAGCTCGAAATTGGAAATGCAAATCGAAATCGAAAGAAAAATGCAAATGGAATGGAAATGCATGTATGACATGAAAGAAGACAACAATGAGAAATACCAACATCAACATTAACAACATTAGCAGTAGCCACAACAACAACAACAACAACAACAACAACAATTCATACATGAATGAAATTCAATATTAAACATAGAAACAACAATGTTTGGGTTTGGACTGGGCACAATAATGATGGGGATGGTTATGGGGTAAGGAAAACTTCGTGACTGCTGTGTGTCCATTTGCGTACGTGTGTGTGTGTGTGCGCACTTTCCAATGATAAAATTATATGCACAAGATCATACGCTGTGGCTAAAAACAATGAGTGATGCCAGGGGGTGGGTTGTTCAGATGAGGAGTTGGGGCGGAGGGTGGGCGGAGACGGGAAGACAATAACAAACAAATAAGAAACACGCGTAAACAAGGCAAACAGATGAAGCCAAAGCTGCGTTGCAGTTGCAGTTGCAGTTGCAATCCCATATGTGCAGAGCAACCAGTGGCAGAGGGCATTGCCTCAATCCTCAAGCTGCAGTTTGGGGCGCATCGGTGGCAGTGGGGTGGGGTGGCAGCAGCAGACTGCGTGTCTTTGGCCGTATGGCAGACTTCCTCAAAAGTCAACAAGACACGACACGACACGCACTGCGACTGCGGCTGCAACTGCAACTGCTTGGGGGTAGGAGATGGAGGCCAGTGCAGGGGGCGGCGAGTTAGGGAGGGAGGGAGCTAGCAAAATGCTGCCAACCGCAAAGCTTTGACATTTGGATGCATTTTGTGTTTGATATTGAGCTGCAATTGGTTCACGTAATAACGGGAAGTTGCACTCACCCGCACACACACACACATACACACACATACACACGCATACACACACGCACGCACACACACACTTCCGTTGCGCCTCAAATCGAAAGCAGTCCACAAAATTCAATTGCCAAACGATTGCCAAGGCGGCATTCAAAAGTGTTCTTCAATTACAATTTCATTTTAATTGCACTTTTATCGATTTTCAATTACTTCTACTACTTTAGGCACTTGAAGGCAGTATCACAATATTGCATGATAAGGAAAAGTTGAGCTTGCTGTGATCCGGTGATCCGATCCGAAATATATATACACTCATGGTCAGTAAAATATGTGTGCAGACGATCCACTTGTAAACGCTCAATATAAAGAAAAGTATGCTTCGATTCTACAGAGATATATCTGATGTAAGCCACACAACGTCTTCATTTGCTAAAATATGTGTGAAAGACGATAACTTATAACGATAACGATAACGATATCATGCCCAAAATACAATATATTCATTTGTAAGTAGGCAACTGAGTTCAACTTCAGTTTCTTAACGAAAAATGAATTATTTGGAGTGATCGACGTACAAAGCCAAAGTTGCAAGACGAAATTGATGCAACTTGTTTTCAACTAACGTTTGCTCATCAAGAATATTTGTAGCTTATGGCAACAATGTTAGTTTGTCTCATCCGCGACAAAATTATATGCGAACATAATTAGTTACATACACTTTGTGAAACGATTTGGCAAGTTTCAAACTGATCTTGATTTTCAAGCATTTTTCGTTGGTATGTTTTAAAGCACATTTTACTTTGAAATGGCCGCTCGATTGTTGGCTGTCGCAAGTTGTTGTTGTTGTTGTTGTTGTTGTTGTTGTTGCTGCTGCTGCTGCTGCTGCTGCTGCTGCTGCTGCTGATGACTTTCACTTTGAACTTGCGCGCATTCTTGGCAACTGCAAATTGATGTGGCATTTTATGCTTTTGCCAGCTGCCTTTAGAGGCTTTTGTTTTTTTTTTTTTTTTATGTTTTTGTATTTTTCTTTTTCTTTTTCTTTTGGATTTTTCGAATAGTTTCGATCGAGAGTCGCTTATGATCAATTATTATTATTGCTTATTATTTTATTAAAGTCACATCGGCTGCAGTTGAGTTGGCGAGTGCCAGTTTTAGTTGCTCATCAAGCAGCAGCCTCATAAATAATGTTGTTGGCCATAATTATAGCGTCGCATTGCTTTTTTCTTTAAGCGTAAAAGCCGAATGAAACAGCAACAGCCAACGAAAGCAAATGGCAAGAGCCAAAACAGAAAACAAAATGTTTATAAATGTGCGCAAATTGCCGGTTGCCGACAGCTGACAACAAAATTTATGTAAATTGCAATTACCAAATTCGAGTAAGAAAGCGAGCGACCAACCGACCGACCGACCGACCGTCCGTTGATGTTAATGTTAATGTCCATGTCCATGTCCGTGTCCGTATTCATGACCAACTCTGCAAGTCTCCCGTCTTGATGCAGTTCAGCAGCAGCTTGATAGCGCTACGCTCTCCAATTACATATATATATATATATATATATATATATACCTATATAAATCCATATTTACAACCATATCCGATGTCGTTGTTTGGGCCACTGCGCTTACGCGGCGGCAACAACAAACATGAATTTAGTTTAGCCAAAACTTCAACGCTCTCGAGCACAACTTTTGATAAGCGCCAATGAAAGTGAAACCGTGTCACAAACACTCAAACACAACACACACACACACATACACCACACACACACACACGCACACATCATACACATTTAGCCGCCTTTGGATTGGTATATCTGCATTCGAGTTTCTTGTGCATGCATATCATAAATAAATAAAAGCGCTGACAAACAACCCAAAGGGTCGCTGGCAAACGGAGTGACTCCATTTGATAACAGAAACACAACGGAAAATTCAAAACAAGCATAAAATATATATATATATATATACATATATGTGTACATACATATATATATGTATATAAAAAAATGTTGACCGCTTGCATTTCGCAATATTACATTTCCTCGCTTCTGCTGTGTGCTCGACTATCAGTTACTCTTTGGCCAACGCAAACGCACACTTACATTTAAACAATTAATGCATTTAAATAGCGGTAAACAACACTCGAAAATCATTTCTATCTGAACATAAAAAAAAACATAGCTTTTCATTTGTGTTTACATCCGTACACTTTGTTTACATTAGGTTAATTAATTTCTCATTTTTTGCGCTCATAAGTAAACAGTAAACAAAGCACAAAAAAAAAAAAAAAAAAATCCATAATATTTGCTTAAAGTTCAGGATAATTATATCCCATTAAAAAACATATTTCGATGTTGGCGTATCTTAAATTAAAATTTAACAAAAAAAAACATACAAAATAGACACGACTTTTATTCAGGCGATGACCATGAAAACTAGAGCGAAATTCAACGGGAGCCAATCTCGAACATGTGTGCACAGTGTGCACACGCTATAATTTACTAAAACAATATCAGATCTCACCAGGGAGTTGGAAGGCTCCACGGATTCTGTATACGCTGGCAATATGTACAAATCTATGAACAGCTGTCCTTTTTTTTTTTTTTTTTGCCAAAGCTGCCACATGCGACTCTTATTTGTTGCTAGAAATCGGGTTTCATTTCGTTCGTCACTTATAGACTCGGATATGGTTTTTCTCTGGATTCTGGTAATCATTTTGACTGCAGCATTTGGACTCGTTCATGTTCATGAAATGTGTAGCTTATCGTTTTGTGTTGCGCTGCGCTGCTCTGATGCACCACACAGCGGATATGGGAGTTCCTTCTGTTTTTTTTTTTGTTTTTTGTATGCAAACCACAACGTATTGATAAAAGTTTCAATTGATCGTTTTGTGTTTGTACTTGTGCTATTCAAAAAACTTTGTAAGTGGACTCGGGACAAGTACTAAACTAATAAGCACTGACAGCAAAAGCGAACACTTTAAGCTGACCTGTGAATGACGTTTTGAATTAAATTGCTAAAAAGAAGATGCAGCTTTTTGCCCAAGATACTGCGTTGCTATGGGGACAGCAGCAACTGCAGCAGCTGCTTACGTCAATTTTAATTTGAAAGGGTTCACAAAAGCTTATCAAGACCAACATCCATCAATAGCTATAGCAATAGCAGTGGCATTGGCAATAGCCGCCTTTTCTAGTCCTGATGCCCTCGTCCTGTTCTGTGTTGTGGGCGCAAGCCTGGCAACCAAGTCAAAATCCAAAGCCTTTTCCACAAGTTTTGTTGTCGAGATTGCGGCTGTTTGGTAGCTCAACTGTGGATATGCCTGACTGCCTGACTGCCTGACTGCCTGCCTGCCTGCCTGCCTGCCTGCCTGCCTGCCTGCCTGGGGATGTTGATGTGCACGTGTACATTGCTGATGCAGGAGTAGGAAGAGCGGGTGCGTTACATGGAGAGGGAGAGAGCAGCGCCAGTCAGGCCACTTGACGTCGCCGCATTGTTTGCAGCTCAGCGCCCGCTATAAATAGTCAAAGACATGTGGCATTTAAGGGCCCACATTCACATTCACATTCACATTCATATAGCATCGCCTCAACTCTCTATTGGCAACCGGGCAGCAGCAGCAGCGTTGACGAGACGAGTTTCCTTTTTAAAAGCGTCAAGAAAATTCCTTAAAATAGCTGGCAAACCAAGAGCTAGCCAGCCACACAACACTCTGTCCGAGAGTGTGCAAAGTGTGTGTGTGTGTGTGTGTCCGTCCATGTGGTACACTGAGAAAAATAGCATTTGCTAGTCAAATGTCAAATGCGAAAAATGCATCATTTCGCTTTGTACATACACCGAATCCCCTCGAGATTCGTTTTCAAGGGAGAGATTTACAGTTGTGTTCAGTCAGCTGTGGAGCTTAGATCATATATAATTTGTAATTAATATATAATTTTACATTAATGATCGATAATTATTATAGTTTTACAGTTGCCTTCCTTTTTTTTTTTTTGAGTGTTTGTTGGTGTTTTTGTATTTTAACTATGTGGCATTTTGCATGCTCTGCAAATGCAGTTGCAGATGCCGTAGAAGTGGTAGCAGTGCCAGTGGCAGTGGCAGTGGCAGTGGCAGTGACAATTCCATAGGCGGAGGCACACGGCACAGAGGCAAGTCAAGTGGACGACTCTGCGTCAAGTTGGCAAAGCAATTGACTTGCGCTGGGCTGCAGCTGGGAGCTGAGAGCTTGGTCTGTGGCTGACAAGGGTCTGCTCTAAGTATGCTGCTGGCTGGCTGGCTGGTAGAGCTGCGGGCCCGTTGCTGCTAGTACTGCCTTCAGATGGTTGCATAGAGGCATTGGCAGTTCTGTGGCATTTCGCTGGCACTTGCAACGCGCACAAACAGTTTAATTTGATTCTGACATTTTCACATGCCTAGGTATGTACATATAATCCAATCGTTGCACAGTAAAATAATTCATGTGGGACACACTGCAGATTGTATAATGTATGTTGCACGTTGCACGTTGCACGTTCACAAAATTGATGTAAACTAGTTCGCAACTCGATTTATAACTGTCTAAGCGTCCCATTGTTTATTCATTTTAATTACATATTTCAAACCACGAAAGTTCCACACAGTTTTCCACTTTGTGTGCTGATGGGCGTGTGTGTGTGCAGCAAGGTCACGTTGTCATTTCAGCCTGGTCAATGCATGAATAATACAACTGCAAAGCGGCACAAAAGGTGAACAAATGACTATAGCAAGAGTGCGTCACAAAAAGGGTTTTAGATTTGCTTAGACTCTACGCGAAGGCTGCCAATAAAAATGGGTCTCCGGATATCGGAATATATGGGTGAGAACTTTGCTGCTTAAGTGCGCATCAACTGTGAATTGAAATAAAAAAGAAACAATTAAGTTGAACATTCGCATAGCATCAGCAAATAAAAATCTGTTTTGCCACAGTTGTTGCAACCCAGTTGTTTGTGTTATTAAGTATTTGATTTTGATGCCTGTTTTTGCTGTCAATGACGTCGTTAAATTGCACAAGTTTATCGCTTGCCAGCGATTTTTCACAGTTGCAGCGCTAATTTTCTATTTACCTTACCCGACCGACTACCATCCAATTCTGATGCCATTAATTATTAGGCGGCTGCAACTTTATTTGTTCCATTCGTTCTGGCTGACACAGTTTCAGTCACACTTACTTTCCCACTGTTGCATATGTTGCTGATGACTATGAGATGGTGGCACGCAATCTTGAGTTCCATATATATATATATATATATTCATAAATATATATAGACCGATTCTCGACTCGGCTTTCCCCGGTGATGTGTCAAAGTTGTGACTAATTTTTACATTTTATCGGTGCACTCACTCAAAATATGTAAAAGGGTTAACGTCTTCTTGTGCAGACAGACAAAAGAAAGCATCTCAAATCCTATCCTATCAACTATATACATACATATATACACATACATAAGTTAGCAACCTCAACAGTTGCCACAAATCTGCCTGTTGCAGGGCATCTGTTAGTCAGACACCCTCGAAATGTTTTTGTACTTAGCCATCTTTTTTTTTTTTGTTTAAACTTATTCTTGTGTGCGTGTATAAATCATATAAATAACTGCACAAGTACCTAAGTTATATTGTTTCTGTGGTAAACAGAATATTTTCTGCTTCAGCAGAACACAAATAGTCGATTGAATTATGCTTTTCATTTGTTTTTTTTTTTTTTTTCAAAATAATTCCAGCACATTATTAAACACTGATATTAACAGTAAGCTGTGCAACCTGTGCAGTGTTGAGTACTTCAGCTGGAGCCGCATTACAAGGCAGCCACGTAAATAATGTAATTTATATCAGTAACTATGGGTCCCCAAATATTGCGTGCATCACTTGAAGTTATGGTCTTGTTGGCCATTTTAATAAGTGTGATAAGTTTGTCAGCTAATCCATGCCCCGAAAATATACATGTATGTGTATGTGTGTGTGTGTGTGTATTGTGCACTGATGCGTGTTTCTCATTTTTCATTTCCCACGCACATCTGTACTTATGATTATGTGAGTGGATAAGCCAGTTGCCATTTCATGAAGTTTCCACTGCGGGTTCAGCTTCCTGTGCAGCTTCCCCCAAAAACACTTTTCGTATCTTCAGCTATCGTTTCATCGACAACGTATGTGTATGTGCGTGTGTGTGTGTATGTGTTTGTGTGTGTGTGTGTGTGTGTGTGTGTGTGTGTGTGTGTGTGTGCGAGTGTGTGATTTACATTATAATAATTAGTTTATGGCAAAGGCACGCGCTGCTTCTGCTGGCATCGTCATCAAAATTGCAAATAGAAAGCAATTTCCACACTTATTATAGACACGCGTGTGTGTGTGTCTCTCTCTCTCTCTCTCCCTATCTCTCTCTCTCTCTGTGTGTGTGTGTGTGTGTGTTTAAGAGTAAGCTGGCAGAACGAAACACACACACACACACACACACACACACACACACACAACTGTAAGCTGCTTTCCTTCGTGGGCACATAATGAGCCACACATTTAACCAGGCAGGAGCGCAACCCGTGTTGGTAGCCACAAACTTGGCCAGCTTGAGTAACTTGGCTAAGTTTTTGCGCTGCTTGAAGTGCATGTGCGCCGCATGCTTCTCTATTTCAGACACACAAAATAACTTTTGCAACTCGTGCCGCCAACTGGCAAGTGGTTATTGGCAAGTGGCAAGTGCCGAATAGCGAGTAAACACGCCTTGTGGCCTCATTAGACTGCATGTTTTGTATTATGAAGCACAGCAGGTGATTTTCGCCTGTGAAACAATCCGAAAATGGCCATTGCCAATGTCAAACAGTGGCCCAAAACTCTTCGCCACTAGTTTGCATCACTTTTCTTCTGTCCGGGTTTGATCCATAAGAGTGCTTGAGTCTGGTCAGTGCCTGAGATGGAAATCATGGCTCTTAAACTGAGGATATGTCTCTAAAACCGAGGAGAATCGGCTACCAGTACCAGCATAAATGTGAATCTTTGGAAAATATACTCAAAAACTGCGTATTTAAAAATCTTGTTCTCCGCATAGTATGCACAGAAATATATGCACAGACTTGCAACAACAGCCGCACGTACGAAAATATCATTATTGAATATTGCGAGCTTAAAAAAATTACTTCCATATTATTTCTAAATTTGCATAAAGCCATTCAAATCAAATAACAATGTCAGATTGTTATTATTATGATTGCTGCTATTCTTTCTGCGGCAGTTATAAATATTTTATATCGAGTTTTGTGTTATTTTATGGCACCTACACTCGATCGAAGTCACTTGTTTTGACCTTATAAAATTGAAAATAATATTTACAAATCTTTTTTTTATTCCCCAAATGGTTAGCTATTCTAAATAATGCTGGTAAAATATGGCATACGCTCATGAAGTTCACCAAAACTTTATTCAACACGTTTATATCACCCTCAAAGGTCCTGATTTTTTACATATCGGGGTCCTGAATGCATCCCAGATCTTGAGTGAAGTACCACCACAGCTTTAAGTAGGGCAAAATCTCTCAGACTTATTTAAATCGTGCTAGTAATAATTTAAACTGTTTGGACCATCGAAACTAAATTTTATCTCATCAGAAAAGACCACATTTTACCACTCTTGGGTCCAGGACATTTGTTCTTTTGCTAAATTTAATGTGGCATTTAGTGCTCCTTCGATCACTACTTGATAACAATTTTTAATATTTTTTTAGAATTGTTTCTTATAGTTTTCTTTAAATTTTAACATGTTATCAATTGCTGATGCCGATCGACTTAACTTAATTGACATTTGCCTGGCGTTCATTGCTGTATCCTTGTAAGCAGAGATCTTAGCTAGAGTGTTTTTCCCATTCCAAATTGCAACTTTGTATGCAACTAATCTATTCCTAACTATAAAAATAATTAATAAATATGTATACTCAATTATCCCATTCAAAGAAAATCCTGCTCACTATACCAAAGGCTTGAAAGTGACTGCCTTTATTCGAATTTCGCGCACAAACTCGTCATAAAAAGAAAAAAACCAAAAATCTTGAAAAAAAAAAACTAACGGAACTTGTATTCCAATGCATCATAACAGTGTGAGCAAAAGCACCGTTATAAAATACGTAAACAAGGTCCCGTTAGGCTTGGTACAGTTCTTAGCAGAGTCTACAACATTGACTTGCACTAGTTCTTAGTTTTCCAATCAATCAAAACAAAAAGTAAGCAATATAAATAGGCAAAAAAAAAAAAAAACTAACGGAACTTGTATTCAAATACATCATAACAGTGTGAGCAGAAGCACCGTTATAAAATACGTAAACAAGGTACCGTTAGGCTTGGTACAGTTCTTAGCAGAGTGTACAACATTGACTTGCACTAGTTCTTAGTTTTCCAATCAATCAAAACAAAAAGTAAGCAATACAAATAAACAAAAAGAAAAAAAAAAAAAAAGTGCAGTCAAGTTTGTTCAATCAGTTTTAGCCAAGTCAACAGGCAATTGGTTGCCAACATTGTGGCCACTTTGCGCTGTCATTTCAATTAGCCACAGCCTCTGGCTTGGCCGTTTCTCGTTAAGTGTGTGTGTTTTTCGCATTCGCACTTGTGTGTGTGTGTGTGTGTGTGTGTGTGTGTGTGTGTGTGTGTGTGTGTGTGTGTGTGTGTGTGTTAAAGTTAACGTTTTACAATAACATTTTCGCTTGCCGTGTGGGCTGTGCTGAGCTGCCAAACAATGAAATATAATTTGTATAATTTAAGTAAGTGCGCGGAGTCATTAGCATATTTCAGTGTGCGTTTGTGTTTTATGTTTCTTCTGTGGGCATTCTGTTTTAGCCGCGTTTAATGAGGCTCATTAATCATGCGAAACGAATTGCCAATCGACCCAACTAATGAATGAAACACTGTCAACTCACTGACGGCTTGTCTAACTGAATGACTCACTGACAGACTGACTAACTGTCTAACTGTCTAGCTGACTAGCTGACTAGCTGACTAGCTGACTGGCTGAGTGGCGGACAAACTGACTGACTTGACTGGGTTTGTTATGCAAATGTTGCGTTTTATTGCACACCTCCGCGACTCACGTGTCGTATGATTAATTTCGCTGTGCAAATTGACGCATTATGCAAAAGGAGGAGTGCTGGAGAGGAATATGTAGTTTGTAAATCGCGTGCCAGGAGTTGCATTTGATCATAATTAATGTGCAATCATCACAATCGCCACCACCACGGCGTCGTCGTATACGTAATCTATGTGAGCGTTACACAACCGAACATGAATCCAAATCAAAATCAAAATATAAGAAAACAGCGCACCACCACTGCAGTTCAAAGAAAAACATAAGAAAATATATGTATAAAAAATAACCAACAATTTACTGGCCATGTGTGTGGGTTGCCGGACAGAGGAGACAGCTATGAGCTATGGGACAAGCAAGGAAAAAACCACTTACAATACAAATTGTGCCAACAAACAGAGTCTGTTTCATGCATTTTGCTTGTGCTTGTGCTTGTGTTTGTGTTTGTGTTTGTGTTTGTGTTTATTTGTAGGTCGCTGAGCCGGAGACTTTGGCTGCTGTTCTCGGCCAAGGGCAAGCCAGCCAAGCCAAGCCAGCCAAGCTGGCTAAGTGAGGCGAAACCACAGAACTGCACAACTAACACCCAAACAGCGAACAAGAACAAGAAGAACAAGTGGCTCAACAATGCAGCGTGCACTGGGCGTATGCGCAATGTGTGCTTCAACTAGGCATCAGGCTGATAGCTGTTGGCTGTTGGCTGTTCGTTGTTGGCTGTTTTTATGTGTATCACTTCTGCGCTAGTTGGCTCGTTGGCTTGGCTTGCCCACTGTTAATTGGCATTTGCTGTGGTCATCCGCAATTCATTCGATGCATATTGATTGGCGGCAATCCAGCAGATCCCTCTTTATATTCCAGCAGAGCGAAATTGTTGCCTGGTTAGAAATTAGTTACGTTGCTACGTTGAAGTTGCTCATCATGACTGTAGTCGAAAATAGGAACTCGATTATTACATCTAATTTGCACTTAAATATTGTGTGCACATTTAGGATCTCGTTGAGAAGAACCTAATTTTCCATATATACTTGAAGCCTGCTTTTGGATTAGCCTAAAAGGGAAGCAAAACAAATATTCCATTTTCAAACCACATGTGAACACTTTACAACAATGGAACAAAATGGATGAAAATTTGATTTTATGTAAATGCAAAAAGTATGTCTGTGCAATGCGTGTTAATTCCGCATTGAGTTTCTCACATCTTATTTAATATATCCGATTTTTTACACAACTTAGTTCCAGTTTGGCGAGAGTTATTTACAATTAATTATGAGCACAAGACCATAATATGGATCAGAACAAAATCATGGCTTATGTTAACCAAAATATACTTACTTTGTATTCTTTTCTACAAACACACACACACA
This sequence comes from Drosophila cognata, assembly GCA_035041535.1. Classification (NCBI taxonomy): domain Eukaryota; kingdom Metazoa; phylum Arthropoda; class Insecta; order Diptera; family Drosophilidae; genus Drosophila; species Drosophila cognata. The sequence goes on from JAWNLC010000831.1 coordinate 619,768, forward strand.
CACACACACACATACTTATGCACACACTCACTCATGCACACACTCACTCATGCACACACACACGTAGACACAACTCAGCAATCAAATTAAGCTCTGGTCCTAACCAACTCAGTTCCTCAGTTCGAAAAGAAGCCCAACTTTGGCACATCATGAAGCCCAAAAATATCAATATTAGTACTAATATGAATACGAGCGAGTGCTGGCAGCGAAGCGCCGACTGCTCGACTACATGATACCCCACAATTGGCAAATCTAAATGCAGATTAGATGGCAAATAAGCCATCCAAAATCAATCAATCTTCAATATTTGTGAGCAAGCGTGGCAGGTATACCCTCTAGCATGTTTAGCTGGAGCACAGGGTATGCCTTTTATATGCCTTGAGTTTCAAATAAAAGTTACACAAACTCAATTTTGTAAAAGCGGATTTTTGCAAAGAAAAAAAAAATAAAAGAAAAGCGGAGGGTAAGGCGTGAATTGCAAAGGAGGAGGGGCTTAATGGGTTGGGGATAGCCTGCCAGTAACAGACACTGTTTACACACAAACACACACACACACACACACACATGCTGGCAATTTGAGATGCCCTGAAATTGGCAAATATTTATCTGTCGGCATTTTGTTTTTTGTTGCCCACGCACGTCATCAGCCATTTTGTTGCTGCTGACTTCTGACTGCTGCCTGCTGAGTGTCGCCTGTCTCGGCCCCATCCTGTTGTGTCTCTTGTGCGTTATTGATGACAGCATTAAAGGCCTTTACACTCCATACACTACATTACATAGTTGTTGAATTTCTATACTGATATTTGAGAAAAATTACTATTTTACGTACAAATTTCATTACTATTTTCTGAATTTGAGAAAGTATTTTTTCGAAAAATCAGCGATTGTATTTTCTTTTTAGCAAATGCAAAAAAGATAATAAAAAATATGTTTAAAACATATAGAAAAATACACAATATTTTTGAGCCTGTCTGCAATTGTATACAAAAAATGTTTTCTATAAAAAATGGCGCTTTTATTCTGAGTGTACGTCCCAACTGAGGAACAATCCCAACAACATTAAGAGCCCGGACAATATTGAAATCGCAGTTATCGCATAATTTTGCTGAATGATTAATTACGAGCACGTGAGTCGGCACGAATCTGAGCGCGATTTGTGGTTTGTCCCTGTTGTTCTTGTCCGTCATGGATCGTTGTTGTTTGCATGTGGCATGACAAATACAGCTTTCCGTCCGCACACATTGTGCGGCCCAAAGGCAAATGCGCAGAGCAACTAATGCCAAAGTGTGGGAGTTGCTTTGCTAGTTGTTGTTTACTGTTTGCTGGTTGCTGGTTGCTGGTTGCTGGCTGTAAGTGCTGCCTGTGGCCATGGCCAGCTGAAAGCGGCCCACACAGAGATGCCGTTGGCGCTAACGACAGTTCTTGTGTGCGCTTGGCCAGAACTTTAATTTCGATTCTTTGTTTTTCTTTAGCTTGATTTTTAATTTTTTTTTTTTTTTTTTTTTCCTTACCAATTTGGTGCGGCGTCGGTGCGCTGTCTTTGAAGCTGTGCTCCCCGTGGAGTGCCCACGCAAGCTGCTGCTGCTGTGCTTGCTGCACATGACCATGGCCAAATGCTGTGTGGTGGCAGTGGCATTATCCGCCTGCGGCCAGCAGCCACATGGCTTAATTCAACTGGCGTTAAATTGTCGCCTTATTATTGCCAATCATTGCAAGCAATTGCATATGGCGCGTCAACAGCTTCAACTATACTCGATCCCTGTCCCTCCATCTCTCTCCCCCGCTTTTTGATTGATCTATCTACGGAAATCGTAAAAGTAAAAAATCGAATTCGATTCTATAAAGTCGCTTCAATGAATTTATTTTTTAAGGGATATTTTTGAATGGGTTGAGCTCAAGTCAAAGATGCTTAAACTAATTAAATTTGAACATACTTCAACTGACATATTGCATTTTGTTTTGTTTCCCTTCTCGCGTGCAGATGAGCACAAATTAAATTCTGGCTCATGGGAGGATACCTTGGCGGAACCAGAACAACAACAACAACAGCCACAACAACAACCACAACTCCATTCACATCAACATCAAACGCAGCAACCGCATCTGAGCAAGACATCATCTTTCATTGTTTCGCCCGGTCAGGGGGTGACAAGTCACAAGGCCAGCGTTACAACTGCACAGTTGCACAGCGCGTTTAGTCGCCGCATCGCTGAGCAACACCAACAGCAGCAGCAACAACAGCAGCAACAACAGCAGCGAATAAAAGGCTGCCAGATCAGCCAGCAGGCAGACAGCGCCACAATTGCCGGCGGAAGCTTCAGCGCCAACGGTGGCCAGGCTGCCGTTGGTGTTGGTGTCGGAGTCGGTGTCGGTGTCGGCGTTGGTGCAAGCAGCGCGAGCAGCAGCAGCGATCGCGATACAAAGTCACCGTCGCGCGGGGAGAGACGCGAGGCACCGCAAGCGAGTCACTCCGACGAGGAGATCTTTACCGAAGAGGAGCAGACCAGCAGCAGCGTGAGTTCGTTAAGTGCCGGCAATCAGCGCAATTCGCAATTGCGTTCCACCTTCAACAAGGCCAAGCAGCATTTGTCCTTTGACAAATGGCGCACGGCTGCCAACAATTCCACCTCCGCCACCGCCGCCGCCGCCACCAACTCCAGTTCCCCCCACAACACAAACACTCAGTGTAGTCCGAGCGACACAAACATGATAATGCGTCGGGCCAGCGCCTGTACGATGCCCACCACCGGCTCGTCGGGTGGGGCATCTGGGCAGCGCGAGGATATTACTACGCCGGGTGAATCGCCGGGCGGACGTTTGTCGCGCTGGTTCTCCATACGACGCGGCTCCTCGCATCAGTACGATGTGGGTGGACGCGATGGTCGTCAGTCGATCAATGCCAGTTTCGATATACCGGATGCATCTGCCGCCGGCAGCACATCGATGCCAAAGCCAACAAATGCCGCAGGTGCAGCGATAGCGACGCTGGACGCCGCCTCGCCACAGAAGCTGGCCAATTTGGGCGCCAGCAAAATGATGCCCGGTGTGCCCGAGGTACGTTCCCTTCTCCCATCTCCAAATGTGACAATTAATATTGATGCAATGCAATCTTTCTGTTTAGTATGAGGACGATGAGAGCTCGACGGCGGGCAGCCGACGCTACGATATGGACCTGATGACACCACCAACGGGCAGTCGGAACAATTTCGCCGCAAATATCGGCCATGGTCGGGTAATGGCGCCATTGCTGCCACCGGCGCCACAAGGCCTCTCGCAACAGCAGATCAAGAGGCGCCTCATTTTGGCGGCCATCGTTCAAAGTGAGAACTCATATGTGGCCACATTACAACGTCTAGTCAATGTGAGTACACTTGAAGAAAAACAATTACAATTCTCATTCTTAATTTAACAACTTCAATAATTGATTCAGTTATATTTTTAGTTGCATTCAGAACTGAGTTTAGCAATATTAAAGCCAAATTGCTTGCTCGAGGGCTTCCCTTTAATAGTTTTGTTTTTGTTTTTTAGTTCTCAGTCGGCTCAATAACATCGACTTTGAAGGTTAAGCACATCTTGGGCACCACAATGCTGCACAGTTGATGTTCGCACAGAACTTGGTCCGTTGCCGCTAAGTTGGCCTTCGACTCAGCCTGCAGCCTTAATAGGAATGTCTGTCCGCGTTTGCGTCTGCAATGCATCCTCAGCATCGACCACAATATCCATTTCAACAATAGCATCAGCATCGAAATCAGTGTCACTGTTAGCCAAGTCTGCTTTAGATTGAGCCAAAAGTGATAAGCCGCTCGCTAATCGGATCGAGCTCCAGCAGCACATCCACTTCCATTGGCATTAGCATACACAGTGACTGCATCCCTTTGGAGCACTCCGAGCTGTGCCTCGTCCGCTGCACTTATAAGATCGATCTCGTTCAGGCACTCGCCATTTGACCAGCGGTCAGTCAAGCTCTCATCCTCCCCGTTGTGGGTGACACACTCGTTGGTAGCGGCGCCCAGTTCCGGCAATTGACAACTGTAGCGGCCAGGTGCACACAGTCTGGCGTAGCTGGATTGCTTGTCTCGGTCACCAGCTACATCTTGTCCTTGTTCAGTATCAGAATTTCATCCTTGCTCTTAATTCGAATTTTGATTTTGATATTGATTTTGTTATGTATATAAGTGAAAGTATTTAGAGTCATAGAATTTTTGGAGAAATCGCTGTTGTTGTCAATTCCCTAATCGTTATGGCTCTATTAACCAACGCCGACTAATCTTAATGTTAACTCTCATGTCAACTCATTTGTTTTCTTCTTTACATGCCATCCAATTCCCACGTCATATGCCGCCACTCTCCGTCATAACTAATTCCAATATTAACACACACACACACACACACACACCTCAAACACATGTACACGTTTTCTATAATCACACTCACACTCACACCACCTTGACATGAAGCATCAATCATTGAACCATTCTAACCACCTTAACAAAAGAAGTAGTTGCAAAAATAGTTAAAAAATAAATAAAAAAAAAAAAAACCCATTTAAAAAAGATACATAAAAAAAAGAATCCCAGCATTAAAATGGCCAACAGAGATATTTCAACTTTTGGTAAAGAATCGACAACTGAAGTGGACGCAATGCGACTGGGGCAAAGATGAACTAATATTTGATATCCTTTTCTATTTGGCAGGATTACAAGAAACCGTTGGAGGAGTGCAGCCCACCGGTGCTAAATCCAGTGAAGATCGCCACGCTGTTCCATTGCTTGCCGGATATTTTACACTCGCACAAGCTGTTCCGCATCTCGTTGGCGGAGTGTGTGCGTAACTGGGATCGGGATGAGAAGATCGGCGACTGTTTTGTGAGCGCATTCGGGAAGCCGCAGCTCCTGGAGACATACTCGGGCTTCATCAACAATTTCTCGACAGCCATGGAGCTGGCCAAAATGGAGGAGAAGCGCAAATCGGCGCTTGCCGATTTCTTTAAGGTCAAACAGATCAGCGCTCACGATCGCCTATCCTTCTTTGGACTGATGGTGAAGCCCGTGCAGCGTTTTCCCCAGTTCATACTATTTCTGCAGGATCTGCTCAAGTATACGCCACAGGGCCATCACGATCGCATGTCCCTGCAGTTGGCCCTGTCGCAGCTGGAGCTGCTCGCCGAGCTGCTCAACGAGAGCAAACGCGAGGCGGAACAGTATCAGGCCTTCAAGGAGATGCTCGGCCACATTAGTGGCACCTTCAATACGCGCTCCCTTAACAGCATCAGCGACAGTTGCGGCAGTCGGGCCCGCTATCTGCTGCGTGAGGATAATGTCACCCACATGGAGTTTAACCAGGCCGGCTTTATAGTCAAGTGCAAGCAGCGACGCCTGCTGCTCCTCAACGACAAGGTCATTTGTGTGTCTGTGGCACCCAAGCAATCGCACGACTTTGGCGCCACCGAGAAGCTGACCTTCAAGTGGATGTTCCCTGTCAACGATGTTGAGATTGTCGACAACAGCGCATCTGCAACATTATCCCGAATCTTGACGGCAGGTAAGCTTACACATCAATCATCGCTCATCGATAATTATCGATAAATTATATTTATAATAATTATATTATCGTTTAGGCCTAAATCGTGGCGGCAGTCTCAAATCAAATGGCAGCACTGGGAACAACAGCGGCGCCGGTGGCGGTGTTTGCTATGCGAACGCAACGCTCTCTGGCCATGGAACCCCCGGCCTGGGTTCACCCTTTGCCGCTGTGGATGCGCATAGCTCGCCAGCTGCACAGCTAACGAATGGTGCCGACAATTTGTGCAACGAGATGAGCACTCTGATGTTCGACTATGAGGTCATATCGCGCATCCACGATCTGGTTGGCACACTGAAGGGCAGCTACAAGGAGCTCAACTCGAATACGACACGCAATGTGCTCAATACCATACAGGGCTCCATACAGCGCAAGGATGAGGAGATGGCCTGGGTGGACTCGTGCTGTCTGCAGCTAACCGGTCGCCACAAGTCCGGCAAGGAGGAGACCTTCACATTCCAAACGCAAACGCCAAATGTGAAGAAGGAGTGGATCACCGAACTGCGGCTCGCCCAGCTGGCCCTCGATCCGAATAATTCGCCAGCGTGGGAGCGTTCGGGTTCACAGCATAATCATCCACATGCCCATCATCCGCATCCCAATGCGCATGCCCAGCAGCTGCCTGGCAGTCCGCAGGCCACACTGCTGCACACCCACGAGCAGCAGCAGCTCCAAGAGGCCGTCCAGCAGAAGCAGTCGCGCAAGATGCCCCTCTTTGTCAAGGCGATGCCCGTCTACCGGTCACAGCATCAAACGGAGGTGAGTTCTGCACTGGCATCTGCACTGGTTCTGTTTTTCTAGCGATTTCTCTCTCCCCCCCCCCAGGTGCGCTGTGGATGCTACTATAGCATCGCCAATGACACTAAGCAGAGCGGGAATGCGCGTCGCCGGCACAAGCAGTTGAATTATTTGTGGATGTGCAGCAGCGATGGCACTACATCGCATATCACCGTGCTGGCCCAGCATCCGCAGCAGGCGGGCAATTTGCGTGAGGCGGGCGCCTTTGATCTGGTGGAGACGCAGGTGTCGGCTCTGGAGTTTGTTAAGGGATTGGACCAGTGCCGGACGCGCGAGGAGCATGTTAGCCTGCTGGGCGATCTCGTCTGGCTGGGCACCGACAGTCGCAAGCTGCTGATATACTCGGCCCGCAATCCCGAACAGGAAGAACAACTGGGCAGCTATGCGGTGCCGGGCGCTGTACAGCGCATTCTCTATCACTTCGATGCCGTCTATGTTGCCCTCTCGAATGCCACTGTCCTGATCTATCGGCGTGCCCATGACGGTGTCTGGCAGCTGCGAGATCCGCAGCAGGTAACTCTCGGCGAAACGGGAATGCCCGTTCCCAGCATGCTGCCAATCAATATGAACATCTATGCATCGTGCGCGAATCGTGTCTTTGTGCTCAATGCCCTCAACGGGGAGCTGCAGCGCAGCTTTGAGGTGCAGCACGGCGCCAGTCAGCAGGTGAATCTAATGGCGCACTCCGGCATCGGGCTGTGGATCTCGCTGAAGAACTCGACAATGCTCTGTTTGTATCACACGGAGACGTTCAAGCATTTGCAGGATATCAATATTGCGTCCAGTGTGCTGCGCTACGATGCCAAAAAGGAGCAGCCGCTAAACAATAGCTCCATCTATGTGACCGCCCTGATGGCCTGCAAGGGTCTGCTCTGGGTGGGCACAAATGTGGGCATCGCTGTAACCATACCGTTGCCCCGCCTCGAGGGCGTGCCGATCATCAGTGGCGGCATCAATATGTCCTGTCATGCGCATTTTGGTCCGATCACGTTCCTCCTGCCGCTCATACCGAAAGTATATCCGGCCTATAAGCCAACAGCAAGCGCCACCGTCTCTGCTCCCTTGGTGCCAGCTGCACCGCCCAGCATGGGCGATGATCTACAGCTGCCAGCCATCGATGCCGATCCCAAGAAGCTGACCGAAGCAGATCTAGACGAGTCCACCGTCATTCTGCGGCGTGATCTGGCCAAAGAGGAGCACACTACTGCGTCCCTGCCCACAGACGCTGCCAACATGTTGGCGCCGCCGGTGGCCTCAACGGCAGCCACCATTCCGTCGCCTCGCAGCTCCAAGCTGGATAAACAGCACTCGCTGGATCAGAGCCTCACGGCCAAAATACGTGCCTCGCTGGCCAATTCGCCAGCGTTTCATCGCAAACGCTTTCGGGATTTGGGCGCAGGCTCCAGCGATGCCAGCTCACGGATGTCCAAGACGCTGCCGCGCGGCCTGGGCTCAGCGGCTGGAGCAGCAGGTGCTGCAGGTGGTCTCCACTCGTACGCTGTTGCGCTGCCCCATCACATCGAGCAGGGCATTTGTGATGTGTATGGCCTATATGGGAAGCTGATATTTGTGAAGGAGGATTATGATGCCGAGGATGGCGCACAGTGCAATCTGATGGACATGATGTACGAGGGCATGCGTCGCTCGGATCCAGAGCTGGCTGCCATACCGGGCAAGGTGTGCACCTTGGATCGACGTTTGCGCATGAAGGCGTCGCGTCCGCGCTCCTTGGATCTATCGAATTGGTCTGTGGACTCGAAGTCATCCAGTTTGTACACATCATCGGGCAGCGAGGAGAGCATGGGCATCCGTCTCTTTGGCGGACGATCCGTGTCGCGGAACAGCAGCAGCGCCAGCCACAAAACCTCCGGCACCGGCAGCGATCTGGGCAACATATCCGAAAACGGGCTCATGACCACAGCCGACATACACCAACAACAGCAGCAGCAGCAACAGTTGCCGTCGAATAGCACTCCGAAGTCGGAGGATGGCTTCAAGCAGATGCTCGCCCAGTCGTCTGACAAGCAGGCGGCGCCCGCTGCCGTCGCCACCTTGAAGCGCAAACAGAAGCAGAACACGAAGCAGCAACAGCAGCAAAATGCGGACGGACCACGAACGGTAATAACGCTGATGGGCGGCCGCGGCTACTGGCGGCATGTGTGGTACAACAGCAGCGGCAACTCGCCCGGACACAAGACCGCCACGAGCACCAACTCGGGTGCGGCGGGCGCTGCCTCTGGATCGGGTGCGGCAACCAGCCTGGCATCGTTGACGGCCAATTCGAACGATGCTCACATTGTGGTGTGGGAGAAGAAGTTATAATCTCAGGAGTTGGTGTGCTGCTGCACGTTGCAACAGCACCCCCACCAGCACCATCCGCCGCTGACAGATTTCTGGCGCCGGCTCGGCGAGCAGCGACGTGGACGTGTCCGTTTTCGTGGCACATTCACGCAACGCGATAGGGATCACGATCGGGATAGGGAACACAACAACAGCAGCAGCAGTTGCGGCTGGCGTTCGATTGGTGACCAATTTGCTGCATCAAGCAGTAAAAGCAACACTGGCAGCAGCGGCATGCTCAGCGCCAGTCTGAAGCGATTAACCAAGCTGAAGCGGGGCGGCAGCCTCAAGGAGTTCTAGTTGTAGTCATATCTGTCCAATTTACGATGCCACACAAAACAAATATTAAACACAAAATGCAGCACGGCATCGTTTGCCAAAATGTATATACCATATATATATATAATATATACACATCTCTTCTCATGTGTACTTTATAGGATTAATGTGCATATTCCAGATTGGATATGCCAGTAGAGTTGCTTGGAGCACACTTCACTTCACACTTCATTCATTTTGATATATATCAAATACTATTTAGAGCATACATTTCACATTGGTATATGTCATATGTCAAATACTATATACGGCATACCGTTAGCTAGTCTTTGTCTAATACAAAGTACTGCGCCTTATTTCAGTTCTCTTCATTTTTTTTTGTTTAAGTACACGCTAGACTTAAGTGAATAGTTTTTTTTTTTTTAATATATGTATACACATGTATTAAAATATAATATATGAAATGAATATCCAAATATACCCATTTTTTTACAGTAGTAACACTTCATATATATATATATATATATATATATAGATAAAACTATAAGAGAGAGATACAGATACAGAGAGTGGCACATCATCAATGAAAACAAAAAAAAAAAAAAAAAAAAAAAGAGGGCAAAGCCAAGCTACAAATGATATGATGTATATACATTAAGTATTAGTTTAATCGACGAAACTCTAAAACAGAGACATAAGCACAGATCCGGATAAGTAGCTTGGCGCATAGATCGCTAGAATCGATTTCATGCTTTCAAATATATTGTTGTCTATTTAATCCAATTATTTTTCATTGCAAACGCATTGCAGACTAAGAATTATTTGCTGCGCATTTTGTTTTTATTTTCGTTTATTATTATTATAATATATTATTTTATTTTTTTTATTTTTTTTTGTAATCATTAGGGCTGGAATATTTTCCTTATGTACCATAAAAAGAAATACGTATACAGACGCTGTACTAGTATGTGTATGGGCTTATCAAAATCATGCTATCCGTGTTCTCGTAAATATTGTGTCTATGCTCTGAAAACAAATAATTGCAAGCAAATTTCTCTTTTCTTTTACTTGTTATATCTACACACTTGGCAAGTATATTTTGCCAAGCTGAACATTCAAACAAGGCACATCTATGCATACATACATATATATATACGATTTAGATTCATATATATATATATACAACATATATATGTATGAAAGAAGTTGAAATTAATATTACTCAATATGCATGCATGCTTATGTACAAGTGCATATGTATTATGCAGTTCATACATACACACACGTGCATGCATGCATACATACAAACATACATGCTTACACGTATAGCAAATTATTTATAAAATAATTAACCCAAATTTTGATACGTTTGATAGAAGGCATAATCAAATTATGTAATTTTGTATCAGTGTGCATTTTAACACTGAGAAGTAAATGCGTTCGCACATGCATGTATTTACATTTGAATAGTTAAACATATACACACAAACATATTTATCTATATCTATATACACATATGCTATAGCAAAACATATTTAATGTCAACGTATTGACAAAGAACAACAATTTAAACACACACACACACACACACAAATTACATTATCAGTGGATAAAGAAAACATTGTACGTATTAAAGAAAAATCAATAAAAATTTTTTTTTAAAAGTAAACTTGCTTTTTTTAATGTCTGATAACGCAGAGGTAAAGTATTTTTGCGACCACCTTACAAACCAAAAATAGAAAAGAGTTTTGGGTATAATTTTAACATGAGTTTCCAACTATGATTGTATGATTTGTATAGAAGTCAAACCATGATTAAAAAAGCCTATTTTTTGTATTTAGTTGTTCGGGGTTTGACAAAGTTATGCGTCTGGAAAGTTTTGATCTGTCTGTAGCTTTTGTATATACTACTACTCAAATCATGGATTACCAACTGACGCTCTCAAGTGAGAGTTAACGGAACGCTTGATTAATTGAATTGAAAACATTAACATTATCCACATTTTCCCTTAACATACAACTGTTTCTAGAGAAACTCGCTCTGCTCCACTTATTTCAGCAAATAACTTATCCATTGAGTTCCATTCAAGTAGCACTAATTTGCAATCTTCAAAATTAAGGGTTGTTTTTACTTAGCATCAAAATAATGGAATGGAATCGTAATGGAATAAAATACACTTTATTTAGAAATTGTAATTACATTACCACATTAAGACGAGAATAGTAAATATTTTAAATATGTATATTTAGTTGGATAATTTTCACAGTTAAGAAGAAACCTTTGTGCGTCAAGCGTTATTTATACAAATATGAGAAAGTAATTGCCAAATGTTTAATATGTTCTGCGCTTTGACAATTGAGTATTCAGTTTTGGTAATTGCATCTAAGCGAGCACTTTCTCAGCATAGTCGGCAATATGGAGAACACCGTGTTCAAGTGACGCAATGTGCAGATTGTTGCCACACATGTAATTCTTGTTGATGTGTGTATTTTGAAGTTCGGTGATTAGCGTGGAGCAGGCAGCTGCTGGATCGCCACTGCCGCTGAGACTACCCTAAAATTCGTTAAAATAATAATAATGAGTTATCTATTTTTTACAATATGAACCCAAACACAAACTTACCAACCAAAACTCGTTGCCCGGCAGTGCGTTGCCATCCCAGGCGTATGTGACAATGGCAAGCATGTTCTCCGCGAGCTTATCGGCCGGATTGCGTACTGAGATGCGCACCTTAATGCCACCCAATGGATGCTTAGGCTCTGCTATGCGTGCGCCATCGTACAGGCCACCCCACTTGTCCAGATGGAACCACGAGAAATGCACGACGCCAATGTGTGTCAGACGCTCGCTGAGCGCACGTAGTCGCTGCTCGAAGGCCTCGAAAAAGATCTCCTCCTGCTGCGCCGCCACCTTCCACACGCCCAATCCAATGCCGACAACGTGGACGTACGCCGGCTTACCAGCTTTCACGGCACGTGCCTCCGCCTCTACTAATAGAGTGTCGAAGGTGATGGCAAAGCGCTTTCCCATGACCACCTTGTCAAACTTCCTGTTTCTACTCAGCTTAATGAAACGCTTCTTATCCGATGCGACGACGTCGTCATCATAGCAAAAATCCTTGGGCTCCTCATAGAAGTCGCGCCATATGCGACGGTAGTCCTGTGCACGTCCCTTGCTTTCATTGTCACTGGATCCGTAGCCTCGATCTGGTATATTTTCCTCGGGCGTTATCATTATATCCTCACACTCCATAACATTGCTACGCTCGAAACGGGCACCAATTAGACCCATGATGACGCCTTCAGTCTCAATCTTGGATTTGCACTGCTCAACTATTCCCTTATTGGAGCGCGAGCCATCGTTGATGAACTCCGAGTGTGTGGACACATACAAAAGAGCCGACAGCTTGATTTCATCATAGCTGAGCGCGTTCTTCAGCAGAAGTGGAGCACGCTCGCTGCTACTGCCAATTTGCTCAAAACCACCGTGGCCTTTGCTTTCATCTAACAGAAGGTATGAGTCTGACGTGCCAAGGAAGTAGACGCAACGCTTGCTGAGCAAACGCTGCACGAATTCAGTTATCGAAATGTTTCCAAAGACACTCAATTCTTGGGCAGTTCCTGTCAGCCACAAATGAGAAAATGAGGCACAATTATTATTCACATGCAATGGACAATCAACTAACCATACTTTTGCTTATGCTCCAGAAAGTTGATGAAGAGCAGGAGGGTCAGCTCGTGTATGATCGGATAGGCGGATGCAATCTGCTTCCGTATCATTTGCCAGCGCTCCACCGGCTGCGATTTCACCCGGCAGCTATTCGTGCCAAACTGTTAGCGAGATTGGAGCACACATTGGTTTCTAATTTCAGTGCGTCTAAGTACACTTACCATCATAGGAAATTCCTCGGATGCCGCAAGAAACTTATCCAAATCAACGTCATCGGCCTTTATGCTCGGTTTCTCCAGCTGCTTGCACATTTCCAATTGTTGTTTAGCAAAATAACTGAGGCTGGGCAGCTGGCCAGCATCTGGCCAAAAGTGCATAGTCTTGCCGCATACTGTGCCCATTTTGTTAACTCTGAAGAATAGCTTTAATAATATACGCATCAGCCTTATAGGCCCGTATATTTTCTCTTTGTTAAACGCTGCATTTAAAAGGAGAGTGTTGCTCGGCTTTGACGAAAAGAGTGTTGGAGAGCGCTGGAAACTGTTAACTGGAAAACGTCCGGTATGCAGCTGTTGCTCTTGTTATGATATTAATGATAATACGCAATAATATTAATTAACTAGATGTTATTGAAAACACAATTATCTACTTTGGGCAACAATTTAGAACAACAGCAACCAAATTTACTTCACAGATAAGCTATATTATTCATGTACCGTTTTATTTCAACACTGATTTTGTACACATTTTGCTCGACTTGTATTTCGCCAGCACTGGCAATAATGCAAAGCCTGTAAGCATTACATGAATGTGCGTATGGCTTGCAGTCTGATGATCAACGGGTAAATACCCTGGAGATCACAGCATATCGATTCAGAAATACATTTTTTACATTTGCAATATTTCAATAGCAGGCATATTGTACGATTATTTGTGCCTGCAGTCTGCAGTATTTTAGTTCATGTATTTAATACAAAATAAATACTATGCTTAAATACTAAGCCTGGTCACACCTGCAACAAGTGTTTGTGCATCGGTGCATCAGTGTGCACTGATTCAATATACTCGACCAAAGTACCGCTTAGTGGCTATGTTGTTAATAAAATGCCGCTCGCAACCGAATTTCCAGTTAAACATTATTGTGAAATCGATCGGCAAACATCATATCAACATTTGGAGCTGCTGGAGCAATGCAAATCGGTGAAGCAGCCCGATCCAGATGCCACTGTGGATCTGTCTGCATTCATGCAGAGATCAACGGACTTTACACTGCGGATGCGCAATTGCGGAAATTGATTGCCAACTGATTGTCCAATTTAATTGTTAATCTTACGATATGTGTGCAGTTTGGCGTGGAGAGCTGCCGGGTGAGGAGTCAGCCGAGGTCGCGTCATGAGTGCATTAGCAAGCAGATCACATCCGCCTATCCGGTAATACACGAGCGCACCCTGGCCCTCTATCTGCAGTATCTGGAGCACAAGGGGCTGTGGGGTAAGCTTTTTGCATGGGCATCTCTGTGGAGAAGGTATTTATTATTGTTTATTTTGTTATTTATCCATCGCCAGGCAACGCTGTGGAGCAGCGCGTTTAGCGGGGAGCGTGCACTGTTGCTGCCCCATCATATCGAGCAGGGAATTTGTGATGTGTATGGCCTATATGGGAAGCTGATATTTGTGAAGGAGGATTACGATGCCGAAGATGGAGCACAGTGCAATCTGATGGACATGATGTTCGAGGGTATGCGTCGCTCGGATCCAGAGCTGGCTGCCATACCGGGCAAGGTGTGCACCTTGGATCGACGTTTGCGCATGAAGGCGTCGCGTTCGCACTCCTTGGATCTATCGAATTGGTCAGTGGACTCGAAGTCATCCAGTTTGTACACGTCATCGGACAGCGAGGAGAGCATGGGCATCCGTCTCCTTGGCGGACGATCCGCGTCGCGGAACAGCAGCAGCGCCAGCCACAAAACCTCCGGCACCGGCAGCGATCTGGGCAACATATCCGAAAACGGGCTCATGACCACAGCCGACATACACCAACAACAGCAGCAGCAGCAACAGTTGCCGTCGAATAGCACTCCGAAGTCGGAGGATGGCTTCAAGCAGATGTTTGTTTGAAGCGCAAACAGAAGCAGAACATGAAGCAGCAACAGCAGCAAAATGCGGACGGACCACGAACGGTAATCACGCTGATGGGCGGCCGCGGCTACTGGCGGCATGTGTGGTACAACAGCAGCGGCAACTCGCCCGGACACAAGAGCGCCACGGGCACCAACTCGGGTGCGGCGGGCGCTGCCTCTGGATCGGGTGCGGCTACCAGCCTGGCATCGTTGACGGCCAATTCGAACGATGCTCACATTGTGGTGTGGGAGAAGAAGTTATAATCTCAGGAGTTGGTGTGCTGCTGCACGTTGCAACAGCACCCCCACCAGCACCATCCGCCGCTGACAGTGTCCGTTTTCGTGGCACATTCACGCAACGCGATAGGGATCACGATCGGGATAGGGAACACAACAGCAGCAGCAGTTGCGACTGGCGTTCGATTGGTGACCAATTTGCTGCATCAAGCAGTAAAAGCAACACTGGCAGCAGCGGCATGCTCAGCGCCAGTCTGAAGCGATTAACCAAGCTGAAGCGGGGCGGCAGCCTCAAGGAGTTCTAGTTGTAGTCATATCTGTCCAATTTACGATGCCACACAAAACAAATATTAAACACAAAATGCAGCACGGCATCGTTTGCCAAAATGTATATACCATATATATATATAATATATACACATCTCTTCTCATGTGTACTTTATAGGATTAATGTGCATATTCCAGATTGGATATGCCAGTAGAGTTGCTTGGAGCACACTTCACTTCACACTTCATTCATTTTGATATATATCAAATACTATTTAGAGCATACATTTCACATTGGTATATGTCATATGTCAAATACTATATACGGCATACCGTTAGCTAGTCTTTGTCTAATTCAAAGTACTGCGCCTTATTTCAGTTCTCTTCATTTTTTGGTTTAAGTCAACGTATTGACAAAGAACAACAATTTAAACACACACACACACACACACACACAAATTACATTATCAGTGGATAAAGAAAACATTGTACGTATTAAAGAAAAATCAATAAAAATTTTTTTTTTAAAGTAAACTTCCTTTTTTTTTAGTGTCTGATAACGCAGAGGTAAAGTATTTTTGCGACCACCTTACAAACCAAAAATAGAAAAACGGTTTTGGGTATAATTTTAACATGAGTTTCCAACTATGATTGTATGATTTGTATAGAAGTCAAACCATGATTAAAAAAGCCTATTTTTTGTATTTAGTTGTTCGGGGTTTGACAAAGTTATGGGTCTGGAAAGTTTTGATCTGTCTGTAGCTTTTGTATATACTACTACTCAAATCATGGATTACCAACTGACGCTCTCAAGTGAGAGTTAACGGAACGCTTGATTAATTGAATTGAAAACATTAACATTTTCCACATTTTCCCTTTCTAGAGAAACTCGCTCTGCTCCACTTATTTCAGCAAATAACTTATCCATTGAGTTCCATTCAAGTAGCACTAATTTGCAATCTTCAAAATTAAGGGTTGTTTTTACTTAGCATCAAAATAATGGAATGGAATCGTAATGGAATAAAATACACTTTATTTAGAAATTGTAATTACATTACCACATTAAGACGAGAATAGTAAATATTTTAAATATGTACATTTAGTTGGATAATTTTCACAGTTAAGAAGAAACCTTTGTGCGTCAAGCGTTATTTATACAAATATGAGAAAGTAATTGCCAAATGTTTAATATGTTCTGCGCTTTGACAATTGAGTATTCAGTTTTGGTAATTGCATCTAAGCGAGCACTTTCTCAGCATAGTCGGCAATATGGAGAACACCGTGTTCAAGTGACGCAATGTGCAGATTGTTGCCACACATGTAATTCTTGTTGATGTGTGTATTTTGAAGTTCGGTGATTAGCGTGGAGCAGGCAGCTGCTGGATCGCCACTGCCGCTGAGACTACCCTAAAATTCGTTAAAATAATAATAATGAGTTATCTATTTTTTACAATATGAACCCAAACACAAACTTACCAACCAAAACTCGTTGCCCGGCAGTGCGTTGCCATCCCAGGCGTATGTGACAATGGCAAGCATGTTCTCCGCGAGCTTATCGGCCGGATTGCGTACTGAGATGCGCACCTTAATGCCACCCAATGGATGCTTAGGCTCTGCTATGCGTGCGCCATCGTACAGGCCACCCCACTTGTCCAGATGGAACCACGAGAAATGCACGACGCCAATGTGTGTCAGACGCTCGCTGAGCGCACGTAGTCGCTGCTCGAAGGCCTCGAAAAAGATCTCCTCCTGCTGCTCCGCCACCTTCCACACGCCCAATCCAATGCCGACAACGTGGACGTACGCCGGCTTACCAGCTTTCACGGCACGTGCCTCCGCCTCTACTAATAGAGTGTCGAAGGTGATGGCAAAGCGCTTTCCCATGACCACCTTGTCAAAGTTCCTTTTTTTACTCAGCTTAATGAAGCGCTTCTTATCCGATGCGACGACGTCGTCATCATAGCAAAAATCCTTGGGCTCCTCATAGAAGTCGCGCCATATGCGACGGTAGTCCTGTGCACGTCCCTTGCTTTTATTGTCACTGGATCCGTAGCCTCGATTTGGAATATTTTGCTCGGGCGTTATCATTATATCCTCCCACTCCATGACATTGCTACGCTCGAAACGGGCACCAATTAGACCCATGATGACGCCTTCAGTCTCAATCTTGGACTTGCACTGCTCAACTATTCCTTTATTGCAGCGCGAGCCATCGTTAATGAACTCCGAGTGTGTGGACACATACAAAAGAGCCGACAGCTTGATTTCATCATAGCTGAGCGCGTTCTTCAGCAGAAGTGGAGCACGCTCGCTACTACTGCCAATTTGCTCAAAACCACCGTGGCCTTTGCTTCCATCTAACAGAAGGTATGAGTCTGACGAGTTAAGGAAGTAGACGCAACGCTTGCTGAGCAAACGCTGCACGAATTCAGTTATCGAAATGTTTCCAAAGACACTCAATTCTTGGGCAGTTCCTGTCAGCCACAAATGAGA
This sequence comes from Drosophila cognata, assembly GCA_035041535.1. Taxonomy (NCBI): domain Eukaryota; kingdom Metazoa; phylum Arthropoda; class Insecta; order Diptera; family Drosophilidae; genus Drosophila; species Drosophila cognata. Next base: position 637,550 of record JAWNLC010000831.1, read on the forward strand.
AAATGAGGCACAATTATTATTCACATGCAATGGACAATCAACTAACCATATTTTTGCTTATGCTCCAGAAAGTTGATGAAGAGCAGGAGGGTCAACTCGTGTATGATCGGATAGGCGGATGCAATCTGCTTCCGTATCATTTGCCAGCGCTCCACCGGCTGCGATTTCACTCGGCAGCTATTCGTGCCAAACTGTTAGCGAGATTGGAGCACACATTGGTTTCTAATTTCATTGCGTCTAAGTACACTTACCTTCATAGGAAATTCCTCGGATGCCGCAAGAAACTTATCCATATCAAAGTAATCAGGCTTTGTGCTCGGTTTATCCAGCTGCTTGCACATTTCCAATTGTTGTTTAGCAAAATAACTGAGGCTGGGCAGCTGGCCAGCATCTGGCCAAAAGTGCATAGTCTTGCCGCATACTGTGCCCATTTTGTTAACTCTGAAGAATAGCTTTAATAATATACGCATCAGCCTTATAGGCCCGTATATTTTCTCTTTGTTAAACGCTGCATTTAAAAGGAGAGTGTTGCTCGACTTTGACGAAAAGAGTGTTGGAGAGCGCTGGAAACTGTTAACTGGAAAACGTCCGGTATGCAGCTATTGCTCTTGTTATGATATTAATGATAATACGCAATAATATTAATTAACTAGATGTTATTGAAAACACAATTATCTACTTTGGGCAACAATTTAGAACAACAGCAACCAAATTTACTTCACAGATAAGCTATATTATTCATGTACCGTTTTATTTCAACACTGATTTTGTACACATTTTGCTCAACTTGTATTTCGCCAGCACTGGCAATAATGCAAAGCCTGTAAGCATTACATGAATGTGCGTATGGCTTGCAGTCTGATGATCAACGGGTAAATACCCTGGAGATCACAGCATATCGATTCAGAAATACATTTTTTACATTTGCAATATTTCAATAGCAGGCATATTGTACGATTATTTGTGCCTGCAGTCTGCAGTATTTTATTTAATGTATTTAATACAAAATAAATACTATGTTTATATAGCCTGGTCACACCTGCAACAAGTGTTTGTGCATCGGTGCATCAGTGTGCACTGATTCAATATACTCGACCAAAGTACCGCTTAGTGGGTATGTTGTTAATAAAATGCAGCTCGCAACCAAATTTCCAGTTAAACATTATTGTGAAATCGATCGGCAAACATCATGTCAACATTTGGAGCTGAAGTGGATGCAATTTGGCCGCCAGTCGATGGAGGTGTGCTGCCAATAATTACCCCATTTGGGCGACGCCTGCTGGAGCAATGCAAATCGGTGAAGCAGCCCGATCCAGATGCCACTGTGGATCTGTCTGCATTCATGCAGAGATCAACGGACTTTCCACTGCAGGTGCGCAATTTGCGGAAATTGATAGCCAACTGATTGTCCAATTTAATTGCTAATCTTACGATATGTGTGCAGTTTGGCGTGGAGAGCTGCCGGGTGAGGAGTCAGCCGAGGTCGCGTCATGAGTGCATTAGCAAGCAGATCACATCCGCCTATCCGGTAATACACGAGCGCACCCTGGCCCTCTATCTGCAGTATCTGGAGCACAAGGGGCTGTGGGGTAAGCTTTTTGCATGGGCATCTCTGTGGAGAAGGTATTTATTATTGTTTATTTTGTTATTTATCCATCGCCAGGCAACGCTGTGGAGCAGCGCGTTTATCGCAGTCTGTCGCTCGGCGACTTCGTGCAGCGTCTGCTGACCAAGCGCTGCGCCAGCTTCTTTGCGCGCAACGATAAATACTTGCTGATGAGCGGGGAGCGTGGAGCGAGTGGTTTTGAGCCGATTGGCACGCTCGAGGAGACGGCGCCGTTGTGCCTGGAGCATGTGCTCAGCTATGATGATGTAAAGCTGTCGGCGCTGCTCTCCGTCAGCTCGCACACGGAGTTCATCAATGAGGGTGAGCGCAGCAATTGCGGCCGTGTGACGCACAATCGCCAAAGCCTGGTGCCGGCTGGTGTGATTGTTGGCATGATTGGAGCGCGCCTCTCCCGCCGCAATCTAATGGAATTCCAGGACATTGTCATTGCGCGCACACAGAACACCAAGGAGAATGGCTACGGCCAGGCCTTAGATGCGTCCACAAATACTCGCACGGAAGACTATCGCCGCTTGTGGCGCAACTTTTACGAGTCGCGTGATCATCTACACGGCACTGTTAGCATCGATGGCCAGCGCTTTGGCTGCTCGGGCAACAAGCAGGATGTATTCGATAATCTGGTCATGAAGCGTCGCTATGCCATCAGCTTCGACCTGCTGCTGCTGGAGGCGCAGGCTCGTGCCGCTAGTGCCGGCAAGCCGGCGTACATTCACGTTGTCGGCTTTGGCCTGGGCGTGTGGAAGGTGGCGCCGCAGCAGGAGCAAATCTTTCTCGAGACCTTCGAGCAGCGGCTACGTACATTGAGCAGTCGCCTCACCCACATTGGCGTCGTTCACTTCTCGTGGTTTAAGCTTACCCGTTGTGGTGGCCTCTACGATGGCGTTCTGCTCAAGTGCTCCGCTCATCCACAGGGCGGCATCCGTGTGCACCTGTCGAAACGGAATCCGGCGCAGAAGCTCTGTCAGGCGGAGCATGCGAACATGCTGCTGCTTGTCTCCTATGCCTGGGACGGTAATGCTCTGCCTGGCAATGAGTTCTGGATGGTACGTGCCTCCTACTCCAACATCTTCTTCTCCTCTTCTTCCTCCCTTCTCAAATGTTTTGTATTCTTTTTGTGTTGTTTGCAGAAAATGCTGAAATCAACGGGAGACTCCTCGACAGCCTGCTCCACGCTGATTGCGGAGCTGCACAATCCGCATATTAACACCGACTACTGCAGTGGCCAGAATCTTCATATTGCCTCCCTGAAATACGGCGTCATCCACATTTCCGATTATGCGAAGCGCCTGCTCAAAGACTCTTAAATAGTTATTTGCAATGTTCTTCTGTCTGAAAAACAAGTTAAAATACAATTGAGATCGGGCTTAACCAATAAGTGGCACCATCTAATAACAGCCAAGAAATGGCGATAATTGAAGCCAGTTTCTAGTATCTCCTATCCTGCAAGTTTGGCGTTAAAATGGCGCCAGATATAGGTTTTAGTGCATTTTTTAGGGGCCGGATTGGGCGTGGCAGAAATACAAATGTTGGAAGACGTTTTAAGTAATCTTGTTTGGTATCTGTAGTTCTTAAATTGTGAGACATAAGCTATTACCGATCTTTGACGGACATCGGCATCAACCTACCAACTTTTTTGAGAGATGTGTGTGTGTCGTTTTGCAATTATTATTGTGAAAAGTGCATACATAAGTGAACAATGTATTTAAGAGTAACAATTATAATAAAATATAAGAGCTATGCACCGAAATCAATATACTGGCTATGTCCATTTCGTCGTCGGTTGTTGTCCTCGCTCAGCACGCGCAGAGAAATTAGCGCAACATTGTTCGATTGACGCCACTAGTAATTTGGTTAGTATAGTCAAAGTGGTAACAATAAACAATAAACGGCACTTTATAAGTGTACAAAAAATATAAATACAGGGTGGTTGTCTAAGCTAAGCATTGAACACGTACTAAATGACTCTAAGAGTGGGTGTGAACCAAATTCGCTTCGCCGGGTTCGTAACCCAGGTAGATGATATAATCTTACTGTTATGGCATTACGGCACTCAGCTAGGTCACAAACCGACGAAATCCATAAAGTGCAATAATTTCGCATATTATTTGCATTTGAATTTGTATGTAGATTTGCAACAAATGTATATGGAAATAAAAGTACGGAGCACACCATATTAATTTTGCTTCGAGTTTCAGAATCCTTTTTTTTATTTGTTTTTGTTTTTGTTACCAAGACTGTTGAAACATTTCCCAGAGCATTTTTATACCTCTAGGGCGAGTCACTGCGGACTGATCGTGGCCTATCGATGAAGTTACACGTTTCGGTTCATTCTTTTGTCTTTGTGGCACAGTCTGGCGGGTTCGCACAAGATGATTGCCAATGCCAATTTCCTCATAACGACGCACCTGCTTCGCACAGTAATCAATTTAAGCCAAGTGGCAAATTGATAGTTTTCCATATAGTTTCCGTTGATCAGCTCCTGCATGTCAATCACGTGGGTTAGTTGCAACATGTTGAAGCTTTGCAGCACCAGCTTAAAGTTGTCGATATATTCCCATTGCCGATTGCACATGAACTTTACCTTTCTCTACCGGATGACATTCGGAAACAATACGTCCATTAAATTGCAATAGGCAACCACCGTGCGCAGATCTTCAATGCGGTATACGTGGGTGCCCAAGATGCGATTGACCCAGTCGAGGATGTTGGTTTTCGAATACTGCGTCTTTGAATTCCGTGTGAGAACAACATTCGCAGTTGGTTGCTCATAGTTCTGCAATTATAATCAAAATGCAATTGGAATTGAAGCAATCAATCAGATTTACAATTTGTATGTTAAAAAAAAACTATATTTCTCATATAGACTACTGATTTGAGGGATTAGCAATGATATGCGATTTTTTTGACGAGAAAGATGTCAAAAAAAGAGTAAGCTCATTATACTGAGTGAATGCTTACATTTAAGTTGAGCTAATTACTTTCCCCACTTCAACTGTATTTTGCATATGCCAAACTAAAGTGTAAAAATGACCGAGATCCAAATTTGTTTGATAAACAGATTTTGAATTATTTTACAACTTTGCTTTCTTTCTTCTGAATAGAATGTGTACTTTTAATATGTATTGTATGCTTAGTGATGAAATCTCAAAGATAAATATCATGTTCGAGTAAAAATATGTTCGCTCTTTGTTTGGTCAGGTGGCAAATTTAAACTCAAATGAATATTATGAGCACAATAAGTAAGTGTCTCTGTCACTGCAATCGTTAGATAAACAAAATGCACGAATCCATGCAAATATTTAATTTGGCTAGCATGCACAGCGACACACACACACACACACACACACGAACAATTCAATCCACAGTTGGAGATATTCTTACCCCATCAACATCCCCATCCCCATCAACATCGCCAACTACCACCTGCCCCTCACTTTCTATGCGATGTGAAAGGCAACTTATATTGGCTGACCACCCACATTATTCCTCTGAGTGCACTCAAATGGAGCTAAGGATTGCATGTGTTATTTGTGCCACAAATAGTTTTTGCATTTGTATTTGCTGTTGCTGTTGCTGTTGTTGGGTTTGTATTTATACATTCTAATTGATTGCGTTCGTAACAGAAATGCAATTCTGAATTTGTGCGTCACAGACACACACTCAGACAACTAATATTCGGCCACTAGCGATAGCAAAGTGAAGCAAGTAGGAATGCTGTAGTCGAGTCGAGATACTCGGCTTCGGGATACTCTGAATTCAGCTGTTAAATATATACTCATACTCAAATGTAAGCATGTGTGAAAATTTGGTTATCGATGACATGAAATAAACATGATCAGGGCAGGGCGGACATACAGACGGACATGTCAATATAGACTCGGATATTGATTCTTAATACCTTAAGGGCTCAAAGAAGTTCCTCCTTTTGCCTGTTGCATACTTTTCCAGAAAATCATTATACCATTTCAAATGGGTTCAGGATGTGAGAGAACAAACACAGAAAAAGCTTGAGAGAAGCTACTGATTACTGAACATAAATAACCACAAAAAAACCAAACTCAATATATGGTCGTCTTTTGATTTGATTTTATATATTCAATACTCACCAGAAAGTGGTTCTTCATAAAATAAAAAAAAATACAATAAAATAAAAAATGTTGTTAAATGATGTCGATGCTATTTGCTGTGCGAGCTTTGTACACTGACTGAATTTCCATGACAACTATCTCAATGCTGATGCTGATGTGTGGCTCAAAAATCTTATTTATTTATTTATTCAGTTTCGATTGCAGTAAGTCTTCAAAAGTATGCAATCTTCGGCAGCCCAAAAATAGCCGGCATTTCTTGTTTTTATTACATTTTGATTTAAAAAACTAAACAAATTTTATCACATATCACACAAACAACAAACAGAGTGAGAGGGAGTGACAAAGTGGCAGAGGGGGAGGGAGAGGGATAGAGGAAATGACAGGAATTTTGAAACAACCAGCTTTAATCCAGCAAGTGACTCGTATTTTAATTTCGGCAATATCGATTGGAAAGAAGTGATTTATATACCGTCAGTGTTTGGCCAAGAGTGCAAAATTAACCGTGTTCCAGCATTGACCTAATCAATCTTATATAGACAAACAGAAATACAAATATCAAAACCAATTTGACAATGCACAACGAAACTAACATACCCTATACAGGGGATTGTTGGCAGTTATGGTATTTGCATAGCTACGGATCCAGCCTGTCAGATATTTAAGTATTCAAGACATATTCATGTGAATATTGTGCAAAAATCAAAATCCAAACTAATCATATTAAGTACAACAAATTGAAATGGGGAAATGGAATTTTGGCACACAAGAAAATGATTCTTTTGTGTTGTCGAAAATAAAAATGTGCAAAAAAAAAACCAACAGTTTTTGCTTGCCACGTGATTAATTTAATTGGTAAAACAAAAGACGGATGTGCAATTACATGAAGAGTCATAATAAAAAACGACGGAAACTATATATACGTATACATATATATATCAGAAATCAGAAAAATCAAATGTTTTGACATGAATAAAAATCCTTAATAATCTCTTACATATGTTCCGCATGTGATTTTCAAATATTAAATAAATAATGTGAATATGCCAATGATAGATCGAGACAAGAGTACTTGAATTTATGTACGTTGCCCCAAATGTTGCTAAATCTTGCTTTGAATGCCACCAAAAGTGAATTCAGAATTCCAGGGCAAAGAGCAAACGTACCACAAATGTACAATTCGTGCCGTTTTCCAGTACTCAATGGGAAATTTGACTCTTTGCTGTTTCGAAATGCCAAACGAGAATTTCCCTTAAGCACGGCGTTGGCTATAAAAGCGCGTTGGCAGCGCAGCGGCGGCCCACAAAGCGACGGCGAACGCGACGCGACAGTTGCCAAACTCAAGCAACGGAACGTAACGTAACGTAACGAACGTTGGTTGAGCGTGCGGCCAAAGACGTAAAACGTGACAACCGTTAAACATACCGTTGGCCACAGCAGCGTTTCAAGCGTATGCAACCAGACGCTCTCAGGCAACAGCATATGCAACATTTTTTTGCGTGCACTTGTGTGTGTTTGTTATTTTTGTTGTTCTTTTGAAATTGCCATACAAAAAAAAAACAGTGTTTTATTATGTGGCACATGTGAAAATGACGCATTGAGAGTAGAGACAGAGAGAGAGAGAGAGACAGAGGCAGAGCATAGCAGCAGCGACACAAATTAGCAGCTGAATAGCGGCCACAGGACGGTTCGTATAATAAATGCCACATCCACTCCCTCCTTCCCCCCCCCCCCTCCCTCTTTCAACACCTCCTACTACCCTAACGCTAGCCTAGGCGAAAAATGAGTAACGTATTTTTTTAAGGCAACTTTGAAAAACTGATTTATAAGTTTTTGCTCATTACATTTTTAACTTGCAGATACAGGAACAGGACTAAATAAATCGTTAGAACTTTGAATAAAGCATTCTTTCTGTTGCTAAATTTAAGACTTGATTTATATAGTCGTGTACTCGTACTGCTTCACCTGCTAGCCACCTTCCAATTCAGCTGCTAGAATTAAAAGCAAGCCAAAAATATTCCAACCACAAAACCAAAATGTTTATCTTTGACCAGTGACGCATCCCATACCAATAATATATACAATGCCACAACAATACAGAATAGGAGTGCTTACAAAACAATTGCTAAGAATCCAAAATATGATATATGAATATTTTAGTATTTTCAATGCTGATTTCAAGTCGTTGCGGCACAGTTAGTTACAGACTAACTACAACTAAACTTAATCAGCCCAAAATAATATATCAAAATAAACTGAATATGATCGTATTTCGATGTCGCCTTTGTATTCGAATGGATTTAAAATAAGTTTGATGCTGTGTGCTGTGCCAGATGTGTTTACTGACTGTATTTGGAATGCATATGAAATTACTAACCAACCATGACAATTATCTCAATGCACATCTGTTGCTTAATTTCTTATAAACATGTTTATTTATCTAGTTTCGATTGCAGCAAGTATGCAAGAGTATGCAGTCTTCGGCATGCCAAAAATGATTGTTAATTATTACATTTATTCCATTTTGATTGAATTAAATTTGTTTGAATCGCCAGTTTTAATGGTACGTCAGTCTTAAAATTCAATATATTATCATCAATTACATCAGACGAAGACGTGGGGGAGAAAAAGAGAGAAATGTTTGGAGGCATTTGCATAATGCCACGAATTTGATACAACTGAAATCATACATGCGCACTTATACAGATTTCGTGCTGTTCCTGAAAATATATATCATATATATATATACATATATTATATATGATCTCAACCTTTTCTCTGAATGAGAGAGACACAGCAATGCTTGCATGCAATTTTGTTTGTTCCATTGACGCAATGCCAAATTCAATTTCTAGTTTACAAATTAAGAATTTGAATCTCAGCACTGAATTATAAACTAAAGTCGGGAAGTAAGAAGACAACAAACTTAATTCAAAGTTGTCTATGCCCGAAGAGACGGACTCAATCCTCGCATATAGAAAGAAATGATTTATTGAAACGGATAATGAATATAAATCATTAGTTTGCAATGTTACAAATTGGAATTCACTTGGCGAACTATGTACATCGCCCCGTATTCGTGCTCGTACTCTTACCCGTACCCGTACCCTTACCCTTACCCTTACCCTTACCCGTAACCGTACCAGTAAGCGTACACGTACCCAGAACCCACGCCTAAATCTGCTCATTTCCCGCAACATTCATTTATTCAGTTGATTCGGCTGCGGGCCGTGCTTGGCCATATTGAAGGAAGCAGCGCACCATTAGAGAGCCATGTTTCGTGCCCGGCCATTTAATTGTGTGTGTCCCGTGGTGTCTGTAACAGTGCTAGTGTGCGAATGAGTGTGTGTGCATGTGTGTGTGTGTGAGTGTGTATGAGTGTGGGTATGTGTATGACTATAAATGGAAGTGTATTGTTGGACGGGGCTTTTCTTATATTGTTTGGATTTCAATTTGATTCCTTTCCATTCTTTTGCTTTCGCTACGATTCGATTCGATTCGATTCGATTCGAAAGGACTCGATTCAATTCGCATTGTTTCGTTTCGTTTGGTATTCGTTTCATTTCCTTTGGTTTCGGTTCGTTTCGTTACAATTCGATTGAATTGAATCCGTTTGCTGGTAATGAAGCTAGTTGCTGCTAGTTTTGGGCATAGCCACAGAATACTAGTTAACATATTTTTATGGTCGCTTTGTCGCCAGAGTGTCCTTCAGTTTTAGCATCAACATCAGCATCTAGTGTCTCTTGACGTTGATCGTGGCAGTGGGCAGGGCGGAGTGGGGCAAGGGGCCGCTTTCGAATGCTCACTTGATTGGCCCCACTCGACTGGATGGGGTTTCAAGAGGCGCTCAAAAGGCAAACAGCCATGGGCAAAGGGCGATGAGAAAGGGAATGGGAAAGGGAAGGGGAACGGAACTTTAGTGTTCCGGTTTGATTGTGCACAATGTGTTTGGTAAATACGAAAATCAAACTCAGACTTTGCTATCTAAATTCAGGAATTGGGCAAAACCTTAGAGTGTAATGCAATTCTCAATGTATTTTCTGCTTGCAACGTAACAACAAAACAGTGTGTGTGTGTGTGTGTGCGTGTGTGTGTGTATGTGCATTGCATGCGTATCACATTTGGTATTATAAAGTCAGAATCCAAACACTTGAGTATTTATTTTTATGGTTGCTTTCGTTTTCATCCAAGTTTTCGATGGAAAAACCTAAAGTCTTGCCATAAATATGGTCAAATGTATGCCAAATTAACTTAATAGGATTGCTTACCACATTCACTCTCTCTACTGCTTGCACGCAGTCTGGCAGTCTCCTTGCACAACTCGTGGCAGCTGACAAAAAATAAAACGAAATCTTAATTCCATACAGAAATTGTGAGCCTCCACATAAAATGTCCAATGCAAACATTATTCCACAACACTTAAATTCTATTAAATGAAGCGACGGCTTAGTTTGGACAGGTGGATTACGACAAGAGAAAGCGATTTTCATGTATGACACATACACGCACACACACACATACACACACACACACACACACCACACACTAATTTACCCACATATTGTTTTGTTTGTCAGCGGTGAGCGGGGGTTGGAGTATAATAAAGCGAACCATGAATGGCGCTTCATGGGGCTTCAGCAGCCGCTTAACAACACTGAAACACAGTGAAATATGTTCGAAAATCGCAGAAACCGAGCCAACTCAACCAAATGATTTACCAAAGCAATTAACAGCCAGCTAGCTAATACCACCGAAAATTTTGCTCATTTCTCTTGCAGACGGCTGACAACGCTGGAATTGAAGCAGCAACAGCAACAGCATCCGGCAGAGAGTTGGTGGTGCCACCAAATGCTCATTGAAATTTACGATTATGCTGCGAAATTATTAAACAATATGACCGCAAGAACAGCAGCAATCATTAATAATCTGGCCAACGGGACAACAGCAACAGCAACAACAACAACAACAACAACAACAACAACTACAACAACAGCAGCAGAAGTAGCAGCTGCAGCCACTTTGTCCATTCAAATGGACAAGCCAAATCCCAGGACGGCCACAAATCTCACGTCCAAGCTGCTGCAGGCAACCACCGGCAATATGAAAACGCTGCTCAACCGCACACTGGCCACGCTTGCCGCCCAGCATGCCACGTTGCCCACACTGCTGCTGCATGGCGGTCTTGCCGCTGACGTCACCAGTGGGCAGCGCATTAGGCAAATGCCATCCATTGCAAACAGCAGCAACAGCTCCATCAGCAGCAATGGCACCATCCTAACCACCAGTACCAATTACAGCGATAGCGGTGCACTTCAGGATGTGTACAATGCATTTAGCGCCACGCCCTCGTCCCCCTCGTTGTCCGCGTCCTCATCTAATCTAAGCGGTTTCATCCAGTCCTCAACAACGGCTGCCAGCACAGTGTTGAGCAGCGCCATCACCCATCTGCCAACGTCGAGCAGCGGACCAGCCACCACCTTCCCAGCACAGACGATGGCCACCTTTATTGCAGCCGGCAACAAAAATCGGGCTACCACCATCATTGTCTATCCAACGGGTAAGTCTCTCTCTCTTTCTCTCTCTCTCTCTCTCTCTCTCTCTCTCTCTCTCTCTCTCTATCTATCTCTGTCCTTTTCTTTCTCTGCCATACTTAAGATGCATTTGCATACTTTTTGTTTGTTTTTGTGTCTATTGTCTGCTCGATGAGAACTATTTACTGTTCAGTTTGTGCATCGCGCACAACGTTAACTCGAGTCCAGGTAGAGGCTTCCTTAGGTTGGGGCTTCCTAATATTCATACGCTTTACCGATGATTTATGCATGCATTTCTATTATATATAATATTTTCATATTTATTTATGTATTTGCATTTCACACTTGCCACTAATAGCGAATAAAATGAAATCAATTAGAAGCCACTAATCAGAGACCTTGTTCCAATTGATCGATTGGTAAAGCAGAATATTAGCAATGCAATGCAAATTGGCACTTGACACCCAATCGCGGACAGAAGTAATTTGTTGGCCTTTCGACCTTCACCTTCAGTGGCACTCCAGAATTTGACGTACTTGGGATCGGCGCTCATTTGTTAAGCCTTTGGCTACTAATTTGCTGGTGTCAGTTAATCATAATCGTCATGATTGGGCCAAAGTCAGTGAGTATTTGAATATATGGTCAAATACATAATTCGTATTCGGCTGGCGCTTAGTCGATTAGCACGCTCGTCACATTAATGTCGGGCACTGGGAATAGGTGCCACATCGCCAACCAAGCCTGCCAATAATCAAATTAGCTCAGCTCAGCTCAGCTCAGTCAGCCAGTTACCCAGTTAGCAAGTCAGCCAGTTAGCAAGTCAGCCAGTTAGCAAGTCAGCCACGTCGGACAGAGCAGATGGGCAGAGAAGGAGGAGAGGAAGCCGCGTGCCAGGTCCAATTAGAAGCTAATTTGAATGATGCCATCCATTAGCTCATTATCTACAATAGCTCCGATTGCCGAGTGAACTGCTCGTACCCCCACCAGGACTCACCATTAAGGGCATTGCCTGTTTATTTCTTTTATTTTATTTTTAACATACCCTCCCGTCATTAAATGCCTAACAGACAGGAGTATAAGAAAGTTATTGTCAATGTGGGTAGACAAAAAGAATATTTTCAGCATATTTCCTTTTCTTCCTCCTTTTGTCAACTGCAGCTTTAATTGGCCCAAACTAAATTGGCAGATAGCTCGGCTATATACAAGATTCCAGTTCATTCGCAGCTGTGCTAAATGAATTTCCCAGTGAAAATATTCCTCTTTTAGCCCATAAGAGAGCAGAGGAGAGTAGAGAGACTAGGCTACAGGGTAATCTCAAGTCAAGCACTCTTGTCTTAAGCATGCTCACTTATCTCTGCACTTATCCTGGCACTGCAAAATACGCTTTCATTTTTTTCGGGAATAGGGGTGTGGCAGTGGCAGAAACAAGAAGTAAGAAATAAGAAATACGAAATAAGAAATAGGGACCCCACCACCCTTGGGCCTAATGCAGCAATTAGGCAAGTTTAAGTCGCATTAATTGCAGAGATTGGGCGACTATTAACGCGACTCAAACCGTTGATTGTTTTAGGCAGCATCAGTAGCATCAGTCGCATCAGTAGCATCAGTAGCATCAGTAGCATCAGTAGCATCAGTAGCTCTTAATTTGGCTCTGAGGCCTAAGTACAGACGACAAACTCGCAGGATGTTCACAAATGTGAGTGCTGTGAATGCCGCTGGCTGCCGTCTCCAGTCAAATGTGGTTTTTAGTTCCCGTCTGCTGACTCAGTTGTCCTTATTAGGACAAATCCGATAGTCATCATCGTCGTCATCGTCGTCGTCGTCGTTGTTTTCGTCGTTGTCGTTGTCGCTGTCGTTGTCGTAGTCGTTGTCATCGTCTGTTTCGCCGGTAATATCTCTTATCCTTATCATGCTGCTTATCTTCGCTATATCAGTATCGACAAGCGACAATGTCAATGTCAGCGCTTTCAATGGCCTCCGGCTCTGGTTGGCAATTGTGGGCGGGGCCCTACACGCCCACGTTACACTGACTGAAAGAGTGTACGACAGTTGTCCATGGCAAGCATATTGCGGGGCTGCGTGGATGGAGCCCGACATAAAAATACTTTCCGAGAGCGCTACCAAACTTGTCCATTTCCATGGCAACAACGAGAACAGCGAATAAAACGTTATAATAAAATATGTACATACACACACGTAACAACATACATACATGCATACAACAACAACACATAACAACGAAAAATTGAGCGTAAATTTGCTGCAATAAATTTGTTCAACTTGTTCAACAAGGCATACGTGGCAAGTATGTGTTGAAATATTTTCTTAAATTCAGTGGCTTGTCATCTCCAAGATAGTTCACAGCATGCGACGACAACAGCGAGGCTATAACCTGTATATACATATACATAAATATGTATGTATATATATATATATATATGTATACATAGTTGTGTAACTGTGTGTGCAAAGTTGTTTGGAAATATGCCAGAAAAACAATTTGATGAACTTTAGTGTATCAGATATTCGCCATTAACCATACATATATATATATATATATACATATATATATATATTTATATATATATATATATGATTATGATTATTTGCCATTTTACAGAGCCGTCAAGTTGGTTTCGCTTCCACATCTAATGTTAAAAATAAAAATACCTATTTGAAAAAGCAATCAATTTAGATTATGGGACTTAAAGTACCCACAAAACTTTATATCCAAAATGCAAAGTGCGTAAAGAGCTTAAGCACGTTTCTGGGATTATATCAAAAGTTTTACGTTAATTCTATACGAAATGTAATCAAGTATTTTGCGGACAGTGTCTCCGTTTGGATTATTGTAAAGTGTCACGTGCAAATATTGATCAACTTTTGAGTAAGAACTGAAAGCTCTCGCCAAACAAATATGCAACAGTCATTATACGCTAAGACAGACACAATTATCCTCATATTTTGTTTGTTTGTCACAACTGATGCCGTCAAACCATGACTTTGCCACGAGCTCATCTCCGATAAATACTCGCACCATTAGACGCGTTGACAGCTGATTGACTTTTCATTCAGCACTTACCGACACTCTCAATCTATATATATATATATATATACATATATACATATATATATATATATAGGCAAACAGACTGCCTTTGCCATGGAAACAAGTCTTAGTATTTCAGCGGCGCTTCCCTCCACTTTGGGCAACGACTACTTCAACATCCCTGCCAAGTGAACCTTAACCAATCACTGCGTCTGGAGATGATTTACTTTTGGAATTACTTGAGCACCAAAGGCAAATGGTATTTTAATACAAAATAGATATTATTATTTATTTATATTGTATTTGTTTTTTATCTTCAATATTTATAGTCGCAAAACGACAGTTAAATAAAATGATCAAATTGATAATATCGAAGTTCAATTTGTTGTGCAATTTTCGTACAGCTCTAAAGACAAATTCCAGTTGTGTTCTATATATATATATCGGAGGATAAGAAGTAGAAAAATAAGATAGTAAAGTTTTTTGAATTGCATTGAATGGGACTCGAAATATGTGGCAAGATAAACGATAAAATAATTAGAATAATAATAAATAGAATACTTGACCAGGAGTCAAAAAAATGGGTATTTAACTTCATGATTTATTCAGTATAATTCTTAGCTATTATTTCTGAAGTTATCCACATTCGCATTATTATACTATATTATTCTGATAATATACATTCTTCCCGGCATGTGTAGACCTAAAACGCGCTCCTCTCTATGCCGAATGCGAAAAATATTTATCTCATTTTTTCCACTTCATTCCTTCTTTTCGTCTGTCTTCAGCTTTTGGCTGACATTAATTTGGTAGCTGTTGTTGTTGTTGTTGTTGTTGTTGTTATTGTTGTTCTTGTTGTCGCTTTTGTGGCGCATTCCACGGTTGACTTAGAATATGCAAACATTCAATTTCCATTGGTTGAGTAGATGGAGCGGATGGAGGATGGAGGATGGGGGATGTGGGATGGGGTATGCCTGCAGACATCGAGGAGGAGTCTTCACAGAAGACGCATAATTTTTATTGTATTTATTGAATATTTCCAGCATCAAACGCTGCCGCCTGATGACTCGGCCAAAATTGCAGAGTCTGTCCGCAGGCGGGGAGTGGGTTTTTTATGCGAATGCTCCGGCTCCAAGGGGCAACAGCAACAGCAACAGCAAGAACAAGATCAACAAGGAGTCCTGGTCGCAGGATAGCTGCCGACATAAGAAGCTGCTGCTGCTGCTGCTGCTGATGTTTACCATTCGATGTATTCTCAGCCACGCCATTAGGGTTCAATTTGTGTAAATTTGAACTGTCACTTTGAAGGCGTTAATTGGATTCAATAATGTCAAACTGAGTGCGAGACATCAACAGTTCGGAGCTAGTGCAGCATCCGACCATCCGACCATCCATCCAGCCATCCAGCCATCAGCTGTCTCCGGCTTTTTGCTGTCTGCCCCTGTTCGCGCTCGCAAATCCGTTTTAGCCAGCTCAGCCCCAAACCACCTCGGTGTGCTGTGCTTGTTTGCCAAGCTTTATTTAGGACACGACAACAACATTTTGGGCCATGGACTTTTTTTTGGCTTAGATTAAGGGCGAGGCAAGTGGGAAAGAGGGGGTTGGAGGTGTGACGCCTTGGCATGATTGTAGTTAGATTGGATTGTGGGCGTGCCCAGTTTCAACAGTAGCAGCAGCAGCAGAAGCAGAAGCAGCAGCAGAAGCAGCACATCGCCAGCATACACTGAGAGAATGTTAGGAAATTCAAATTTAACTTGGAGTCAGTTATAAATTTTGTATTCCATCAACTTTGCCATGTATTATATACATATATATATATATACATATGTATAACATGTGAAAATACTTAGCTGAAAATTCGAAAAACACATTTCGACGTTTCCGCTACAAAAAAAAGAAGAAAAATAAAGAGAAAAATTATGAATTATTTTTATATAGTAAAATATCTAAATATATCAGCAAAATTAAAAAATATTAAATAAAAAACATTTTTCAAAATGTTTTGTAGCTGAAAACCTTTTTCTTTCAAAATGTATTTCGCACAGTGTGCGCTAAAAATCACTTCGTAATATTTGAATGACTTGAAATATATGTGTACATATATACATACACTTAATACATATGTATACGTGTGTATATGTATGTACATTACACTTAGAAGATATAACGTTTTTTGTGGCTTACCGGCTAAGGACCTTAATAAAAATGTTTGGCTAAGAGGATCGCAACAAATTGTTGCCTTTTGTTGTGGTGTTTTTTGCTGTTTTTTTTTTGTGTTTGTTTTTTTGTGGAGCATCCAGGAAGTTGCTTTTTCAGATAAACAAAAGACAAATTGAAACAAGAATAGCGATAACGTCAACAAGGGCTTAAGTGTTGTGTGGCTGTGTTTGTGTTGTGTTGGTGGATGTTGGATGGTGGATGGTGGTGCAGCTGGCCAGCAGCCGGGCTAGCCACACAAGCCACGGCACCACTAAGCCACTTAATCATCAAGATAAAAGGTTGAATGCTGCACGCGACCGGATGGAAATTAAATTAAAAAAAACGGCAACAAAATATAATATGAGAAACAGAAAACGGGACCGAGGTAGCTATGCAAATGCAAATGAAGCCAGCGGTCGTAATTTGGTCAAAAGGCTTCTGGCCCAGATAAAAACCACGGCCCCTAGCTCGACGACTGTCAGCGCAAATAAGTGTTGCCTACATTTGGAGGCCCCCATTCGAGACCCAAACTGAAAACAAGTCAGAATGCTTACGCTAGAGTGAGCTCGACTGCGATATACCCTGCACACAGCTGTTAAGTCTCTGCCAAGTCTCTGCTTATGTGCCAAGTTTGAAGTTTCCAGCAATTATAGTCTCTGAGTTCCATGTGTTCCTTACAGACGGACAGGGCTATATCGACACGGCTATTGATTCAGATCAAGATAAAATACAATTTATGGAGTCGGAGATGCGCATTTGCCTAAAACCATTATACCCATTTTAGACATTTTCAATGGATTTGAATGGGCATAATGAACCCGCCCCAAGATGAGCCACAAATTATGAGCAGAACATAAAAAAAGACGATCAATTTTGTTGCCTACTTTGCAAAGCATTTTGACAGCAGCTCTGTGTGTTTTAGCAAAGGATATATTTATATATATGCGTGTGTGTGTGTGTGTGTGTGTGTGTGTGAGAGTCCGTTGTAAAGTAAGCACATGAATAAATAATTTGTGGACGGGTTGGCATTTAACGTCTGACAGCAGCAATTAGGCAGCAAAAGCATAATGCATAACATAAAGAACATATGAAGTTCACTTTTTACAGTTATTGCCCAGCTGATTACAATATGCACAAAGGAGCACATTTGCATATCCTTGCGGAAGATATTTTAATTATGGAATGGACCCATTACAAATGGCAAATTGCAAATGTCCAGCAAGATCGGACAAGCAACAGCCAGTTCATATTCCAAAATGTATTCTAAAATGTACTTTAGATACGACAGAATCCGACCAATATCCATCATATACAAATAATATGACTAAAGATAAGTTTCAAGTCCAAATAGCTTACAATATTTAGATTACACTCTACAATCGGAATTTTAGACTAGAAAGTCTTTCTTGTGTTTAGAAATAAATTGCAGATGTAGGAAAAAACATTCGAAAAATTAGAGAAGAAAAAAGTCGAAATTCTCTAAAAATATTTTGTTTTTCCATTTATTTTTTTAGAAATATTTTCTATTATGAAGTAACGCATTTCTCAAACTCATCCAAATCCAAAAATATTATAGGTGAATTTATAAACTATCTAAAATGTTTGCATATGTCAGCTCTTCAAATACAAATGTTTATTAATAATATAATTAACCAAAAAAATTAATGTTCGAGTTGCTTGATGAAAATGGAAATGAAGATTAGACTTCTTTTTTTTTTTTAATTTTGAAAAAAGGTGAGTTAAAGTATGGTGAATTTCGAAAATGCAGCGCGATTTGTTTTGTGTTGAGTGTATTTGCCAGAAATTGTACATTTTTTCCAATTTTTCTATTTAAATGTTGTTCAAATGTTGTAGTTGGACAACAACCGATTGTGAATTTGATCTGTTTTTTGTCTTTGCAGTTTCACCCGAATCGATTGTGATACCGATCGTATCGTGCATCTTTGGCTTTCCCATACTGGCGCTGATCGTCATCTGCTGCTTGAGGCGGCGGGCCAAGCTGGCCCGGGAGCGGGACAGGCGACGCAACTATGATATGCAGGACCATGCTGTCAGCCTGGTCAGATTTAGTCCAATTCATAGGCTTAGTGAGTTTGAGTGTTGTAATGTGTGTGTTCGAACAATATTTCTTTACATTTCTCTTTCCCACTTTCTCACTTTCTCACTTTCCCCTACCAACTGCCACTTTCTTTTCGTTTCTAATTGCATTAATTAACATTAATAGTCAAGTGCAGCTCGAATAATTTCAGTACACATTTATTTTATACATACTTTTATATAGATATCGCACACAATTTAGATCTTTATATATAGAGTATATATACATATATGTCTCGCTCTTTCTCTTTTTCTCTCTCTCTCTCTCTTAAGCACCCTTTTTTATATCTATATATATATATATATATATATATGTGAATCTTGTTGTGGGTCTGCCTTCTCGTAATAGTCTATTTATATTTTGCACCCTCAACAAAAACAAACTCCCCTCGAAAATATAATTGAATTTTTCCGCTTTGTTTTACTTGCATCAATTGCACTTTAAGCTGAGGGGCGCAACCGCAAACGCCCCCTTTGTTGTTGCCCACCTGTTTGCCCATCGTCCCCTAATTGCAAAAGCCAGCAAAATGGAGAATTTGAATTCGAAAAGTGTTTGTTGCCATCATTTTGAAATCGACTAACAATTACATTTGCAAACTTCTCGAATAATTGAATGTGCTTATAATATTTTGGCACTACTAAATCATATATACTTATACATATATATATATATATATAAACATATATATATATAAATACACGTATGTCTGCCAAAATGAGCAGTCTTTTGAGGCTTTCACTCAAAAATTGTTCATACATTTTGTTCGTTCGAAACTGAATTCAAAATTGCTTAAAAACTCAAATACCGAAACTGTCGGAGCCAAATCATCGTAGCGGAACATTCTAATGGTCGAGCCCGTTACTTGGGTGTATGTTCCTAGCACTTATTGTCTCCCAGATCTCAGATATATGTATGTATGCCCTATGGGTTCAGAGGTCTGCCATTTAGCGAACTGATTCAATTTGTATGGCTTCAGCGAATATTTCATTATTATTCATTATTATATATGATATATTTGTTCGATATTGATAGTTATATTGCTCAACTGCAAGATGGTTCTTTTCCACCTGTAATCGGGTATTACGCCCTTCCATTACGTTCGAAATCGAATACCGTAGGAAAGTGTGGAAAATACCCGCATTTTTCTACTGTTTTTCATTTGAAATTTGTGTTTGACCGCCGGATTGGAATTGGAAAAAAATGGATTATTTATGGTTCTCAATTATTTGAGAGCAATTCCGACAATATTCCGTTCACAAAATCTCAATAAGCGAAAGCGGAAAGAAAAAAAGTGTTAAATTTTCCGCAATTTTGGATTTTAAGGCCGTAAATATTTGGAACACAGAAAGCGAATTTGTTGTGTGCCAGGTTTGTGGGTGGGTGTTTAGGGTTGGGGATGAAACGGATATTTAAATTGCTGTGCAACAAACTTGGCCCACTTGCAAACGAGAGCACGCTGTAACAATCTATTATACCCATTTGGACAAAGCCGGATATGAAACCTGGCCAAAAAAAGAAACGAGTACAACTTGCCACACGGAGTAGGAGTCAAGCTGGCGAGTGCCTGCTGCGACACACACATGTGTATATATATGTATATGTATACGCTGGGATGCCCACTCAATAAAAGCAAGTGTTCACACACACACACACACACACACACACATGTCTGTCGTTTTGAGTGTGTCAAGCACAACAGGAGCAGCTGCCAGCATTCACATTTGCATTGCATACCTTTGGGCGCATGCCCCCGTTTGCATATGAACAACATCAACAACATCAACAACAGCAGCAGCAGCAGCAGCAACGGCGACAACAACGAGAAATAAAAACTTGTCCTTTTCACATTGCTGCACGCCACCCACACGTGCCTCATGCACGCACGCACAGCCAGCAACATTTTATGGCATCTCCTGCATCCCATAAGTACGGCTAATGACAGCTTTTCTCACAATGCGCGGTTGCATGCAACTCACAGCAGACAGTCTTTGGAACATGGCTACAGATCGTTGAAGTTTAAGCTACGAATTTAGGCATTTTTTATATCAACTAAAAACAGTTCACCCAAAAAAAAAAACAAAACCTAAATTAAAATTCGAAAATTAAAATTTTAACTTAAAAAAAAACAACAAATTTTTATAAGTTTTCTGGCGGCATTTGAATGGAAATGGGTCCAACTTTTGTTGCTTGGAATGAGGAAAACTCCGAAAAACCCAATCAGATCAAGATCAGAGAAAATAATACCAATATTGAGACCTACATTTGGAAGAGCATTTCTTTCTATAAATAAACAAAAATTTGAATAATATTTTTTTATTTATTTCCAAGAAAAGGATTTTAGTTAAAAATACTTTTTAATATTAAGAAATTGATTGCTGAAAAAATAGAAAAAACTTCTTTCAAATTCGGAGAAATTTGATTTCGTCTATTTAAAAATTATTTCTGAAAATCAGAAAAACTCTAGTTTCAAGGCGATTCACATTTTAGTGCAATATTCTCGAACTTTTGGTTTTCATTTCTCTGATTGCAAATTTCGGTATTCTGTATTATTATAATTTGGGGAACCATCGGTGCGACCTATAAGGTCTATTGTGCCCTCTGTATTCTGTATAAAGTAACATCATATTTTTTGCAAATAATTTGATTGAAAAACCCCATTTCCAATACAAAAACTCAGTCAATTATATCAGAAATCTCTGTTTGAGCTGTAAATTGATAATACTGCTAAATATATATACATCTATTTTTGCCTGGATCTGTATAAAGTAGATATGTACTATTGTGTATATTATATTCATTGTTCTGGCATATCGTTTATGTTGTGCTTCAGTCGAATTATCACAAGTAAATATTTGAATTTTGCTTAGATTGAAAACTTTCGGCAGATTGCGCATATTTTTTTTTTGGTTCAATTGTTGTCAAAGCAAATACTCAAATTTGTTTGCTTGAATAAACGAAACAATTTAAAAGAGCTAATCATTATGATGATGATAATGATGATGTTGTGTTGATGATGATAGTGCAGCTGTAGCTGTAACTGTCACGATAACGAATTGTTGACAACCACAAAGCCTTCTTGTTGTTTGACCCTCTTTTGTGGGTTGCCAATTTAGGGTTTTGCAAACGTTTTGAAAACAATTATGCAGCAGAAAGTTTACCGCAAACCACAGAACACAGTACAACTCAAACTGTGCACAGTGGTGTGTCTGTGTGTGTGTGTCACTAATTAGGACAAGCTGTCTTTGGAATCCGGTTGGTTATTTATGTAGCAAGCAAACTCTTTCAAGTTTGACATGTCTTTGTCCCACTGTGCGCATTTCGTTGTCATACTTGCAGCAAAGTGCGTGCGTGCGTGTGTGTGATGGGGGGGGGGGGGGATTGTGTCCCTTGCACGTTTTGACATTCACATACAATTTTTAACACGCAGCACGTATTTTTTCAATTTGTTTTTGATTTTGCATTTGACTATTTTGAACTTGAAACTTTGAATTTACAACAAAATTGTAATTGCTTTCCTTGTTGTTCTTGTTGGTGTTGTTGTTGTTTTTATTTGGCTGCCTGCAGATTACCGATCGTCGCGAGCTATCAGTCTACGTCCTGAACGAAGCCTAAGCCAGGGCTTCACCTCGCTGGAGCTGGACACCGTGCTGGAGGAGCGCTGCAGCGATGTGGAGCAGACTCAAACCGAAATCCTAAATCCCGAATCGCCCATGGACACCAACTCCTCCAACAAGATGTCCTTCTCATCGAGCTAACAGTTAGCAGCAAAACAACAACAACAACAGCAGCAGCAGCAAAAGCAGCAGCAGCAACAACAGCTGCAGCAGCAGTCGACGACGACGACGATAGCAGCACGCTCTGCGCTCACGTCGCCGTCGACGTCAATGTCAACGTTGTCGCCATCGCTGCGCAAGGCGGGCAGTGTGCGTGAATCGCACGATCTGGCTGCACTAGCCAAACGTCGCAGTCGTCTCCTCGAGCTGCGCGCCGCCAGCAGCAGCAGCAGCGGAAGCAGCAGCCAAGCTAGCGAAGCAGCAATTGCTTTTGGCATTGGTGGTGGTAGGCGTGACTCGAAGCGTGAGCGTCGACGTGGTGGCGTCGGCGGCGCAATAGCGTCCGCAATGCGCAAATCGCAGTCATTGGATGCCGCCGAAAGTTATTCCCTGTCCAGCATTCAGTCGCCACTGTGGGTAACGCTGACGAATGCGCGCACCATTGAGGAACTGGCACAGCAGAAATTGTAGATGGCGCCAACAAAAGAAGAACCCACCAATCCAAAGCAAAACAAAACACCCTACAGTTGTTGTAACAGCTGTTAACGCTCCACAGCCCTCCTTCCACAAATGGCGTTACTCTACACTGGTGAATTAAGCGAAATCCAACGGTTTTTCTCATATCCTAAATAGCTGCATACATAAATACATATATAGATAAATCCACCTTGTAAATGTTTAAGTAAATGTAGCAGAATAACGAGTATACAAAACAAGTTACAACATTAACAAATGCTAATATTTCAAGTATTGACCAAATGTAGTCCAAAAATAAAGCTGAAATAAAATACAAAAAAATAGAAATAAATAGAAATGCATTTCAATTAATTTCACACGGCTGTTAAGGGACAGTGTTGACCAACATGATAAGTGCAACATGAGCTTTACAGCATGCATTCCATTTTTAGGAGTACTGTGAAGTTAACAGTCTTTCTGGTGATGACTGTGAATTATATAAAAAACCGATAGGTGGCGCTAGCACTGCACTGACCAGTGCAACGCTTAATTTGAGTTAACAGCGTGCTGTGGCTGCTATTGCGCAGTGGCCGTAAAATGTTGGCGGGCATTTCAAAATCAAAAGACGTGTTTTTTATACGTTTTTTTTTATATTTTATTTAAATTATCTTGTATATATAATAAGAGCTTAAAATACAAATTTAATTTCATTATCAAAATACATTGTTATACAATTTCCTTAGTTGTTTGTTTTTTTTTTCTTCCTTTTTGTTACAGATCTTTAGTTGCATGTTTTTTCATGTTTTTCTTATTCAATTATGTATTTAGTTTAGCATTTTTACTTGCACACCGCATTTCTTTCCGTTTTTTGTTTTATTTTTTCATTATTTATTATATATGTAATTATTTATATGTATATATAATATTATAATATTAATTAATAGAAAAAAATACTAACAAAAAGAAGAGGTCGTCTTGGATATATCCATTTTAATATGCATGTATGCTTGCATATAAACAGATTCAAGTGCAGCATATACAACATCCGTATGTAGTACTCCATATAATACAAAAAAAAAAATAATACCAAGCGAATAGAATAGAATATAAAAGAATAAAATAGCAAATTTTATACTAAACGTGTTGCCAATATGAATACGAAGAAAAATAATTAGATCTACAAACCTCATTACAGAAAGAAAAAATACATACATAATTTGCGTGAGAAAATTATAATAATAATAAAAAAAAACACAAACAGAAAATTTGTTTTTACAATTGAACTACTAAATTGCAAGCACTGTGCCCCGTATCTGTGTGTGTGTGTGTATGAGGATGGGTATGTGTATGTGTGTGTGTTTGTGTGTATGTGTGTGTATGTGTATGTGTGTGTGTGTATGTGTGTGTGTGTATGTGTGTGAGTGTATGTGTGTGTATGTGTTTGTGTGTGTGTGTGTGCTTGATGGGTGTAAAAGGAACAGGGCCTGAGCAAATTCAATACCATAATTGATGCGACTGCCCTTCGGCATGATTTTAAAATGTTTATAAAAGATGTGAACATATCTGTTGCCTGAGCATACTAGAAAGAACACGTGTGGTTGTTTTTTTGTTTTGTTTTTTTTTTTTTTGTTGTTTCTTGTTGTTTGGTTGTCTTTTTGATATGGTCTTAAAATTTGTCGCTTTTCAAACCGTGCCCATGAGAATTGTGTTCGCTCTCAGTGTTGTAAAACGGCCGTCGCAGATACAGCTGCTGCTGTTACACATGTTGTGTTATGATCTGAACTTATGTTGACTTGAAAAACGTTGAGCTACACATATCCATTCAGAGAATTATCAGATATTCTAAGTTTTTACTATGATTTTGGGTAAGTTGGGAAAAGGGTGTGTACTGTGTGTAGTGTGTTGGATAACCAGTTTTCTTCAAATATTGCGTCGCACGTGACAGAGACAGTGACTCGTTACTCCTTACTCGTTACTCGCTGCTCTTTACTGTTACATGTGTATCGTGGCCGCCGTGTAGCGCGCCTCGCCGCGTCGCCATGCCCACTGACTGGGACGGAACTGTATGGCAAAGAGAAAATAATAAAGTGATTAATAACAAAAACTGATCACAACAAGTGAACGCATTTTAATGTAAATGTTAATGTTAAGTGCAACTGTTGACCACCAACCTGATGCAATTGCTTGGACTGCATGTAAATATATAGTTATAAATCCATTTAAGTTAAGTTTTGATTTGTAATCGGATCGATCGAACGATTGATCGATAGACTCACCTGTATGAGGAGCTGTCCGCTCCGTGTGTGTGGATTTCGGTACGCATAAAAGAGCCAGAGTGTCACGGCGAACACCAGGCAAATGGGCACCATAAACCCAAATGCCACGCCCACACTCTTATTCTCCGGCGGCAGCACGGCGCCCAGATGCTCGCTTCTCTCCAGATTAACGCCGTCGCTGTTCGGCGGTTCGCCGTTTGCTGGCGACGATTGCGTGCTGCTCACTGTTGGCTCTGTGACCGCAGCAGCGCCATTTGACGACGGCGTCGATGAGGCGCTGATTATGCCACCAGTGTTGTTGTTGGTGCTGTTATTGTTGCTAGTGCTGTTGATCTCCTGCGCAGCATTGTTGCCCTTCTGGCCCAGCGCCGGGCATTCAGGGAGTTTATTGATTAGCAAGCGATCGCAGCCTGCAATTTCAATTAATCGGATTTACTATATATAAAACATAATCAACAAATATTATAATATGATATGATTCACAGCTGTCACAAATTTAGGTAAACATCGATAACGATAACATAAGAGAACAAGTTCAAATTTACAAATGATGTTTGCAAATTATTTTCAAAGAAACGAATGGAACGCGCCGATTAACTGTAAACATATATTAATATTTATCGAATAATATGGCAACTGTGAAATACGATCAGTTTCAGTGAGATCTTAAAATTAATAAATAATGTACAATTAAAATAAAATTCTTCTTAAAACTGCAATAAAAAGAATCAAGAAAATTCTTACAATTGCGATAACTTTAATATAAAAATCACATCAATAATGTTGCAACATGTTGCATGTAGTCAGTGTTTTACATACCCTTCTGCAGCCATTCCTGCTTGCCACGATCATTGCCATTATGGGTGGAGCAGCGATTAAGCGTGGGGCACCAGGTGCACTATGGAGAGCACAAGAACGAGATTAGCTGGTTAAGTGGAATTAAGGGATGGGGCCAGGGGCAGGGGCAGGGGAAGGGGCATTCACCTCAAATGTTGTATTGTGATTAAGGCACGAATCGCAGTCAGTGTAGCGCAGGCAGGTGGGCTGCGCTGTCAATTTAATGAGCGTGGCATTTGTTATCTCCTTCTGGGCAAATGTGACCCGATGATACTCATAAATGGTCTTGCGGCGAGCAACTGCGAGTGAGACACAGAGAGAGAGAGAGAGAGAGAGATAGGAATAGAGCATGAGAAGTAAGCTGAAAATATACGTACAGAAGAGCATCTTGTCAACAATGTAAGCATCGGAGAGTCCCACTTTGACAGGATGCTGAAAGTCCTGTATGTTGCTGATCACCGTCGGAAGCTGATAGTAGACGAACACAATGTCACCATTCTGATGCAACGTGACGCTGAATGTGAACTTGCCGTACTCGGGCTTATCCTGCAACGTGACGTTCTCCCAGACGACTGTGAATGCGGTGCCTGCGTACAGGAGAATGGATCAGGATCACAGAATGAATATATATATATAAATATATAATAATTCAATTCAATTCAAATACAATATGTTTTCTGGTGTTTCCCCAAATCCATGCATGCAACAAATCTTGCAGTGTTTAACCCCAGAAATGTTACAAATTCTTCTTTTTATACTCTGATACCGATTATTGCAAATCTATAAAGCCAAATATCTGCCATAATTTTAAAGATATAATCCAATAACCAAATTTGGTTTGCAGGTTGTTGGCGATGTACTTCAAAGATCGGCATTTGCCACGCCTATATATATATAGACCATCGGAAATGGCTATACGCTCAGCATTTCTTAAGCTAAACCTATCAAATTGATAGGGCATATTTCTGGTAATCGCCCATTCCTGGCGCCGTAATCGCCAAAAGCGATATTTCTTAACTTGTTAATCGATAAATCCGCAATTTGCCACAATTTAAAGTATTTCTGATCTCCCTTCATTTAAGAGCTACAATTACCAAACTTGGAAGGTAGATTACCAGGAACCTCATCCGCTTTCAAATTCTCAATAGCTTATATCTTCCGCAATTTTGGAGGTACACCTAATAAACGTGGCTACACCCACCCCCGCTTTTCTGTTATCAGATGATATTACTTATAGGTATCAGAGTATTTCGGCTTTTTTTTTTTAAATTTAAATTTAAATATTAAATTGTATTTTTAATTGATTTTTGAACTTTTGTATTTTTCTGCGTCGACTGATATATATATATCTGAGACATACCATTATCTTTTAGCCGCACAAAGGAATCAGTCGACATGCTGGTATCAAAATTGGCCATTAGTGGCGCTATATATTGAGTGGCCGCCAGCCAAGAATGAACGTACACGCCGGTGAAGAGGAAGCCACCGGTGGCAACGGTTATATTGCGCACATATTGCCCATAGAAGGGAAAATCGAATTTTAGCTCAACGGTCATGGCGCGACGATGCGAAGAGGATAGCATTGTGTTTTCGGGTATGGCATGCACTTGGTTCCACATGGCCTCCGACTCGCTCTTGTTCACATAGAAGACACTCTGATAGTAGTCGAAGTGATCCTCGCGACGGGTGAGCGATTGATTCTTTGCCCGCTCATTGATGACATCGTCGGCCACATCGACATCATCGATGATCTGCCGCTCGGTGGTCATCGTTCCCGTTGCCATTGGCACCTGGACGGATGCGGGGGCCTTCTTGGGATATTGCGATGGCTGTAAGGAGGCCATCAATTGGGTTTTCTTTAGTGGAACTGTCGGCACACCAGTAGCACCAGCTCCAGCTGCAGCTCCAGCACCAGCAGCAGCATTTGCAACATTGATGCTGGTGCTGATATTGCTATTATTGTTGGCCGCAGCATCGCTGCCACTGCTCAGATCCTTGCGCTGCCCGGTGCCATTGACGCCGACATTGTGAACATTGTAGGCAACGCTGCCGGTGGCAGATGCCTTGCTATCCACCGTGGTTGTCACCGTGTCTGCGGATGGAACGATGCCGCCGCCGCTGCTGCTGCTGCTAACGTTGACATTAGCGTTAACGCTCCGATATTGATTCTTCGCATCCTGCGTATTCGTTGCGACAACTAATGTCGATTCCGCCGGAACGGCACGACGCGACCGAGACGCCGCCACCTGTTCCGGCGTCAGTCTAGCAATCACATCCGGATAGATAAATGGGAGTCGAGTGTCGATGGCATTGTAAACATAGGGAGCTGCAAGCAAACAACGCACACAAGATAAGTACAAATTTGCATCATTAAATATACATTTAAAAAATACAAATTTTATGCGTCGATAAGACGAAAGTCAAAACAAAACTTAAGTCGCTAATTTCAAGAACTGTTGCTCTTTATTTTGAGGGCATGCGATTCTTGAAATTTCCCAAGGTTATTTCGTCGTATTTTTTTCTTTTTTTTTTTGTTTATCAAATTAAGTCAACTTTCTTTTTTTTTTTGGATTTGCACATTGCAACAGGACAACGACCCCAAGTACGCCTGTAAAGTTTCGACAGACTGGGTGTCTCCACAGTCTCCAGATCTTAACCCGATTGAGAATATGTTATAGATTGTTTCTAACCTTAATCCCACTGACAATTTCCAGCTTTGGTTGACTTTGAAGCGGTCTGGAGATCATCGATAAATGTAATATGTTCACATTCACAGCACATCTAGTTTTTAGAAATATTGTTAAGCCCCAGACAAAGCTGAGAAAGCTTCACTACTATTCCACTTCTACTATTTTGGCGGCTCAGCTAAAGACTAATGTTTATTTATCTTTAGCGTTGATAGCTTGCGCAAATAAATTTTGTATAATTCTTTAATTCAATTTGCACGTATTCTTTTTTTTACATTTTCCGTAAACATATGTGTGCACTACTATTATTTTAACCGCAGCTGTATAAAGCACATTGCCAACATGGCAAACAGAGAGCCGATTTCTTCATTAAAAACTTGAAAGCAGCGCATATTTTGTTGTACGCTCCAATAATACAACAACAACAAAAACAACCCAAAAATTATATATAAAAAATGTGCCGAAAGTTCCTTACTCCATAAAACATGTGTTTTTGGTTTTGCACAGGTGTGACACATTCTCCAAAAAAAGAAAACAAGTTAGAATACTCTATTTGAGGCACAGCTCGACTAGACAATACCCTGTACATAGGTGTAAGTTAATCTGCGTCCAATGAATATTGCACAGTTCAGATTAATTACATGTCTGGGTATATTGTAAATCAATTAGAAGGCTATATCTGCACTGCAACTGTTTCAATTATAGTTATCGAAAATCGATATATTGTCATATTCGCAAAATGGGGCCAGTTATCAATCATTTAATTTCTGTAGTTTCCGAGATCGGATTGCACATATACCACTTATCCAGAATCTAAAAATATATAGAGCTTATGGCGTCGAAGACCTTTGCACAACACTTCATCATACCCAACTTTTGTTTAACCGTTTTTAATGGGTTCAGCTCTTAATTATAGAGTCAGTGGTTTGTCTCATTTTAGGTATTGTTTGTCTGAACCTCAACTAAGCTTATATTTATTATTGGTTCAACTGATTTCCGTTGTGATTTTTGTGGGTGTGCATTAATATTAAGTTTCATTTCTTGATTTTATTGCTTTGCGTGCGCAAACTTGTTTAGCATCAACCACAACAATACAGGTTCAAATGTGCTGCGATGTCAAATCAAATAAAGTATTTATAATGCTTCGATTAAGATATATATATATATATATACTTATATTATATACTTAATTCGTGATGTACGAAAAGTGTTTATATTAGCAGCAGTTAAAGAGCTCAGTGACTCTTATCAAATATGCACACTACACATGTATATATAGCATTTGGCAATTGCATAAGTTGATCAATTTTCTGCTGTCCTTTTTTTTCACTTCATTTTCTTTTTGGTCCACCCCGCTTTTAACCGCATTTTGTGCCTATTTTTTGCTTGCGTTGTAAATGCTCGCGTTAACTGTTATTTGACGCTAAGCGCACAATATCGATTTTCTATTTTCAAAGTGTGCTTCACTTGTATCTACATGTGGCAACCAGCGGTACCCCCTCCCTCTAATGGCCGCACACCACTAAATACCTTTGCAAACATTATGCAGTTAGTGCGGCTCATACCCAAAGAATTCGAGTAACTCGATATGTTTATATACACATATACATATATGTATATATGTATACATAGGTATGCCGCCCAGCAGCGAACTATTGAATGAGCCCTCTTCATTACTCCATGAATTCTGTCTGCGCACAATGTAATTCATTCAGCATTAGAATTGCTCTTGCTTGTAGAATTGTAAGCTGGAGCTTCTCTAAGTCAAGCCCAATTGCGAAACACTTCAGTCTTATCTTTATTTTTTCTTTCTTGATTATTTGTGTTGATATCAGATCCGATTCATTATCTCTTTTGATTATTGCGCTGACGCA
This sequence comes from Drosophila cognata, assembly GCA_035041535.1. NCBI lineage: Eukaryota > Metazoa > Arthropoda > Insecta > Diptera > Drosophilidae > Drosophila > Drosophila cognata. The sequence goes on from JAWNLC010000831.1 coordinate 668,042, forward strand.
GCTGCACTTACGACAGACGCATTATAAAGTGTTTATGTATGGTAAAGTGTATATATAGTAAATCTTAAATATATATACAAATATTTATTTCTCCAGCGCTCTTGTCAACTGAGATCAAAGATTTGTTGCGCTTATAAATTTCGCTATCTTGGCTGATCCCGTGTTTAATAGCTTTGATAGATTTGGTAGGAACGGACTACTCAAGATGACAAGTCATTTCCTGGCAAGTGCAGGTCAGAAACAAAAGAAGTGCTCTGGAGATTCTTCTACTTCCTCTTCTTTACAGGCTCTACGGAAGTCATTATAATGCACCAGTGTTAGCACGGATCAGTGCAGAGCAGCTTGTGTGACTGTGATTAATGTGTTTGGTGTTAATATTGGACTATTTTTGGCTTGGTATACGACTGCAGTTTCCGTTCCACCATTTTGCATTTAAACACATATTACGCTGATAACATGCTCGTGCAGAGATTTGCGACAGCTTGTTACCGATATGGAATTTGTTGATATCGCGGCAATATATATTTATAAACCTACATTTCGAAAATATTGGGTGGTATAATATAATATTGGTGTACGGAATCGAATAGTATTCCACTTACGATCCCAGTGCTCACTTTACCACCGCGCACAAATTACAGATAATGAATGGAATTCACAATGCGGTCTATTTCGCTGCTGGGATATTTGTGTGCGCATGTGTGTGTGTGTATGTCTGCATACACGTAAACGTACGTATCAAAGGGCACTGCGCCATTAATCGCACAATGTTATTGTTTTTGCTGCTCGCTGTTTTACAATATAATCATAGCGTGTGGTCAGAGAGCAGAGCGCACATAACGGAATGAATGCAATATCGTTTACGATCTAATATAGAGCAGACCTATATACACACTTACATACTCCGACACACACACACACACTTTAACTGGAAAAAAAATGTTTAATGCAAATAATGCGAGTCTTACATTTTTATGGCACACTTCGCAAGTGATTGTAATAAAGCTTTGCATTTTTAGACCAGGTGGCAAGCACCGATTGACTGGAATAAAATTAACAAAAGCTGCTGTTGCTTTCCAACACCCCGTTTGGGTATTACTCGCACTTTGTGAGTGAGAGCAAGTGGCATGCTAAAAACTCACTCACACGAACAGTGACAAGATGGAACAACGTCATCTGATTTACATTTGTTCCATTCCTTGCATAATTATTGGGCTGCGGTCATACTGAGTCACACAAGTGCAGCTGCTATCTCACTCGCACTTACAGTAGCAGCAAGTGCTCTTCACGTATTGCTTTTGCTTTTGCTGCTGCTTTTGTTCCCTCTTAGCAATTGTGCGGTGTTTGATTCAATTGAACCCTATGTTAATTGTTATGTTAATGTCTAACCTGTCCGTCGTTATTGTTGGTGTTGTCGTTGTGATGATAGTGACTGATATTGCAAATAATTGGGTCAAATCAATGCAGAATTTGATTGAAAACTGAAAGTTATTGTTGGCATTGTCGTTCTTGTTGCTCCATTTCTGCTAAGTTAATGTCCTCACAAACATACACACGCAGAAGAAGTGTGAGTGTGACCCAATTTGTTTTTTATTTTTCTTTCAATTTCGCTTCGGTTGATGATTTCAAGGAAATGCGACCGTAAAATTGTTGTCGTTTTCGTTTTTTTGTTTATCGTCGCAATTGAAAGCCTACTAATTAGTTTTTCTTTCATTTCAATGTTTATGGGCTGTTTGTGATAAAGAGCGTGTTGCAGAAGGAGTCGCAAAAGAGAAAGCTTGAGGTAAGGCACAAAAAGGCACTACTGATAATTAGATATTTGCGTAGCCAGAATGCTTCTTCTTCGACTTCTGCTGCTTCTTCCGCTGCTTTGTCTTGTGCTTATCGTGCAGGTTTCGACAAGCTTTTCAACTTGAAATAAAGTTTTGTTGTTGCTGTTGTTATTGCTGACTGCACAAATGTCAACAAATATACAATTGTACAGTTGACGTTTATTTTTGTTATTTTTTTGCTTCTAGCGCCGTTAGCCGGACATGCTTATCGGGCCAAATCTATAGTGGCAGCAGAAGCAAACAAACCAAAAAACAAGACAAGATGGGACAAAACGAAATGCGCAAAGAGACCCCAAAATGCATTGGCCGCAGAAACGCAGACGGCTGCGGCAATGACGCAGTCAACGTTTAACAGTGTAACGGTGACTGCTGGTTAGAGCGAGAACGAGAGAGATCAACAATCAAAAAGAGTGTGAGCGAGATAGATACTTATACAGAAATCATGAGAAGCAATGAGAAGTAAGAAGTGAGGTGAGAGAGAATTTTGTCACTGATGTTGATGTTGATGATGTGCTAACTTTGACGGCAACACTTCCTGTTGTAACAGTCTACATGTGTATGAGGGAGGTAGTGAGTGGGGGGGATATATATATATATGTTGTAATAGTAGATTCAAGACAAACGCTGCACTGCGGCTGGTGAATGGGATAACCATACGAATACCAATACATACAAATTCAATGAGCACACACAACTATTTTGGTCAACGCAAGCAGATTTAGAAAATAATGTTACCGACTATGCAATACCCTTCTCACAGTGTAAGATACACAACAACAACACGGGGGTAAATACAAATTACTAAGTAAAGTCAAATAAATAAAGGATTTAAATTGGTGTTTTGTTTTAAAGCCAATAAAATCTTCTTTTTTAAACACTTGCAATATAATATAAAAATGTGAAAACTAAATATAAAGGAAAGTTGCGTCAGCAAAAAAAAAATTTGCATTTGTAATAGTAATGTTCTTTTGCTTTTTAACAGAATCGTGAGACTGTCCAATTGGAATCAGCTGGAGCACATATATTCCAATTGGCAGCTCGTGCTTTATCGCCAAACGTATTCTAATTGCACAATTTGCACAATCTGCTCATTGCTCATCGATCGAAAGTTAATTTTGTATTTGTTTGTGTCAGCAGTGTGGCGACGAATGCACAGTTATAATTGCTTCTTGACAAAAGCTCTGCACAAAACCGTGCATATATCATCTCTCTGTGAGTGTGTGTGTGTGTGTGTAAACGAGGTAACGTTATTTGTCCTCTATTCTTCTTCGCAATCATTTAGATCTTCTTGAAAATAAATGATAGTTTAAATTTCAACAGAATACATGGCCTACATTTGAGTATTTAAATTCGCCATGACTGGGGTGCCTGTTATCTCAGACAAATGTATTTGTTTGTTCCCTGCAGACCTCTTTACTTCTTCCCACTTTGTCTTAATCGCTGTACAATCAATTCCTTGCATGAACCATTTCGAGTAACCTATAATGATTAGAATAGACTCTAGCATGTTATCAATTTAGGGTCCTCTCTATTTGTATCATTAAGAACCAAATGTTAAACGTCTTGCCTTGCGAATTATATTTTCAAATAAATTTTCGTATATTGTATTTTTAATTTAATCTAATCCGTTTTTTACTTTTTAAAAAATATAAGTATATTATTTTTTTCTTTTTTGGTTGAAAATTGTCTTATCATTTTGCCAAGGAGCACATCTTTTTGCAACACTGGATAAGGAAAATAATGCTTAATATGAATAATGAGAGCAAATGCTTTAACAAAAAAGTTATCAATCTGTCAATAAGCCAATCAGCCTGCATGAATGAATAATTCTTAATAATGAGCACGCAAATCGCAGTTATTCATTCTGCTCTGTGCTACTGTAACTGTTTATCGCCACAAAAAAAAAAAACTGCTTCAACACAAGCAGCGCCCTTGATAAGCGCTCACTGTTGTGCCACTCGGTGTCGGTCCCATGGGCATTAGCCACTATGGACAGACATACAAACATGTATACATATGTACATACATACATACATTCATTAGAACGACCGATTAACAGTGACTCCAAACTGACGTGCAGCAGAAGCAGTGCACAGATTAATTGATTTCTAGAAAATGTTAAATTGACAATAGCAAAAAAAAAAAGAAAAACGGGCGCACACACATACGAAGGTTGGGGGAAAACAAAGTGCAAGAAACTGATAACGTGGATTGGGGTAAACAAAGCAGTCGCATATGTGTGTGTGTACATATATATATGTATATACTGCAGTAGTGCGTATGCAGTTAGCTGAAACAAGTAAATGAAGTGCGACGACAACGAAGCTGGCAACACTGGCACCCGGCCAGTCAGCCGCAGCCAGTTTGCTGCACTGCATACCTGTTAGATAGTGGATAAGACGCATCACATTATTGGCTAATTACACAACACTAACAGCAACATTATGCTCAAATGGGCGAAAACATACAGAGAGAGAGAGAGAGAGAGAGAAGAAATACAATATGCAAGACGACATTTAACAGTGGAGTGGTTAACGGCAACAACAAGAACACAAGCAGCTGCTGGCAAGGTTGCCACCTGTTTTGGGTTCTTTGATCCATTTCAATTTCATCATCGTGGGAGGGGTTTAGTGTGGGATGCCAACAAAGACAACAACATAAACAAAAACAATTCGCATTTTTCTTTGCGCCTTAATCAAAATGCGCCACAAATTTCAATTGAACGACAACGAACGAGATGTCGCTCTACAATTGCACGGAGTAGATGAGGACGGCTGCGGGGGTGGGGGAGGACGGGGGCAAGGGCTTAGAAAATTGTTGCACGTTAAGTGGAGCATGGAGCAAATGAGCGTAGCGCACAGAAAAAAAAAATGTTAAAAATAAAGCAAACGTGGGCAGTGTATTAGACGTGAGAGCGAGAGGGAGACAGACGAAAGGACGTTTCGTTTCTTAGTTATGATGTTGCCTATTTTCACATTCGGCTGCGCTACACACAAACACTCGCAGACAAATACACGCGTACATATTTTGTTGTTGTCAATTAACGCATTTACTGCCAGGCAGCAAAAATAACAACTTCAATAAAAATAAAAATTCATTTTTAACAGCAACAAAGTCACAAACAAAAGAAAAAAAACATGGCAGCAAAATTTCACCATACAAAAAAAAAGTACCAACTGGCAGCAGAGCGCGCTCTGTCTCCCCCCTCCCCATCCAATGTTTGAGTTTTGTCTTCATCGACATTATCATCATAATGAAAACTGCTGCTTAATGATGATCTATCATATGTACATAAGTGCGTATTTGGATAATTTGTATATGTGTGTTTGTGGGTGCGTTCAAGTGTGAATCGGTCGGTACACTTACATATTGATTTTACATTTTGTATTGATCCGTATATAGTTAATATAATTGCGATTTGCGCGCACGCACGACCGACAGTTTTCGCCATTTTGCTTGTTGTCCAAACCGCACACGACAATCGCACACGTCCACAGCGACTGAAAAATAAAATATTAGTGTCAAACAAATGTTACCGCTTTCAGCTCAATTTGCATTTTCGCGCTCGCACAGTCTGGCCTCACTGATTTGTTCCAAATTGAAATGTGGTATTTTTTAGTGCTGTCACTTAATTAATTTTTTTTTTTTCTTTTTTGTTTTGGTATATTATTTGGTTAGAACTCAATTTATTTGTCATGCTTTTGTGTCATTTTTTTTTGGAGTTTTGTTTATGTTCTATTTGTCTTGTATTATTTATCGGTAGTTTTTTTAAATATCAGAATATGGATTTATCTTTAAGAGCAGTTATTTTAAATGAAAATGTTCTTTACATTTGGGTTAAGATACAAAAAAGAATATCAAATGTTTTTGCTTGAAGCTGATAATAATTCCAAAATGCATTTAACATTTGAAATTTGCTTTCAGTTTAAATCCAAAAAACAATATCGTGTTCTTCGTATAAGAAACTGTAAACTTAAAATACTGAAAATGCTCAACGATACCATTTGACAACAGTTGTTATGTTATGCATAGTCGAACATTCGTATTTCTTAAGAATTACTTGTAATTTGTTTATAAATTTAGATTTAATGACATACAAAAAGTTTTTTTCATTTAATATAATTTAGTTTTATTGTGCCACGGTGTGTTAAAGTTCAATTAATACAACTATCGATATTAATTGATAACTTTTAAATTGGCTGTGCAGCACATTAGTTTTTAAGAACAATATAATAAAACAATATAAATCTTGTTATATTTGTTAATTATTTTTGTTGTATGGCGAAATCAAATCTTATATTATAATGTTAACATCGATATATGAATGTAAACATATGAATGTAAAGCATAACATGTTCTCGTTAAGCATAACATTGCTTACAGCTGCCACTCTGCTGTTATTGGTCAATCTAAGTGGGTCAGTTTGAAAGTCGCTGCTATTTGCGTTTTTTTTATATTATTTTTTTTTTTTTGGATACATTTTTGTAATATTTTTGAACATATGAAATAAAAGTGTTGTTTGGCACATGCTAAGCCATTGCGACTGTCAACGTTTAGAGATTGTCGATCCAATTGTGAAATGACAACACAAAATACAAAAGTGACGCCGTTGCCGGCAAATGCAGCCACATACAAAGCGCGCTATGTGTGTGTGTGTATGCTGTGTGTGAATGAGTGTGAGTGTTTGTGCGTGTGTGTAACAATGTGCGCAAGATTAGATCACTTATGTTGTTGTCGTTTGTGTTTGCTCTGATGCGAAAAAGCTTGGTTTTAAGCAGTTTGTCTGTGCAATTCTTGGAATTGCATAATCAATGAATCCTTTTGGCCATTGCGTGTGCGTGTGAAATGCGTCTGCAACAGCTGCGACGGCTGCTGACTGCGCGCGCGTCATCTGTGTGTGTTAGTGTGTGTGGTGTCTGTGTGTGTGTGGGCGTCAATGAATGTGACACAAAACTTATAAATAAAAAGTAAACGAATGTGTTTTGATTGCCTCACCGATCAGCTGCTTGGGCTTGTAATTTTTGTTTGTTGTTGTCGTTATTCTCGCTGTTGTTGCTTGTGCGCGAGCGCAACTTTTGGTTAAATAAGTTACGCAAAATGTTAGCCAACAATTGGCGCCAAATACAATGCAATGTGCATGTGTGTGTGTCAATTGTATATTTGGGCAATGCACTGTGCTTTGACCTACATTGTTATTCTGTACATATAGATAAATATAAATATATAAATAAATATATATTCATATAAATATATATGTATATGTATATATATATAACAGTTCTCTACATTTCTTATTTGCATATGGGCGTGCGAGGGAGAGTGAGAGCAACTTTTGTTTTCATTGCGCTCTCACTCACACTCGCATGCCCAATTAGAGATGAACGCGTGACTGACAAGCCAGAACAGAAACACGAATATCAAACGGCGGCAACAACAAAAAGCACAATTCTAATAACTATTCATTAGAATTGTCACATTGCATTTTTTGTGTTTGTTTATTTTATTTGTTTTTTTTTTCAATTTTGTAAAGAGTTTTACCATCACTTTTGGAAAACACGAAAAACGCCCTATGCTGGTAGACATATAAACACAGCAGCAGCAGCAGTATAGATTTGCATACAAAGCGAATTTCAATTGGCAATTGAATTTTGTACTTAGCATGAGATCCCAACACACAACCATACATGCAAATATACACAAATACAAATATACACACATACACATATACACATGTGTATAACAGTAAATGAGCGCAACAGTGCGCCTTAACAGTTTGTTGACAGTGTGCGCGCGCTCAGCATTTCATGCGCCCACGACAAGGTTTTATGCATGTGGATAAAAATGTCCAAAAGACGAACAATGAGCTGGCAAGTAGCAATAAACTTATAAACATAAAAGTGTAGATAAGATAACAGACTCCAACACAAGCACATACATATGTACGTACAGAAGACACACTAATGTGTTACACCTAATATTAATGGCCACACAAATTCCAAAACTAATTTTGTGTAAAAGTGTAAATGAAATGTGGAACAATAGCAGAGCAGCCACAGCAGCAGCAGCAGCAACAGCAACAGCAACATCAAAAAGCGAAGGTCGCAACTGATAATGATAATTGGGTGATAATCAGAATACTGATTGAGTTCCGCCTCGTTGGCCGATAAGCATGCACTTTGCACCCTGCAGGCAGTTGAAAAAAAAAATACAAATTTATATTTTGTATTTACCGTGGCTACAAACCGATTGAATTTAGGATCTGTAATTTCTAAATTCTGTCTGCAATTATTGTGTGATTAAAATAATTGGATCATTTCAAATTGGACAACTTTGGGCTTACTTTCAGCCTTGAAATTGTTGTGAAGTATGTTTTTTTGTGTTATGCAATTGCTCAAAAAACAAATTTAAATATATGTAAAATTTGCAAATGATTTTTTTATTTTTTGTTTTTAACGAAATCAATAAATTTAAAATACTTTAAAGTCAATGCCAGTATCAATATTTCGAATTTGAATGCGAACTACAAATGCATATTCGTATAGGGCTATGTACAGGGCATTGGCTAGTCGATCATTGCTGACGAGCACATTTCTTATTATTTATATTAACAACAGCTGCAAAAATGGTCCAAGGGTCAGACGCACTATAAACGCCAAGTCATCAGCAGCAGCAGCACCATTCAGGCAACAACAGGTTGTGAACATCTGAACAAGGGCAACATCAAGAACAACAACAACAACAACACCATCAATAACAACAACAACCACTTCCCCTACCCCACAACAAAGCAAGAGAGGCAGAGGCAGGAGCAGGAATCGACCATGCACCATCGACGGAACGGTGATTGTCAGCCGCTGGTGGGCAATGGCGCCTGCAAGGATGCAACAGAATCAGCAACAGCAACCGATGCCTCAACACCAGAAGCAACATCAGCAGGAGAAGCAGCTCCGCTTAAGGCGGCCAACACGCTGCCGATGAGCTGTGGCTGCTACTTCTCGCTGGCCTGTTCGATTGGATCGATGAGTTTGGCCTGCGGCAGTTTGTGGCAAATACCGAACACCACCGATCGCATCACGCTGCAGCGGGGTCTCTTCCTCACCTCACTGGGCTTCATCTACTTTATCTCTCTCACCGATTTCTGCAACAAGTATCTGCTGGAGACGAAGCGCGGACAGCAATTTCGATACAAGTATCGCCTCATGATATCCGATGTCCTCGAAATAACCAACAAGTGAGCCAAGTTAACATACATATGCACTATCCTATATATATATATATATATATATATATTTATATTTATATTTATATTTATATTTATATTTATATTTATATTTATATTTATATTTATATTTATATTTATATTTATATTTATATTTATATTTATATTTATATTTATATTTATATTTATATTTATATTTATATTTATATTTATATTTATATTTATATTTATATTTATATTTATATTTATATTTATATTTATATTTATATTTATATTTATATTTATATTTATATTTATATTTATATTTATATTTATATTTATATTTATATTTATATTTATATTTATATTTATATTTATATTTATATTTATATTTATATTTATATTTATATTTATATTTATATTTATATTTATATTTATATTTATATTTATATTTAAGAATATATATTATTGACTTTTGACCTCCATTATAATATTGAAGGGTCGGTCTTCGGCCAGAGTCCACTGGCATTGAAATACCGTTGGTTGGCAGCCTTGACTCTGCTGCTCTCTCAATCACAATTGGCGACGCACTCGTTTCACACTCGCTGATTCATTCATGCAGTTATTTGAGTTCAGCTGAATTGTGGACCAGGGTCAAGGATACCCGGCAGCTGTAACAGATACAGAGAGAGAGGGAGATAGAGAGAGAGAGAGAGAGAGAGGAAATACAGAAGTGTTTGGTCATATAATTAATACTTTATACCCTGTACCCATTTGGCAATTGTGGGTTTCATTAGTTTTGTTCGTTGTCTACTTAAACCTTTTCGGTTATTATCTGGGCTTATATATATATATTATTTGAAACTTCCCTTGTTACGTGCTTCAGCTAATTTCCGTGTAAAAGCAATAACAAAAACAGAAACTAAAAAAAAATCATTCCTATAGAAGGGAAACAATAGACCCCATCGAAATCGCGCAATGCAATTGTCAATTGACGCTCGTTGAAACTGGTTCGTTTTTGCCCCGCACCGTCGGAACTGATCCACTGGTCCATCGAGTTTGTCGAGTGTGTTAATAAAACTGTGTGTAGAATTGCTTAGCGTGTTTTTAATGGAATCACTTTGCATCCGCCCTTCCGCATCCGCCCGCTCCCATCTCTAACCTTTCGCCATTGCTAATTATTACATGCTGTGCAATTGGCGGGCGCAATCGAGTGGCGAACTCTGAAAATGTTTTATACAAATTGTGTTATACAAAGTGTGTTATACAAATTGTGTTATACAAATTGTGTTATACAATCGCCAGATCATGTGACCATCTCTTTGCCACTATCTTCAACTGAGACACTCAAGGGTGTACCTAGCTTTTTTTGATTTTTATTTTTTTATTGAAGTGTTTTTCGATCAGTGTCGCCTATGGGAGCCTATGGGAGCAGTGCCTAATCAAGTTTGTTTTTATAGCTTATTGCAATTGTTACATGTATGTATATTTAAACAGCTGTTACACAGACAGACTTCTAAACTGTTCTATTTCAAATTCTTTAAAACTATTTACAATCTGAAAACTGTTATACGTATGCACATATTTTGTTTTCGGTAACTTTTTATATAGCGTTAACTAATTAGAAATGTGTAAAAGTGTATTATAACTTGTGTAAAAGTATGTAACACGGCAGTTGGAAGCATCTCTGACCCCATAAGATCTATATATATATATATACTCTTGATCAGGAGTCGGTACATCTGTCTGCGTATATAGTCGAAAACGTATTCGCATATTGATCACATTAGCTGCGTTCAGGGTACATCGTAATGAGTAAATTTATATATATATATAATACTATAATATATATATATATATATATATATATATTTATTATATTATAAAATCCTGCTGTTTTTTGTTTATTGATGTGGGCTCAGTTAACATAGCGAATACCTATATAATATATATATATATATATATATTTATATAGTGTCGCAATTATTGAACTCAATCGATACAAAATTTGTGATACATATACTGTACAAAATTGAATGACGCACGCGGTAATCAGTTGCAATGATAATTAAGCCCCTTTGCGCGTCAAGTGGCAGACAGCAAAGCCCACCCTTAACCCCATTACTCAACCTACACTCGCCCTAGCTCCGATCGACCCCAACGTATTTGTGTGTGTGTGTGTGAGTGTGTGAGTGTGTGTGAGTGTGTGTGAGTGTGTGTGAGTGTGTGTGTGAGTGTGTGTGTGAGTGTGTGTGTGTGTGTGTGTGTGTGTGTGTGTGTGGCTTTTTCGTTGTAGATAAGCAGCACACACTGCGCTAAAACAATTGAGTAGACCACACAAAATATGAAGATAAAAAAAAAACTATATAGATATGATATATCTAACTAAATTGCCTGGTTACAGCAAATAGTGTACACTTGTGTGTGTATGTGTGTGTGTGTGTGTGTTTATAATGTGTGCCCAGTTCCATTTACTAACGACTTGTTGTGGGAATAATGGCAATTTGTGAGAGAGGACCTTGCACCTCGCACCTCGCACCTTGACCAGCCTTGACTTTGATCATAAATCTTAATTAGACATAGTTGCGGCATTTTATTATTATTATTACTTTTGCATATTGTTGTTGCTTGCCTCTCGCCTTTGTGCATATACATACAGATGTGTGCGTGTGTGTGTGTGTGTGTGTGTGTGATTATTTGCGTGGCCCAGTTTACTGCTATTAATATTTAGCACAATTGCCATTGATTGTTAGATATGTTAAATTAAATTGTGAAGTGTTCTTCGATCCGCAAACCAAATATCAACACTGGCCTGCCCATATTGACACCTAGCTCCATTCATTAGTGACCAACGACAATGGACAATGGACAATCGACAATGGACAATGGACAATGGACAATCGACAATCGACAATCGACAATGTTCAAAGGGCGTTCGCAGTTCAGACTAATGCGTATATTTCGATGTGGGTTTGGCTTCTGGTCTAACGAGTGGCACGGCACGTCCAAGGTTGAACGAACAGTTAGCACGACCCAAAAAACAGAAAGGAGTGGCACATAAAATCACTAAATGATAGGAATAAGAGAATAGGCGAGGCACCGTTATGGCTGTGCACACATTTTCATAATTTTCAACTGAGAATCCTGTAGTCGAGTGAGCCCGACTACAATATACCATATTAAATATATTTTAGCTTTATTGCCAATATATCCAATTAAATATATTCCAAATTTTATTGATAAATTTGCCTTTTTACACTTAAATGTAAGCAGGTGTGGAAGTGCTCTTATTTCTGGTGCAGAAGATTGAGGTAAAAGAAAGTAAGGTGGCATATGCAGTTATTCAAAGGCGAGGCTTTTTTATTGCTATGGGAAATCGATATTTATCGTATGGCAGTTATCGATAACATGCCAGAAACATGATTTGTCCCGGATATACGAGAACTTTAAGTTATAGTCTCTGAGATCGGCCTGTTATACAGACAAGGGTAGATCGATTCGGCTGTTAATCCAAATCAAATATGTATATATATATATATATATATATATATATATATATATATATATGCTTTATGTCTGCTAACTGTATTATCCATTTTGAATTTGTTCAAAATGAGTATTCACTTTAAAATCAGATAGAACCAGGTAAAACTAACTGCTAAATAGATTGATGTCGAATTATTTACCAATAATAACACCAATTAATATAATACAAAAATTCCCCATTGACTGCAGCTAAACAAAAATTCCATTAGATTAATTGTTTGCTTTGGGAAAACCAATTATTTCCGAAATGAACAATCATTAATTCCTAATTTGTATACTTCAACCTATTGATTATTTTGTTTGGCTTTAGGCGTAATCTGTTGATGAAATCACTTCGACTAACGAATTTCAATATTTGCTTAAATTGGGCAACTTCGCCGATGTTGCCAATCATTTGACAAACAAATGCGAATCTTGTCAAATATGCATCTTTACTTGCACAATCTATTTTCATACCCTTTGTAGAGAGTACAATCCGATCCGATACAATATAGAGTAGATCAAATATATATACAAATATATTCTTGATAAGCATTTGAGCCATATATTTTTCAAGATATTTTGATGGCATTTATCCGTATTTTTTGTAGCAGGCAATATGTAAATATGGGAAAACCTACAGAATCGGATCATTATATTATATAGCTGCCATTTGTCAATCATTGATATCGCACCACTATATAATTTAGTTTCCATAGAAAACGATAAGTTTTTGAATGCGAATCTAGCTTGCCCTAAAACCATCGAGATCAGACTGCTATATAGTCATATAGTTGTTGGAAACAATCGATCAACAGATGAGTTAGTCTTTTACCAAGATATGTGCAATATCACATTTTGAAGAAAAATCATTGAGATCAGAGTATTATATATATTATATAGCTCCCTTAGTAACAATCGGTCGAAAGATGAGGTTTTTTTTTTAACAAGAGATCCGAATGAATTTTCATCGTAATCATTTGGTCGGTTTCTGAAATTTGCATGAGGGAAATTAGACTGTGGTCTGGGACAAGGGTAGGTAAACTTCGGTGTGTCTAAGATAGACGTTCGTTACTTCAGGGGTAGTTATGTCATATTGGGGTAGTTATATTCGCCAAGCACAAGCACCACCCACGCCACAACACTCCGACGAAAGTCCTGAAATAGTCCTGGCTCTGGCCACGCATAAGTAGACGCCTCGTTGCGGCCTTGTCCTCGGACTGACCCTGACCTTTTTAGTGAGCAAGCCAATTAATCATTGCAAATGAAGTCATCACATACTATATATATATATATATATATGTGTGTGTGTGTGTGTGTGTGTGTGTATGAGCGTATGTGTGCATGTGCCATTCGTAGTTATATCATAATTGTTTGGTTTGCTAATTTAATTAAGGCCAATTTGTGATTTCAACTTTACTTTTTGAATATAATCGAATATGAATTGTGTTTAATTGATAACGTTAACATTGCAACTGCAACAAGCGAGCTGTTGCTCCCTATCTGCGGCTCTTCTTCTTACACGTGCGTTTCTTCGACGTTACCAGATCACAGACACTGTTGCTGTTGTCGTTGCTGCTCTGGCTGTGGCAGCAACTGTTGCCGTCGCTGTTACTCAGCAGAAAGCTAACGGTTCTGCCAAAACTGACGCCAGTCCCAACATCCTCATGGGCAACTGTTGCTGTTGCTGCGGTTGCAACACCAGCGCTCATGCGAATTGGTGCATGAAAGCAGATGGTGGCACCACCAACAGCTTCTAATCGTGTCACAGTTGGCTGATAATCGATTAGAACGGGCCGTGGCATAGGTTGCTGTTTGTGTTCCTGTGCCAGCCACTGTTGCTGACGTTGCACCTGGATCAGTTGTTGTTGCTGCTGTTGCAGTTTTTCATGTTGTTGCTGCAACTGTTGCCATTGCGAAACATCAGCGCGCTTACTACGCTGTTTCATCTCCGGCACTCGATGATTCTTTAGCTGCTCAACAAACGGCAAATATTTGGCATCCACAACAATTGGCGGCGGATCAGGTGTTTCCGTTTCCAATTTCGTTTCAGAAGCACTATTGCTGCCGGCAGGCGCCCGTTGTTTCAGCTGTTGTTGATGCTGTTGCTGTTGCTCCACGCCCTCCGCTGTTGTTGTGCCCTGCTCCGGCTGCCCCTTCTTGTTGCTGCGACGCCCGTGTTGCGTTGTTCCTGCCGGATTTAAGCGATTCACCATCGGACGATACAAATAGCGTACAGTTGGTGGCTTCCTGCCGCGTGCCACCGACTTATTGACATAATACTGATAGCTTACATCGATGCCATCTTGTACAGTTTTGCGTATCTTATGCTGATCAACGCGAATTATTTTTGGCATCACAGCAGTAGCAGCAGCAGCAGTAACTTTTGTTGTTGCTTTGCTTTTTTGTGGTTCTTGTTGCTGTTGCTGCTGTGTTTCTTTCTCTTGTTTGACTGCCAAACGTTTGGGCAACAATTGCTGCTGCTGCTGCATCTTTCGTTGTCTCTTTACAGCAACTGTTGCTGCTGATGTTGCTGCTGTTGCATCTGGCATTATTTGAAGAACTGTTGATGTTAGCTTAAGAGTCTTCTTAACGCCAGCAACAACAAGCGGCGTATCATATGACTGACTTTTTGACCAATTGCCGGTGCTGCTGCCGCTGCCGCTGCCGCTAGTACCAATTGTTGTTCCATTGCTGATGTTTGTGCAGTTTGATGACAACTGCTTAACGAAGTCCGTCTGCAACAGCAAAGTCGTTGACGCCTGCTGCTGTTGCTGCTGCTGTTGCTGCTGCTGTTGCTGATGCTGTAGCTGCTGCTGTAGCTGCTGCTGTTGCTGCTCCAGTTGCTGCTGGTCTTGCTGCTGTTGCTGCTGCTGCTGTCGCGGCGATTGCATGCCCTTGGGCTGTAGCTGGCTAAGCTGCGCCTGCTTAAGCTCATCTGCCAGCAATATACGCTTGCTGGGAACCAAAAATACACGCGATTGCCTGTTGGCATGCAGTTGTTGTTCTTGTTGTTGTTGTTGCTGCTGCTTGGCGCGGCTTTTCGATTTGAGATTTGGCCAGGAGGTCTTCACATGTAGTTGCTGCAAATGCCTATAGCTGGCCTCCATCGCCGTCTCCATCGCCGCCTTCATCGCCGTCTCCATCGCCGTCTCAAACGCCGTCACCAACGAGGAATCGCTCGATTGCCTAAAGTTGCTACGTGGCAACAGCAACCATTCTGCTGGCGTCGTTGCATCGATGTGTCCTCTTCGTGCTCCGCGTCTGCGTGTCGCTTGTCTTCTGCTGCTGTTGCACTTTGATCCAATTGCTTCGTTGGGATTGTGGCGCCGATTGCGTTGATTGCTCGCCATTGCATTGACTCTTTTTGTGGTCGTTGTTGCTGCTGTTGTTGCAACTGGCGCTGCTGTTGCTAATGTTGTTGCTGCTGTTGCTTTTGTTGCTTCTGCTCTTTTGGCAGCCCGTTTGATTCCACTTGCTGATGGTGCTGGTGTGTTTCGTGCTCCGACCTCTATCTTCCTTCTCAGCTCATCTAAACCAATCGGCATTTTTGTTGCTGCTGCTGTTGCCGTTGCTTTCTTAAGCTGTTGCATGCGTCGTTTGTCAATGTTTCGTGGTGGCGGCTTGCACATTGTGGCGCCACAACGTGCAGACGCATCTTCACCTCCGGCACCCAACGCTATCGAAACGAGAAACGCATTCGTCTCCAAACCCCGAGCACCGGCAAAGAATTTTGAGTTTTCCAAAGACATTTTGCTGTTTGACCTATAGAAATTTTTCAACTGTGTCTGTCTTCCAATAATATTCCAAATGGGGATTTTATTTTCGATTTTTGTCTGTATTGAATTTGTAGTAAAAAAGCCTAGCTAAAGTTTCCGGAACTGTAGAATCGGAATTGTTTTTCATTGTGTTCAAGGTCAACTGCGACTGGATTTATTTTTCAAAAATATTTTTTGACCTCATTGAACCCACAGATTATTAAAGCTAGAGCATGTTTATTTTACATATATATATACATATATATAAAGACAAGTCTGGCAATACTAAATTCTAGATGAGCTATTGAATTATCTGTATTTATACACAAATGATTAGCGATTATCGATGCTAACAGATTATCAGATAAAGCAGTCCTTGCGAAGCAGCCTCAGCAAGTTGACTCAAACAATCAAAAGTCAACGAAAACACATTTTGATTCGATTGAAAATTCGTATTTTATTTATTTGTTTTTTGGAAAAAGCGAATAGCAACAAAATTATGCGAAAAATGTGCAACGGCTGCGTTGGTGGCTGCTGTAGCCCAATGAGTAACTGCTGCCAATGTCAGCCGCCGCAAGTGGAGCAGCAGCGCAGCGTGGATGATGAGTATCGTTGGCTCCAGCGCTGCCCCATCGGTGTCTGTCGCAAATGCAAAGGCGATCGACGCGAGCTCATTTGTCGTCGCAATCGTCACCTTATCGAGGCATTGAGTTGCCTATTCAAATGCTCCACACAATATATGCTATCGATCCTGTTCAAGATCGCCTATCAAACGCATCTGCAGCCCCTCAAACGATATCCCCGCGATCGTGTCTGGAGTGTGATGAAGCACGTCAAGGCGCCCTACACAGAGCTCAACGATCTGGAGATATATGATAGCATGTACGATCGGTGCGGCATGCCCATTGATCCCCTGGACAAGGATAATATATTGAAGATAGTGCGCATGATGTTTCTAATATCGGTGCTAACCCTTGAGCAGCATCAATATTTGTTGCAAATGCTCAATCGTCTCAATGCTCACGCCCACTGTCCCGTCCAATTGGAGTTTTTGCTTGAAACCCTCAAGAGCATTGAGCTGCGGCAGCTGGTGTGCACTCTACGCAACCAGGAGGCACTCAGCCAACGCCTGTACACATCGCGTCAATGCAATGCCCTCTGCAGTCTCTATGCCAAAGTGGCCACCGTCGATAAGTATGCGATTGCCCGCCAACGCAGTCGACGGGATCGCAGCAAACGTGATCGGAGTGTGGCCAAGAGCGAGCATGTCGAGAGTGTGCCTGCTGCCGCACGGCATTCGGCACTGATTCGACGGTTTTGCGTACCCAAGTCAAAAGCATACAGGTTCATCCACCAACAATTGCCGTTATAGTTCCTCCTCCAACATTCTGGATGCACATTTTTTGTCATTTTCTTGCTACGCCATAAATTATAAATTTCAGAAAATATGCCAAATTTTTAGAATGATTTTTCATTTACGCGAGCAACTCGAAGATTAGCTAATTTGTTGCTTATATTGTTAATAATTTATTTAATTATTTCTAACAACATAAATTGAGCGAATCTAAGATATATTCAGAAAGTGGAATACAGAAATCGAGAGTGGAAAATTCAATTTGCACAATACTGACGAAAGCGAAGATGAACTTGCCACTTTTTATTTTGTTGTTATTTACAAATAGCGCAACAATAATTAACAATAAGTTTTTGCAATTCGTTAAATTGCTCAGAATTTGCGCGCATAGAAAAGGGCAGAAAGACACTTTTGACGCATTTGTTGCTCCCGCAGACCCTTGTGGGTCGCCTCGATGACCACCGGCTCGGGGGGCAGACGGCGCAGGCAGCAGGCACGTCTCGGACAATAGTGTTCGCCTTGAAACACATTGTGTGGATAGCATGGATATGCCTCGTGGCTGTTGTCCCTGTTAGCTTGACGACAAATCTTGCAGCCTGCCATGGATGTTGTTGTTGTTGCTGGTGTTGCTGGTGTTGCTGGTGTCGCTGGTGTTGCTGTTGTTGTTGTCAAGTTGGCGGCACGTTTGTGCAGCCGCCTCTCAATGATGTCGGTAAGCATGAGTGGCACATCGGTTGTCGTCATGCCGCCGACCACTTCTCGCACCTCATCGCACGTCACGTTGCGTGAGTGCTGGCAATATGTCCGGAAATCCAGCTCAGAAACCAGCGTCACCGGCGGTGGCATAAAACGATCACCGTTTTCATTTGTTGCACATCCCATTCTTGTGTTGGGAAAATCGCTGCGCTTTGAGAATAGCTGAGAATTCATTGGCAGGCGACTCTCCTCCAAGAGTTGCTCCTGCCTCGTTTTGGCCCGTGTCGACAGACGCTCCTCGTTTGTGGCCATTTCGTTGTTGTACGCCAACTTGTGGCACGTATTGTCGCCGCACGATGTGCTAGGCACCGCAAAGAGAGACGGTAGCTTCTCCATGTTGCCCAAATGGCTCATGGGTCGTGCAGCAATCGTTGTTGCTGCTGCTCCTCCACTTGATCTCGCTGCTCGCTCGTCGTCGCGTTGAAGTCGATGTTGCTGATGTGGCACGCTGTGGTGCACATTATTTGCGCGCATTATTACGGGACGCCTCAATCCTGCCTGCAGTGTATAGCTGGCAGGTGTTCCACCGTAGCCATCGTCACGACTAGAACTTGGATTACAGCAGTTTACGGACATCTGTGACTGCTGCCGGGGCACAAAGTTCACGTGACGACGCCCATCGTTGGCGTGCTTCGCAGCATTGTTCAGCGTTCTTGCCGTGGACTTGAGTATGGAGCATGGTTGTGTTGCACGCTGCCGGCTGCTGCGTTGCGCTGGTGGCCCGCTGGTGTAGTCATCATGGGCACTGCTCGAACCATGACGTCTGCTGTGGCTACTGTGCGATGGACAGCCAAAGGATTCGCTGAAGGCGTTATAGAAATTTTCGCAAACTTGCTGCTTGCTTGCGCTTGCTTGGGTAGCCATGCCGCCTGTAGCGGATGGGAAAGCACAGCAGCCCAAGGATTTGCATGTGGCAGCCAGCATAGCCTGTGAGCGTCTTCGATGGTGCTCGACTTGTTGCTCCTCTGCCCGTTGCTGTCCGCTGTATGTTGCTCCGCCCGTCTGCTGCTGTCTAAACCTATGTCTTAGTTCATCCTGCTCGGCCTCTCCTGAAGTGCTGGGCGTCTTCAACCTGCCCTTTTTGTTAGAGCTGTGGCTGCACTTACTCCAAGGAATCTCGCCTGGGGTCTTGGCCAAGTGGTGCGAGACATTCGAGCCAAACGGGAGTTGTTCATCGTCTCGGAACTGCATACCGCAGCCGGAACGGGAGCGGACGTTTCTGATGTCATCACTATAAGACGTTGACAGATAGTTATCGTTATCGCTATCGTTATCGCAATCCCTTTGCCTATTGTAGCTTTTGTGATAGCCTCTCTCCTGCCTCGACTGATGCGTGTCTATTTGTGA
The DNA here is from genome assembly GCA_035041535.1 of Drosophila cognata. Taxonomy (NCBI): domain Eukaryota; kingdom Metazoa; phylum Arthropoda; class Insecta; order Diptera; family Drosophilidae; genus Drosophila; species Drosophila cognata. Next base: position 687,812 of record JAWNLC010000831.1, read on the forward strand.
GCGTCGATCATAACGCTGTTGTGCCAGCATCTGCCCCTGATCCTGCTCCTGCTGATTGTCCGGCTCATCGGACAACATTGGCTGCATCATCGGCAAGCGTTGCCACTGCTGGCCGGGATCCGAACGAGTCGAACGATGGGGCGGCGACGGGCGACGTGTGCGCAGTGTGCACTGCATTTTCACGTGTGGCAACCTCATCTTGATCTTTGGCGCCGTCGCCTCGCGCATCCTCAGCAGCTGCTCATTAATGGGTGGCTTGCGTGTAAAGATCTTGGGCAGCATGCTGCTTGGCGCCAATCTCTGTGACGTTGACGGCTCCTGACAGCCGCCAAACGAGCTGTGCGACGGATGGTCCGTCGCAAAACAGGTGACATTTGCCACATGCTCCACCGCATCCAGGGAGGTGTCATTGCTTGGATATCGCTGCAAGTCACATTTGCTATACATGCTATCCACGCTAGGATCTCGCAATTCCCGCCGAGATGGGGAACGTCCACTCGTCGCATTCAATTGAACAACGTTGGAGCTGATCTGGTGCAATTCAGGTCCATTCAGGTAGTTGGACTCGTGTCGCATCCTTGATGCTTGCGGCCAGGCTATGTCGATGTTTGAGCTTCTCGCTGCACCTCTCGAACACCTGGCATAGTCAGAGCTGTTGGGATTTCTCACAGTGTCATAGGAACGCTCGTAGCTACATGATCCAGTGGCCTCCCAGTCATCTTGATTGCTGCCATTGCCATCATCATCGGCATCATCCAAGTATTCCCTGCTGCAGCCAAACTCATTGTTATTGCGCTCATAATCCGAAGAAATGCTCTCATCCGAATCTTGTGTTTTGTGTCTGCTTCCCGATGTCGACTCCCATCGGTCGTTCACATTGCTTTTGCATCTGACTGGCTCTGCGGTTGGCTGCCTCTCGCTGTTGCGATTCCGATCAGCAAAGGTGACCCTGTAGCGTTTGGATTGTCGCATTTTTGCCCGCTTCCGGGCCACCAAACGCATTAGCTCTGCGTAGTCGGATCCGGGTGTATAGCTTCGTCTCATTTTGCCTTTGCGGCAAACTGGAGCTGCTTGAGTCACAATCTTGTTGGCCTCCGTCGCGTTAGTGGACTGCACCGGGATTGGATTGTCTGTCACCGGACACCGGTCTGCATCTGTCTTGTGCTCCAAGTTCTCCAAGCATATTTGCTCCGTTTCCAGCTGTGCGCCGTCTAAACTATTTTTTGTTAATTCTGTTGCTTGCTGCTGGCTGCTGTGCATGCAACACATTGAGTCGAAGCGAGTGCAACCGTTGCCCGTTGCAGCCTGTGTAGTCGGCCAGTGTTGTTCCCTTTCCCGTTGCCAATTGCCGCGATTTGGTTGCCACGAGAAGAACATGGTTTCCGCTACGTTCTGCTGTTGGTTGGGCCGATTGGCCAGTGTCACTTGTTGTCGCGGTTGCATCGTTGACTTGCGCTGCAGCGAGCTAAAGCTGTACAGCAGATGACGTCCCGGCTGCATGACACGCTTGCACAGACCCGCCATGCTGCCCAAAATACCCTTTCGCCTGCTCGGCGTCCTATTTGCTGCACGACTTCCTTGTCGCATGCCGGCAGCCATGGCCACCTTAACTTCCGGCTCTGGCTTGCTGTTGACCTCATCATGTTGACTGGTTTCCATTTCCACTTTTGCTGCTGTGCCGGCATTGTCTACACGCCTTGGACAACTGCCATCTTCACAAGCTGTGCCGGCATTGTCTACACGCCTTGGACAACTGCCATCTGCACAAGCTATAATTTGCGTTGCATCCATCTGAGAGTTGACCTCATCATCAACGTCTTTTGCCAAGCATTCGTTCTGCTCGCACAGCTCTCTGGTGCATTCCGCCTTGACGATTTGCTCGCACTCCACCTGGTCGCTGTTGCTCACCGCAACGCTCAGCAACGAACAGTCACAAACATCCTGCTGTTCCGCGAGCTCCTCTTCCTCCCACTCTTGCTCCTGCTGTTGCTGCTGCTGCTCCTGTTGCTGCTGCTGCTGCGTCTGCCTCTGCTGTTCATCGAGTGGATTCTGTTCGGCACACGCAACCTTGTTGGTTGTCCTTCTGCTGCAGTACCGTCTGCGCACGCCGTAAAGCGGATAGCGTTCACTCATTCCATCCTCGTAGCTCTTGAGCAGCTGGTAAAACTCGGGCGAAATGCGGCGATATCGTGCCGGATCGAGTCGCCTATGTTGCGTGCTGCGCAAAATGTTCCTATTGCGCAGGCGCATCAGCGACGACTCCATCCGGCAACGCAGTGCCAGGCGACACTCCTCGCCCATCGGTTGTCCGTCCGCCTGAAAGAGGCAGGCGCATGACTTGAGACTGCACTGCTGCGGCGGCATGGTGCAGCCCGTGGATTGACCCTTTGTTGGCTGCTGCTGTTGCTCCTGTTGCTGCTGTTGCTCCTGTTGTTGCTGCTGCTGCTGTTGCTGCTGTTGGGACTGCTCTTGCAGTTGCTGTTGCTGCCGTAGACTCTGCTGCTTCTGCTGTTCTTGCTGCTGCTGCTGACTCTGCTGCTGCTGCTGTTGTTGCTGCTGCTGCTCTTCTTCTTGTTCCATCTCATTGCCTGTCTCCCTGACCTGGCCACCCTGACGCCGCTGCCGTCGCTGTCGCTGCAGCAATAAGCGATGCCTGCGCAGCTCCTGGCAATAATCTAAATACTGTCCGCTATGCTGCAAGATGGTCTCCTTGCCGCAATTGCAGCGGCGGCAATTGCAGCCATTGGCGCTTGTTGTTGGCCACTCGTCCGTTTGCCGCTTGGCCAGCTGCTGCTCCTCCGGCGACACATTGTCGAGGAAGATCTTCTGCTTGCGAAACCATTCCGTTGCCAGATCCGGCACCAGCAATCGTTCCCCCTGCCGTTCATGCGACAACAAACGCTCGAACAGCAGCTGACCCGACGGTGCCCGTCGTCGTTGCGGGGACAACGGCGATGCACATCTGCAGAACTCGATTTGCCTCGATTTGCGTCTGATTGTGTCAACGGCATGGCATGGCGGATAGTTTTCCATACGTTTCCCCACATACTGCTCCTGGCAGCTTAGATCGCCCACATCCTCAAATCCCACATTCGCTGAATTCATCTCTTCGTTGTTGTTGTTGTTGCTGGCCGCCGAGCTTGTTGCTATTGAATGCTGACTATTGCATAGTATAAAACCCTCAACGCTGAGGGCGCTCGTGTTTGGATCTGCACTCACTGCTAATTTTGGAAGTATGCCGAAAGTACAATAAACTCAATTTTGCAGCTGTAAATTCTAACGAAATAATAATAAAAAAAAATTATTACTTTAAAATCAAAGCTATTACTTTTCCTTATAGAGACTGATGAAGGTTTTGCAATACGATTGTAGAATTTTTTTACTTTTTCTTAAATTCCTTATAGAGACGAGACTGATGAAGGTTTCGGAATGCGTGGAGCACATTTCTCCATCGGGGATTTCACTTTATTCCCCTTTTGCCAGTTTATTCTGCTTATCCCATCTGATAAACAAAATTCGTTTCAACTCAAAAATTGAACACGTTGAATCAAACAATTAAATTAAGCATACAATATTTAAAAATCTAAATGTCAAATTGCCAACTGCATATAGTATACATATATCTGAACTCTCTGGTCTTGCTAATTGTCATTTGTTGTTGTTCCGTTTCAGAATCGTATCGGCAATTCAGGCATCGTTCTCGTTTCTGGTTGGGCTCATCGTGTGCAAGTCGACATGCAGCAAGTCGTTTGTTTATGCCTCACACTTTCTAATGGAGGCGTACGGTTGGTTTGGGACAGCCTACTTTATGTATGACATTTGGTCCATGTACAAGGTGCACACACAGAAGATTGCCGACAAGCTGCACTTGCTCCGTTTGACCAAGTCGCAGCCCTTCACCAATGGACATGCCAGAAGCTACTACGATAAGGCCGGTGGTCGATCTATGCCCGATTTGCGTACGGGCAACAACAATGGCAGCACGCCTAGCACACCTCACGAGATTTGCGACTATGATGGCGCCAGTGTCCAGATACCCAAGGACGGACGTTGGGATTTCTTAAAGTATGTGCTAACGCATCCGGTCATGATGATACATCACGTATTCATTGGCACCTTCGGATTGCTCGTGGTCACGGTGAGTGTTGTGGATTTGTGGATGTGATACATATATATACTGATACTGATTGATTCTTTTTTCGATTTATATATATATATATAGTATATACGCGGCGGTGGTCATTGCATCTATAGCTACATGTTCATGATGGAGTTCTCCACGCCATTCGTATCGATGCGCAGCATTTTGAGCACCATGAAACTGAAGGATTCGCGTACATATATTGTCAACGGGCTGCTCATGCTGGCCACATTCTTTGTGTGTCGCGTCTGCATGTGGCCGTATGTCATGTGGCGCTATAGCCTGGCCATCGATGCCGCAACCATGTGGGCGGCGATGAGCGGCCTGCCACGCGGTTGTCTCATCAGCATTGCCATCCTATTCTTCCCGCAACTCTACTGGTTTTATCTGATGGTCTTGGGTGCGCTTAAGGTATGCTCGCACTCCCTCCCTCCCTCACTCTCTCTCACTCACTCTCTCACTCACTCCCTATCTGCCATGCTCGCTCTCTTTCATTTTGATTTGTATTTGACTCTTTCACTTACAACCATGGTTTTGGTTTCTTTTTCAGGTGTTTCTGCCGAAGCGACGGAAGCGCTCATCTGCGCTCAGCAATGAGATAGTGCCGAATGCCCTTACGGCCACGCCCACCGCCACAATTAATGGCATCAATTAGTGCAAATTGTCAACCGTTTGTTAAAGTTTACGAGACGGGCTCGTCGGACCTGCAGCATAGCTTTTACGACTATATATATATATATGTATATATATTTCTATATATATATATTTCTTTTTTTTATTAATTTTGATTTTGCCTATTTTTGTTTAGACATATTTAACAACCACAACTAATTTGAAAGTTATTTGCCAGCACAGTGCAAGAGCCTAACAATGATTGTGCATTTGTTTGGGCACCTAACTCTCACTCTCTCTCACTCTCTCTCTCTCTCTCTCTCTATCAATCTCTTTTTCTTTTTAAGACCACAAACCACACAAAGACAAGAAATAACAATCAAACAAACAAACAGGCAGACAGGCGCAGCCAAACAATTATTTAAGTTATTAATATTCTTACTTTTAAAAACACTTACTAAAAGCCACACACAAAAAAACAAAACAAACAAAACAAAAAATGAACGGAACAAAATACGAATAAAACATGGAGTAAACAAAAATCTACTGCTTAATTTTTAAGCAAAAGAAAAGAAGAAAAGAAGCAAAACAAAGAGTATATGTTGTATTCGACTATTGAACAAAATTCTATCGCTATATAATCGACAAAAAAAAAACTTGTTATTGCCAATATATAGATGTATTATATAATATATGTATAGTGCCCGCTTTCTTATGTGCCTGCTAATGTTCCTCTTAGTGGACAGCCACAAGCAGTAGTAGTTGAATTGTTTACAAACTGGCAAAAGGATGGATTCCACATCCCATGTCTTTGTCTAAAGTCAGATTTGTCAACTTAAGAAGCGAGCTGAAGGAAGCGTGCATTTTTTTTTTTTGGAAATTATAGAAATCTCGGCATGCCGAAGATCAAATACCTTTGCAGTTTGATTTGATTGGGCACATTGTTATCGTATGTCTACAGAATTGAGATACTCCATAGAAATCAGATGATATATATATAAAAAAATGTTTGAAAGAATTTCTCCGCAAGGGCATATACGAAAATGTGATAAGACATATTGAAATCAGAGATCAGAGAATAATGAAAATAGCTGCGAGAGTTGTTTAAATAATATATATATATATATTATTACACACATATATATATATATATGTACAACACGAGCTGGAGATCCATCTATAATGAGATCCTGTGCTTGTCAATCTGTATTAATTGAGACCTATCAAATAGCTTTGAGTGTACTTCCGCATTTCCACAACACAAATATGTAATTTTTAAATATTTTATAGTCGGGTTTTTCTTTATATATATACAAACATATATATATACATATATATATATAAATATAATTTTGGTTTAGCCTCGAATTTCAATTGTGAGCTTCGAAATCCAAGCGATAATTTTAATGAGCACAAATGAGTTAACTATATAAATTATATACAAGAATATATTTATCGTACGTATTTGATAAGTAGTCAAATTTAAAAACAAAAACAAACCAACAATGCGGCAAAAGAAAAAAGAATAGTGAACAAACACAAAACACAAAAGCAAAAAAAAAAAACAAATTAATAAACAAATAAATCGTCAACAAATGCTTAAAAAATATTGCCTTGAGAGGTGCGCTTATTGTTCCATGTTGCTGCAACAAAAGAGGAGATATAAACATATATACAAAAATATATATATTAATATATTATAATCTATTCAATATACCAAGCCATATATATATTGTATTAAATGTATGTAATTTTTTTGTGAGACACTGAGAAAATCGAGGGCAGCCCTCGTCATATTTACAAAAAATCAAAACGAAAACACTGACAAAAAACAAAAAAAACGAAAGGCGAAAACCAATTGATTTATGCTTATGATAACAATAATTTGTTTGATACGAATTTGGATGTTAATATGGTTGTATTGCTTGTATTCCTGTTCTGTTCGAAATCGGGATTGATGGAACGTAAAATTCCCGAAACTAAACTAAACTAAATGAATATAAAAATTCGAGACATTGAACCAAAAGCAACGATTACATAAACCTAAATAGACTTTGTGTGTATGCACTTATATATATTTTTAAATTCTTTGGAAATATTTTTATGAGGTATTGTATTAGTTCGAAATAGCAAAAGACTGCTAAACGAAAACCAAAAAGAAACCATTCGGTTTTTAACTTCGGTATTTTAACAGTGTTTAATTAAGTTCGACCTTAATATAATATCATATAATGAGTCTGTCAAGTCCTTTGATTTTCGGCTAGCCGAATATTATTTTGCTTCCAACTAATATTGCGAGTTTCTGTTCTTTTTTTTTTTTTTGAGAAATTGTTTATCATTTATTTTAGAAATACGAGTAAGTGTGAGCATCAAATAAAGTTTTGTTTAATGTCTCCAAGTGGCAACATTGTCTTCTTCATGCTCTTCACAAGCTAGGTTTCTTGCCTCTGGGCATGTGCATGTCACCACTGCCAACACCACCACCACTGCCACCACCTTCATCGTCGCTGCGATCGGCACGTTTGCGCTTCTTTTGATGCTCCTCGACCAGCTCCGAGATGCGTATATTGGTGCCGCTCATTTGCAGCCAGTTGATGTACTAAATGTAAGCGATGTAACGATTAGTGCGATCAGTAGAAGAATGCACATTTTTGGGGTATATTTACCAGGGTATTGGTGCGGACGCCGGCTTGGTGCAGCTTGGCCTCAATGTTGTCTAGCCGGTGCTCTGGCCTGCTGTCTGCGTCGTTCTTCGATATGTCGAGCAGGTGCCGGACGCGTTGGCGCAGCGTCTCGAAAATGATGCGACCAATGACATGGTTGCGATCGAACGGCGTCAGGTAGCGCCCGAACTCGTAGAAAAACGGATGCAGCCGGCCCAGTTCGATGTTTGTGGTCTCTGCCTCGCAGACGGCCTTGTGCACGTTCTTGTAGATATCGGGCACGGCTATCGTGAAATATGCATTATTTACTTTCAGCTCCTTGATGTACCACAATGGCAGATTGACGGTACGACCGGATTCCAAATCTTCCGTTTCAGCGCCGGCATCCAGAAAGCCTTAAAAGTGATAAGTGAGAAATAACAACAGGACAACGATAAAATTGTTCATTTTCTGATGTACCCATGCGCTGTAGACGTGTATTAACCTTGCACTCAACCCTTTCTTGGGTCACGAATATGTCATCAATTGAATAATAATTTGGAAAGTAATTCATCGTTGGCAAATATAAACAGCTGTTTTTGTATTTTTAGCGCCAGATCTGATTTGTTAGTAAACAGAGCTCTGTCGGCGCATGCCTGAGCTGATTGAAGTTGGCTGCGAGCGCAAAAAATACTCGTCGAATACTACACAGCTATAGTTTGAATATCGTTTCGATTGAGTAACGTTTCGTAATCGGTGTGCATGACAGTCGTGTAAATTAAAAATTGGTAGGAAAAATTTAATTTTTAAGAATTTCATGTTAAGCATATGATTATTGTTTTTAATTTCAATTTGGCTCAATAACTGATAGAAAATTTAAAAAGCGCGCTTCGCACTATCGCTTATATAATGCTTAATATCGATAGTTATACGTGTCAATATGCTTTCAAATAAAGAACATTTTCTTAACTTATTAAATAAACAATTATTGTATTAATTTAATAGTTTCTCAATTAGGTAAGTGTTTGATTTGCTGTCAATTCAATAATGCTTTGTTCAAAATGGTATTTATATCGACATAGAAAATGGTATTTCATGTATTTTTTTGCAAGACGAAAATTCAGCATTTCTTAGCGTTTGCTGTATGCGGTCACACTTACTTTGTAGTTCACGCGAGTCTGTCGCCATGTTTGGTTATTTTATTTGTTTTTAAAGCGGAGTCACACCAGATGAAGTAAACGCTCCCAACATTTTCTATGTGTCGTGGAATCCAATTTAATTTGGCACAATACAAGGATCGCGTTCGTATACAACGCTTCGTATTTTTTTTTGATAGTGCGATCTCAACCAGTGAGACAACCAAAACAACAGCAAATTGTTCTATTTACACAAAAATAGCCTAGAAATTCGGCAACGAATCAACAACAACAACAACATCAGCAGCAATACAAGCGGCACTTCTAACTGTAAAACGCCGCAACCGAACGCAACGTAGCAAAAGTGTTACAAAGTGAAATTGCCTTTTGCGGCACACAAAAATTAAGTACACGGCAACAGCAGCAGTAGCAATAACAAATAACATTTTGTGCTTGTGCGTATATTTTTGTAAAGTTTAGCTATAGCCGAGCAGCTACCAATTCCAATTGGAATTCTCAGCTGACTGCAGCTGAAACCGAACAACAAGAACAAGAAGAACCGCAAAATGGGCGATTTTGATTTAAATGTGGACAGTTTGATACAGCGGCTGCTGGAAAGTAAGTAAAGACCGTAAATACAACTAGACTAAAGCAGTTATCTCTCCATATTTCTCTCTCTTTTTTCTTTATTCTGTTAACAATTCCTCGTATTTTACCCACTTTTCGTTTATAACCTAATTCTGCCTGCTGCCTGGTGGCTAAGCGTGTTTGCGAGTGCGAGCGAGTGGGGCGATTGCATTTTCTAATTATTGCACATTGTGTTCGTTTAATTTGCAAGCAACAAGCGCAGCAGCAACAACAACAACTGTACAATCAGCCAATTACAACAAGCAACAATAATAAACACAACAACAACATCAACAACAGAAACAACAACAATAAACACAAGGCGGCCTCCCCTTTTTTTATTTGACTTTTGAATCAATTAATTTTAATTGATTTTCATTGCTTCTCAAATGTAACGAGCAAACCTTGTTGTTGTTGTTCTTGCTCTTGTTGTTATTCTTGGTGCTTTGCGGTTTTTTTTGTTTCTGTTTTTGTCAACATATTTAACATGGCTCATTAACAATTAACAGCGTCACTTTACATAACAGCGTTGCGCTAATAGCTTAACATGATGATCGTTGACTCAATTCTTGCTCTGTCAAGTGTGTGCCGTTATTTATTTAGATGGTTTTTCTTCTGCTTCTATCTAATGCCCAATTGGTTTGGAGGTCTATTGCAAAATCTTGACGCCTAGCTGCATGACGTCATCAGAAACTAGCAGCAACACAGCATTTGCTGATAAGCACACCACATAAATGAATCAGGTTAAAGCCAAAAAGCTCATTGCTGCCAACATTTGAGTCACGTGCACTCTGCCCCTGCTCTTCTTCCTCTCCTTTCGTCACTGCTGCACTGTGCACTGCGATAAGAGTGTAGCAATGTTACGCAGCTGTTAACACACACACACTAAATTATGAGTTTAGCGGTTTTTAGCGGTATTGTTTTTTCTTTTTTGGAAATTTCTGGTTGAAACTGGTAATTTTCTTAGTTTGAAATTTAATGATTTTTCGTATTAATTCTCCAGTTTTCACTGTATTAAATTTGCCAACACTTACAGGCCGTCCATTCGTAGCAGCTAAATATTTTAGATTTCTGGTTGGTGTGGGGGGTGGGGGGGGGGGGGGGGTTAGTTGTTTTTGTCGGCTTGTAGCCTTCAGCTTAAGCCGCTTAGTGGAGCGCCCGTTTTGTACGCTATGGGGCGCTGCAGAAGTGATCTGTTCGCCATTTGACGGCTTTGGTTTGCTTGTAAAATTGCATTTAGCCACAATTTAAAGCATTTCTTATTTGTTGTTGTCTGCTTTTTGTCAATCATCCATTTCCGCCCTGAGGCAGGCTCGCTCTGACATGGCCAACTTAAGCTAATGATGGTTCCTAATGGCAGTAAGAGGCGGGAAGCAGCAACAAAAAAAAAAAAAAATAAATTACATTACTCACGGCAGACAGAGTGTGGTTGTGCGAGGACAGACACGCCCTACGTCAAGGTCAGCCCCCATGGGCTAGGTCATGCAACGAGAATTGTCATTAATTTTGCGGTCCCAAATTTCATTTTTCAAATTGCAAATTGAAATTAAATTTTCAAGCAGCTGCTGCTGCCGCCTTCATCATCATCATCATCATTAGCACCACCCACATCCAGAGCCATTTCCATTTTCTCGCCTCGTCGGGCAATCGTTTGATTTGCTCTTCAATTCGATTAGTTTTGCGAGCGCAATTGAAAATCTTTAAGAAGTGTGCACATTCTTTTTTTTTTTTGCATATATAACAGTTACATATACTAAAAAAAAATTGACCTAAATTTTAGTAAATCGCCGAATAATTCGAAAATTTATTGTTGCGGCTTTCCAAAACTAGAGCTAACATATCTAAATTTTAGGATAGGTATCTCAATAATTTAGACAAACAGTTTCTTGTTTTCTAGGTGTCATACATTGAATTGTTTTGTTGTTTTATTCACTTTCTTGATATTTATAATGTTAATCAAACAAATTATTTGAAGATTTCACATATACAAACATTTGACATAGCTTAGACATTTTTTCTGAAAAACTTCCTTTTGTTTAGGGCTATTTTTCGAGCTTATGCATATATACAACTTACTCAACGGAAGATTCTAACCATTTTGATCACATGCTTTGCAATTGGCAAAAAAAAAAATAAAATAATAAAATAATAATTGCATTTGGGAGAAGTCAATTTGTGTAACCCTCTTAAGGCTAATTTACAATCGCATGCAGCGCTGTCAATCATTCATTTCAAGCATTAATTCAATGCCATCAAAGAACTCGATCAACAGCGACAACAGAAAAATGTTCTAAGTATAAATGAGGAGAAAAGCAAATATCGATAGGAAAAAAAATTAAATAGAGGAAATAGAGGGAAGAAATGATAAAAACCCTGTAGCAAAAAACCCCATTGCGAAGTCAATTCGCCATTTGTACATTGTACGCGTCGATAAAGTAAGCACCTAACTCTTTTTTTTTACCTTGTATTGCAGAAATACGAGATATATATATTGTAATGCAGTTGCACTACACCCGCAATATTTTCGAAATGTGGTTATACATATGTTCAAAATATAGAAAGTTTTACTCTATGTATTCAATTGTAAGAACTATTCTACAAAAAATAAATATATTTTATTTTTTACTACACAAATCTATAAAAAAAACTAGCATAATAATAAAAACATATATTTAAAAAATATATGATAAGAAATATGTGTGCACAGCTCTTCATGCTGAAGCTTTCATGAAGTTCTACCAGACAACTCGGCATAGAAATAGTAATGCTCTGTAATGAGTTACAGAATGCATTCGGTGATGATGTGGGGTCATTTACTAATTCGCTACTGGGATGTGTGTGTGTGTGTGTGTGTGTATGACAAACAGATCGCCGATCTCTTCTCCATCTCTCTTTCTCGCTCTCTCTTTCTCGCTCTCTCTGCAGCTCTCAGTCACCAGATGTAGCCTCTCTTTAGTCCACCCTCTCCCTACTCTTCCATTCTCCTAATATTTCCCTTTTTAAGTTTGTTTCACGTTTATATATCTATTGCTGTAATCTTAATCTTTAACTCTATATATATATGTGATCTCTATCTATATATATACATATATAATATATATATATACGTGTGTATATGTCGATATGTTTATGTTTGTGTGGCGCCTTGAAAGATTTCAAAAAACAAAAAGAGGCCGAGGAGCATGCCCAGAAGCTGCTCATCTCTCAACAATTGACCGCCGCCAGTGCCGGTGCCGCCTCCACTTCAGCTGCTTGTTCAATGGGCGGCGGCACGCCCCCCACCCCCAGCAGCAGTAGCGGCAGCAGCGGCGGCACATCAGCATCGGCATCAGCATCGGCATCGGGTACAAGTGATCCGTTAAATGAGCTCACCGATCAGCAGCGACGCATGCTGCTGCAGGAATATTCAATATCGCCGCCCAGCGAGACAATGATATCGGCGGATGGCGATCAGATAACGGTGCATCATCCGCGCGAGGAGCCCAAGAAATCCAGATTGAAATTGCGTGATTTCTTCGTTGCCGAATTTGGTATACAATTCATGATCCTCAAGCATCAAAGTGCAAGTTCTAAATGCCAAAATGCAAAAACAAAAAAAAATAGAATTCATTTGTCATCATCAGCTCCTCTTTCGCTCGACCGCACTCGTGTTCCCTCTCGCTCGTACTCGCTATCTCTCCGTTTCTGTATCTTTCTCTCTCTCTATCTCTCTATGTGTGTACGTATGTATGTATGCATGCGTACTTATTTATATCGCCATTCTCTTGTGTCGCACATTCGTCGTACAAATAGAAAAAAGAAATCAAACGAATCCCCAGCTTTTGCTCATTTCCAGCAACTACAAGTTAACAAATTGACATTTTGCTATTTCCATTTATTTTGGCATTGAGCACTTTAGGACTAATCCTCTTATTACGTTCTTGAGCACACGCACAACATACGCCCAACACACAGACACACCCACACGTACATAATAATCCCCAGCTTTGTAGAAAGTATGCAATGTTTTTATGTCTAGGTAAGACATGAAAATAAATTAAAGTCATTATTCTATCATTTTGTAATAATTTAGAAATTTGAATTACCTCAGAAAAAAAATGCATGTTAATTAACAGGACGCAACCTGTTAAGCATCCTAGCATACATTAATGTTAAAGGCTCGTGGCAGTTCTTAACAATTAAAAATGTACTGTTAAGCAGCTCTTCTAAAGGCTCTTCTTTTAAAACATTATCAATAGTTCCAGCTAGAGAATATATATTCGATTCCAATAAGAGATTATCTTTGTTTCAATTCGAACACGCCTTCTTGTTGTGGAACTCATTAGTTATGTTAACATAACGTGTGAACATTTGAGCGTAATTATGTTAGTAAAGGCTTAACTGTATTTTATTCTGTTGACATTTAAATATTCCATTTGAAAAATAAAATAACAGAATTGAATTTTGTTCCCAAATATTTGTATTACTGGAAATGTTGTTGTTGTTGTTGCAGTTGTTGCACAATTTGTACAGTCGAGTCGAGCGCCGCATTTTCATTACCAATGTTGTTGCTGTGTCTCTGATGTGTCTGATGTTTTTGATGTGTCAAAAGTCTGACATTTGTGGTTAGCTTCCCTCGAAATGCAGCGTTACCTGCATTCCAGTCCACTCCGCAAATCCCAACCCCGCTCCACGCTGTCCACAACCCCCTCACGTCACCTACCGAATACAGTTTAGGGCATGTAATTGTTTTCACACGCCAGATTTGTAAATGTCAAATAAATTCTGGCATATTATGTATACATTCGGGGCTGTTGTGGAAATAAGGGGGGAGGCGTGGTTGGAATAATGCATAACATTTTGCTTGAATAATAGTGTTATGTGTGTGTGTGTGTGTGTGTGTGTGTGTGTGTATGCGCTTGTGGAAGTGATGTTGCTTGTGACACGCGACTGACACCCAACTATTGTTGCACTTGCGAAAATAAAAAAAATGATTGGGACCCCCTCAAAAAACAATAATCGTAAGCTATCTCGAAATTGATTGGCGTTGAGTGTGCAAAAAATTTGGCATAGACATGAAAACGGAAACAGTCACACAACAGTAAAATTAGCCATTCGCAATTTGCTGTTTGCATTTGTTTGTGTGTGTGTTTTCCTCTTCTTGTTTTTTATACACTTCTCTGATGTCGTGTGTAAACAAACAAGTTCATTCACGTGATGCGATAGCACTGCCATCCCCCTTCGCCCACTACGCGGACCAATGGTCCCACCCCCAACGCCACTGTCAAAATAATATTAAAAAAAATTTATATACGTAAAAAACAAAAACCATTTAGCTAATCAGCCGAGCACAGAGCACAGAACTGAGCGAAGGTTACGTAGACCCATCGGATCCACATCGGTATTATGTCCGTGGCTGACTTATCGCTTGAAATTCCGTTTACATCGTGTTACACAAGTTCTTCAAATATTAATTCAACAATTTAACAATTGCACAATTTTTGCTTGTGTAACTGTGTAAATGAGCCTTATGAGCAATGATTTGACAAATGCAACATGCATTGATACACAAGTGTCGCTTATCGATAAGTGATAAATCAAGCTACGGTTAGGTGCTATGTAAAAAACTAAACATTGAAATCATATGTTGTCCAAAAGCGATCGATCGAAAATACAATAAAAACTATCTATAACGATAACGATAATGCAGACGTTTTTCAAATTTCTCCTGGGTATTTAATTATAATAATTTTGAATATTTACTTATTTTTCATATCTGCATAGAACTCCGAATTCATTGATAAGTTTTGCTCGATAATAATCGATAGACACACTTCACATTCGAATTGTGTCCGTAGTTATCTATGTATATGTATGCATGTGGCTGTATGTGTATGTACATACATAGATAAGATGTGCACAAACATATTGTTTATTGATTAAACCAAAGTATGAATAGCACAGATAATAACTATTTACGTTATTTATATATTTATAGATATATATATGGAAGTATTTGCGCAAAGTTGATTGTGTAGTGTTATCGATTAGTTGTTGTGTTAACTGTGTAAAGTAATCATCGTACATCGTACAAGGCTTCAATTCCATTTCCAATTCCATTTCCATATCCCACATTCGCTTGATTTCGTTTCGTGCTCAAATATCCTTCGTTATTTTTTGATGCATTTCTAATGTTTGTATAATATTTGTATAATTGAGTTGGTTGTTGTTGCTGTTGTTGCTGTTGTTGGTGTTGTCGTCGTTCTTGTTATCGTTGTTGTTATATAGTTGTTGTTGTTGCTGTTGTCGTTGTCATCGTCGATGTCGCCAGAGTCCCCCATGCCATATGTTATCGTTGAATTTATGTTGTTGCTGTTCTTGTTGTTTTCGCTTTTGTCGGGGGCATCTTTCAAGTCTGTTTGCGCTGTGCGACGCTGATTGAAAATAGAATTTGAATTTGAATGTCATAACCTTCACTTGAGTAGTAGTCGCATCAGCAAGCCATCTAAAAATGTATATATATATATATATATATATATATATATGCGATTGAAAATAATCATTGTACGTAATAATAATAATAATAAAGGGATTGTTATTAAATGGCTCTAATAAGCAATTGTAAATTGGCAACTCAACTCGCTCATTGCGAGCGAATTTCGCAATATCAACGGGAAGTGGAAATCCAAATTGCTTTTCGCTATTATTATGTGGGTGGCCTGGTGCTCCTTACTTCCTTCCCCTCATCCTTAGCTAATGCTTTGCCATTTTGTTTAAGTATTTTTTGATTAGCTTTTTGCCATTGACTTTATCATCATCAGACGGGGTGGGGCAACAAGCAATATATTGATGACAGCTTTGGTTGGCTAATTGGGTGTTGCTCGCATGCACATTCCATATCAATATATATGTATAAATAAAATCAATGAGATTGCGAATGGGTCAGATACAAATACTTGAAGTCGGCTTAAGAGATTACTTAACAGTTTCAAGACAAACTGCCCAGCAACTCTGCCAGATTGCGATTGTGATTGAAAAACGTTTCATAGATTTCGATTTTGTATTTATTACTTAAAACTAGTCAACTAAAACAATAAATGTAGAAAATTAAATCTAAACAAACAAAAAATTCTAATGATTAGACATTAGTAATATAATTAAAATATAATATTAAGAATAAAGAGAAAGAAAAGAAAGTGAAAAGAAGTTATTATAGATACCCAGCTTACTAATTTCCGTTACTTTCGAATCGGTCTTTGTGCAACATCTTAACACATGTTAATTAGGCATAATTTGCTGTCTCAGACTCCTTTGCTCATCTCTCATATCTCTCTCACTGCGATTCTGTCGCGTCAATTGAAGCATTTGTCGAGTTTGCTTGCCATCAACAATAAGGGACAAAAACGACAAGCGGAACAGTAAGAAAACTGCAATCATGTTATGACATGTGGCTAACGAAAAGCTAACAAAACCGCAAAGTTTGTTCATTAAATAAGAGCACGCTTCATGCATGCTTAAGCAACACACACACACACACACACACATCACAAAAAATATAAATAAATAAAGAAAAGCACCAACAATAACAAAAAAAAAAAAAACCAAAACGAACTGAGCCCGATCCCCAAACTCAAACCCAAAACCCAAAACCGAACTTACAGCTCTAACGGATGTGAAGAACGTGAAGAAGCAAGAACAACAAGAGAAAACACATCACGCAGTTACAGTTACAGTTACTGGTGCTGCCAATTGCTAATAAACAAGTGCAAGTGCCTAATGCCCTGTACAGAGTTGGATTTTTAGATGGGGCATATTAGCCACACACACGCATATGCTTCTTGGCCAACGTAAGACTTTTGATTGAAGCGGACGATTTTTAAATGCGTGTCTAGCGACAGATCAAAGACTATTTGAATTTTATGAAAATCATATTTACAAGGTATGTTAACGTTATGCATTGCCTGTCTATCTGCGAGCACCTTACTTGCTTAATTATCATTTCTTTAGCAAAATTCAAGTGGATTATAAGGGGGTTGTTGTGGACCCATTTCGGCTGCTTTGTAGTGTGAGTATATATATATATATATATATATATGTATGTATGTATGTAACTATGTAAGTTATGTAACACGATATCACTCTGTAATTCTTCAGGCCACAATGGGCCACATTGATAGACTTTATTTTGGCATAAATTCGAAAAATGTTTGCAATTTAATTAATTATTTTGAAAAAATATACCTGAAGTGTAATAAATTGATGTTGATAACCCTGAAATTGTAGGAGGTCCTTAAAGTCAGATATTCGATCAGTTGATATTTAGGTAGCAAAAACAGTGGAAAACTCAAATGTCAACAATGAAATTTACTGGCAAGGGGGGTGTAGGTAGAATATACATAGAAAGCAATACAATATTTTGTAATTGTTAAATATTATTTTGGCGCGCATCTTTCAGTGGAAGCTAACTTTTGTCAACTTGTCCCAGAAATGTAATAATTGGAAATTGTACTCCAAAATTGTG
This sequence comes from Drosophila cognata, assembly GCA_035041535.1. NCBI lineage: Eukaryota > Metazoa > Arthropoda > Insecta > Diptera > Drosophilidae > Drosophila > Drosophila cognata. The sequence continues at coordinate 705,470 of JAWNLC010000831.1, forward strand.
CTTAGCAAAGTTTTTTTTTTTGATACAGAAACGCTTGAATTTACATATTGATTATTTGGGATCTATTTGATATAATAGACCGATGTCAGCCGATTGTTCCTAAGTGTTTGGTGACCATCAAATGTATCAAGTTACAATTGTGTAATTACATTTATCGAAATGTCTATTTTGGCCCAGTGTGCGACCGGCAAACAAAGCGCCACGCCTACCGCCGCCTGCCTACAGGTTTTTTTTTACCTCTTTCTTATTTTTACCTTTTACTTTTTTCTTTTGTCACATTGCGTGCACTTGGCATATAAAAATGAGTGAGAAGTATAAAAAAGACGTGAAACGAGAAATGCCAGCGGAGCAAAATATTGTGGCTAATGACGCGTGTGTGTGTGTGTGTGTGTGTGTGTATGTGAGCGCGTGTGTGTGGGCGGGTTTTGCAAAAAGGATACTTGAGGTCTCAAAGGCGCTGTCGACCAATTTTGAAGGTCGCCACTTTGACGAGGCCAACGACAAACGAAAACCGACAGTCCACGGCAACTGTCGACACACCGACGACCGCCTGACCATTTGACCCTAAAAATGTAATTTCTGTGAGCAACACACCCAACTCTATCACACACACAAAGACACACACACACACACACACACACATACATGCAGCTTTATAATACATTTGACCTTTTGACTTAGTTTTTCGTACTTTATTCTGCAGTTTGCTTATATTTTCCTTTTGCCCGTACTTTTTTGTTGCTATTCTGTGTTTTACTTAGCAAGTACATTATTATATACATTATATATACATATACATATATACCGTTGGTCGGCAGAACACCTTTATTCGTTTATTAGGCTTTAGGCAGATGATAAATAAAATTAAATTCTGTTTGAAGTTAAGATTAAGTAAAAGAATACAGCTACAGGGTGCTTGCCGAACAGCCCAAACAAACAGGCCAAATTCAAAAATTATCGATAAGTCTGAAATTTTTACCGATTGATAGAAATGGGGGGATAACCACCAACACAATAGGAGGAGTAATTTATAAAAAATAGTACAGCTATCGACATTCGTATAGCTGTAGCTCTGCCAGCGATCCAATTCAAGAATGCAACACACAATTGTTGGTCGCTTTTTGGCTTTGGCTATTTTCCTTACAACATTTTAGTCTATCGAGAATTGATGAGCTGTTGTCTCCCCTGTTTGCCCTGAGGGTCAGACAATAGCGTAGGATTCTATGTGTGGGTGTGTGTGTGTGCGTGTGTGTTTGTGTGTGAGTGTGTGCGAAATTGAACTTCACACCTGCAAGCGACAATAACAATACGAACGACGAGCACAAAGACTGATTTAGCTGGCCAACAACGATGCTAACGCCAACGCAACGAACGCCTTTCTGGCTTTGACGTCACACACCAAAATTTGTCGCTGTATGTGTGGTGTGTGTGTGTGTTTGAGTGTGTGTGTGACTATGTGTGTGAGTGTGTTTGCCATGATTTATGGTGCACTCGCATAGTGCAATTGGGCTTTGCGTGTAACGTGTTCCGTTTGAAGGAAATGACTCCTCACCATCCCCAGAAGTGTTTCCTTGTTCCTTGCTTCTTGCTCCTTTCTCCTGGCTCCTTGCTCCTTGCTCCTTGCTCCCTTTTAATATGTGGGATTGGCTCTTGCCATTTCTAATTGCTGGCGTGCCAGGAGCACAGTTATTTGTCGGCTGCCCCGTTGCATACTTTAGTGCGCATGCAATTTTAATGCCCTCGTCGTCGTTTGCATCGTTGTCGCCATCATGTCCCGGCTGCCTGCGCTCCTTTTGCAAATTTCATGAGCATCAAAAATATAAATCCACAAAGTTACTTTCGAACAAAAGCAACAACCACAACGCAGAAATGGATACGTCTCCCAAGCAAGGCAGTAGCTCGAAACTGGCACGCTGCAGGAAGTCCTCTCGGTTGGTTTTTGGTTTTGGCTGGTTTGGGGATTTGGGAGTGGGGGTTGGTCGGTGGTTAAGCAGAAGAGTTGCTGTGACCGCTGGTGGTGCATAAAACATGACATGACCCGCTTTTTCATCGATGGCTTCTCACTTGGCGCTCCCTTGCGGGCCTCCCATTGGGACAACCCATACGGAGTGAGCTAGCTTTAAGCCGCTTATGGCAAAGTTGTTGAAAGTTTTGCCCCACATAACTGCTGCAATTCCTTCATAATTGATTTTCTTGTTACTGCTGTTGACTCTCCCCAGTTGAGGCGCCCCCAAAGTTGGCAACACAATTAACAACTGTTGCCCCTTGACGATCCAACGAGTTGGAATTTCTCAATAAACACGTGCTGTACTCGGTGCTTCAGGGAAAAGTAAGAACAAAAAACAGTGTAGAGTGTGGGGAAGAAGCAAAGATCCCCAAGGAGCACCGAGGAGGTCTTGTCCCAATCTTTGAGAAAGATGCAAATTTATTGCTGGCATTTACAGCTCAAATACTTCGCAATTGATAGATCGCTTAAGCGACGCGTTATCATAATCAGATTATGCAGTTAAGTACGTGTCCAAAGAGTTTTCTAAGTTCATCTTAAGCCCAGAATTATATTCCAGTGCCACCGTTTCCGTTCAGTATAAAATAGTATCTTAGCTTAAACCGAGGGATAAACAAGTTTTGTTAATCAATCTCATTTAACTTTTTGATCAATCAGCCACAAACCAAAGCAAGCCAAACCAAACAGCAACAAAACGGCGACCTTGCCCCAAACACTTTATATGGACGCAACTCAGGCTGGCCAACTCAGTTTGTGCGTTTGAGTTGGCCAATACCCAACCCCTGCTATTTGAGTCATTTTTGGGCATATTTTTAAAACAAGTTTGTGGCAAACAGATGCCAGCTGAATGTAAGGAATGCAATAATAACAAAAAAAAAATGAAGGTACAACAACAACAACAAGTTTTATGGCAAAAAAGGAAAAGTGTGCAGGTAACAACACCTTGACCTTTGGCAGCCAGTGGGCGTGGCCAGTTGTTGGCTGTACGCCTCCAACCAACGTAATCGTTTCCTGTGCTGCGGCCACCCAAAGGCAGGAAAAAGGGTGGCAGGTTATTTAAAGCCGCTCGCTGTTGAAACTTGTGCAACACCTGACCCATCCAAAACAAAGCAGCAGCAACAACGAAAAAAAATACAACCAAAATACAATAGAACCCAAGAAATGTAAGCAGTTAATGTCGACGTCATTGCGATTCTGAAAGTACAGTGTGCGCCACACAATGTGCAACAAAATGGAAAACAAGTAAAAAATAAAATAAATAAATGGAAATGGAAATGGAAATGCTCTTATAGAATTCGAAGTATTGTCTCTGCGTATGAACAATATTGATTTTTCTGGAATCAATTTGCTCTGGATCTGATTCGAAGAGATTTGTTATTATTAATTCTCAGCAGGGGAATGTTATTTGCAGATGCATGAGAATTGTGTTTTTCGAACAAAAAACTTATTTGAAAAGCCAATGTTTTAATTAAATGAACTCTTTGCTCGATGCTGCGATCTACTGGGCAATCTACCAGCAATGTACAAAGTAGGATTTATTCATAGCACAATAAGAGTTATTTTTACTGTTTGCCATTTCCATTTTGCTTAATGTTATTTGTTATTGCTGCTGTGGTTGCAAATACTGTGTCGATCGACCTGTTAAAGGTACTGTTTGCAACTACTCCTCGCGGACTGAAACCCTTTGAGTTGTTGCTGGATGCAGGTGTTGTTTGGGTGTTAAAGTCAGAATGAATCCAACTGACAAAGAATGTTTAGGTTTAATGCAATCCAACGAGCAGCCAACGAGCAACCAACAGTGACAACAACAACAACGACAACAACAACAACGACAGCATAACAACATTCAAGGTAAAATGCAAATAAATGAAATCAAAAATTACGTCAATGGACAGCAGTGGCACGGTTGATATGTACTATAATACTTGACTAGGCGTTGCATGGACGAACGCAATGGGACATCCATGTCGGGAGTGGCAACAAACAGAGCGAGGGCATTGCTGCCACTGGTGGGGGTAGAAAGGCCAGCGGGAATCGGGACAAGGCCTCGGTTATTAATAATTAACAAATAGGCCATGCAAATATTTAAACAAATGCGCCACCTGATGCGGCAGCAGCAAAGAAATTGGCAAAAAAAAAAAAAGTAACTGATCAACTTGATGATCACTTATGCAATCTATATATATATGTATATATATAAACAAAGAGTTGCATGGGGAAAAAGGTTGTAAACATTTGAAACAGAACCACATTCATTTATATAATATTCATGAACATCAGTGAGTGAGAAGTGAATGCGCGACCGAGCGAGTGAGTGTATACTGGATAATTCAGCTAGGGTGATTCAGTAAATAATTTATAATGCTCTTACGCATGCACCCATATTTCAATCACTGCAATGCACATATGATTATAAGCTAAAGATATAGTAATATATATACAGAAAAGCTATAGTATCAACATGTCGCACAGTTGACAAAATGGATCACAAGGGACTCCCACAAAAAAGTGGAACTCGTAAATATTGAAATGGAAAATATGCTCTCTTTTTTTTTCGTATTTATTTAAGGCCTTTCAATTATTGGTGATAAGATAAGTGAAATACTCGGCGGCAATTACTGCTTAGGGCGAAACAAAGAGAAAACAAAATGTTTAATGAATACCCGAAAAAAATAAGAAAAAAAAAAACTGTATGCCCCATCGAAGCTGGCGTCGATCCAAAGAGGTGCTAGCCATATCGAGTGGGCCAAGGAAGTGGGGGCTAGGCGTGGGTTGTGTATGTGTGTGTGTGGGGGGAGGGGGGGCGTTGTTTGGTCAAGACTTTTGCTGGCTGCCAATTTGCTGCCGTGTGGGTGAACGGTTCGACAAAAAGCTTCCGCGTCGCCTCCAAAACAACAGCAACAACTGCAACAACAACAATTGCGACGAATCGCTAATTAAGCAAAGACCCCAAGTAAATAAAATGTATTTTGCACTCGGTGAGCGAGACAGATGCAACAACTATGGCAAAACATATGATTATGCAGCCAAGAGGGAGACAGCTACAGGAAAAGGGCCACAGAAAGAGAAGGCGAGTGCGACCAGTGCCAAAATCGATCGCTGGAAGGTGACTTACAATGGCCGCCGGGGGGGGGAAATGGGGGCTCTGGACTTTTTAGGGCTTTTGCAAATGGGTAAAAAGGGTATAATAGAGTTGTGCATAAGTCATGTGACAGACAGAGACGTATGTATCTGTATATGTACCTGATCCGCATCAACAACTGAGCCGATTTCGCGATATCGATAAACATCGATAAAGCGCCCATTTTAAAGATATAACTTTATTGGTTTGAACTTACCTTGACATAATCTTGATTATTTATAAAGAATTTTAAAGATCGTTTAAGAAAAGCGAACAAATTACAGCTTTTTCACCAAACACACACAACAACACAATAAGTTTCTGCGTTTGACTATCTGAAACTTGTGATTGGGAAAGTTTTCCTAGTCGAGCTCTCTCTTTTGACTAGGCTATTCTTACTATATACATATATATATATATATATAATGGCTTTTGTAGTTGCCCTGCATCTGGCGCCTGCTACGCTAGTTTCTTTTGAATTTTTTTTTGTTTTTTGTTATTCTTGTTTATTGTCGCCCTTTTGCTTTTGGCTTTGAGTTGCTTTTTTCCGATTGCCAGTTGAGAATTAAGAAGAAAACGTAAGGAAAAACAGCAGCAAAAGCAACAACAGAGCGAGCAGAGCTAAAAATAAATGTTTATTTTATAAGATTTGACTTTGTTGCTGTTGTTGTTGCTGTTGTTGCTGTTGCTGTTGCACGCGCTCTGTTCTCTGTGCTGCCTTCAAGATTGTCATTGTTCTCTAGCGGCGAAGAAGAAGATATTTGTCGTACCCCAAATGTTGAACATTAGGCAGGGGGTTGACAGACTTTGCAAGACTTTGAGTGGAAGATGCAGCAAGCGAGAGTAATTGAAGACGCAGCGCTGCACTCGACCTCGACAATGAATTCTCAGTTTGACTGTAAGTAAGTGAAACCAAGTAAAGAACCAAAGCAATCAATTATATATTCGGGATGTCATGAGTACTGGGAATGAATGAGTAGATTGAGTTCTTATGATAATTAAATTGTTTGACTGTGAATCACCCAGGAAAGGAGCGCTTCAGCAAGCTTATAGAGGGGAAAAGCAAGCGGGGAAGCGGAAAGAAGATGAAGCAGTGAAGTAGCCAAAAGAAGTAAGTGGAAAAATCATCGTTGATAGTTTCGGTGTTAAATAGAAGAAGAAGAGAAACATATATTGGGAGATATTTCGTCTACCAACGAATTTGAGTTCACATCCCTCAATGCATGCGAAAAGTAATTAATAAATGCCGTTAAATGCCGAAATCGATCAATTTATTCGGAAATCTTGTGGATTTGAAAAACATATTCTAAAAACATAATTTTCTGCTCGCTTCACGTTTAAGAGATCAAAGGATCAAAGGAAAGATCCCTTAGCGCAAATTTTGTCAAATTTTGACAAGTTCAAATGTTTAAGTCCAATTAAAGAGCTTATCAGTGAAAGAGATAGATATGTCGAAATGAATGAGATGGAATGCGTTTGTGGTTGCTGCTTGGTGCTGTAATTGCCGGTGCTTGAAGCAATAACAAATTATTTATTTATTTCGCGTTGCTGTTTGTTTCTGATTTGTTTGTTTGCATTCAACGTTGTAGCTGCTATGCTGTGTGCCTCTCGTTCTTGTTCTTCTTCTTGTTGTAGTTGTTGTAGTTGTTGCCGTTGTTGCTTGCCAAGGCAGAAATTGATTTTTATAAATAGCGCGCATACGCAACGTGGCACGCACTGATGTAGAAAGCACATTGGCTGCCTCTCTGTTTGCCTTCTCCATACATGTGTGCGTGTGTGTGTGTGTGTGTGTGTGTGTTTGCTTTTACTTGCCAAATTGGTAGAAGGGGGTTGGCTTGAGGAGACCTGAAGGGGGGGGGCTGAGGTGGTAGTTGCGTAGCAGCTGGTGTCACGGCACAGCTACAATAGATCGCTTCAATGGCTACGTATGGACTACCACTGCTGCTTGCTGCCGCTTGTGCAAACGCAAAAAGCTTCGCCATAGATTTGATTTCTGCCAGCAGCATAAAAGGGGGAGGGGGGGGGGCGAAAATTGTTCGAATTTCGGATGGCGCCTGTGAATCGGGAATCAGCCGGCACTGAATTGCCTTGATTCGTTTCTGTTTACAAAGCAATCGCTAACCAATCGCAATCGCTGCAGATGCAATGATTTTCATTTTTAGTGCTCATCATACTCTTTGCATAATCAAACAATTCAACTGTGCGCTCGTTTCACTCTCTGTATTTTGGGGTACGCGGGGCACTTGTATTACGAAATTCTCGCATCGATTTGTAATGAGTTCATTTCACCGAATAATGTATATTCAATACTACTTTCAAACATGTAATTGTATTATGAAACAGTTTTCAGTACGAACTTCTCGATGCACTAACCACACTTATGTTATATAAACCTGTGTAAAAATGCCATATTCTCATCACGTAGAGGAACATTTTTCAAAAACTAAATTAATGCCAAACATAAAGTGAAAATGCGTTCAAATAAGTGAAGAACAAGTATAAGAAAAATATAATTTTCAATCGATGAACAAATTTCATGAGCAAAACCGAATACTCCCCGAATGGGGAAGTGCAGTCGAAAAATTGTGTTGCCAAACCGGCGGCGAACGTGCTAATAACACATTTGCTTGGCGTTTGTTTAGATTTCAATTTTTTTTTTGTTTGATTATTTTCGTTAAATTTTATAGACGATTTGGATTATAATTCAATTTGGAAATTCACTTTTGGGCTTTTGTTCAATGTTAATTGCACAATGTTTTTTTTTTTTTGTTTTATGGCTCTATTAAACATTTCAAATGAAATGCAGACACACACACGCACACTCGCAAAGACACGCACACACACATACGCACACTCGGAAAGACACAGTCTTGGCAAACAAAAGACATTACGCATACGCCCCGTGTGCCACTCATTGTAAGGCCCCTGCCCCGCCGCACCACTCACCTCTCTCGCTCTCGCTCTCGCTCACTCTTTGTCTTAGGCAGTGTCATGTAAATACCGTTATAATCAGCGTTAATGTGCTTAAATGAGGGCTGGGCCAAGCCATTGAGTTGCGTGAGGTGGGTGGGCTGGCTGGCTGGCTGGATGGCTGGGTGGTTGGGTGGTCTGCTCACTCGGGTGGGGCCATCACGTGTCCAAGTGGCGACATTTAAGCAAATTTGCCACCGAGTGCTGGCTCTGCGCAGCGACGACGCCTTCGCCTCAACCTTCAAATCAACTGGGTCAATGCGAGACGGAAGCATTTACAAATACATTTGTGTTTGTTTCGTTGACGTGGCAAATATCTTAGTGCCACTGCCATTGCACAAATTAATTTTTGTTGTTTTTTTTTTTCGTTTTTTTTTTGTTTTTTTTTGGAAACATTCTTTGCGTGCAGCAACTGGAACGAACAAGAATGCAAACAGTTTCGATTCGCTGTTGCATGGATGCATTCGAGCATCCCGAATGCCTCAATTCAGTTTCGGTGTGCACAGATGCATGCTGAATTTGCCTATTTGCCAAACACTTGATTTTTATGGCCGACAATTTGCACACCTATTTGTTTAACCAAATGCATGAAAGGCATTCAGCTGTATTAATGCATCAGGTTGCTCAAATTTATATTTTGTGTATTACAAAATGTAAACTAGAAACAAAAGTAAACCAGTTGTGCTTGTACAATGTTGGTTTTTAGAAATCAAATGTTTTATTTCTACCTCAATTTTAAGGCTATTTTAGGACCACTATATCATATATCGCTCGAAATATTTAAGTTGCGGCATCGAAATAGGCGTAGACATACTTGCCACACTTGCTGCTATAAAATAACCACATAAATGTGGCCAGTCATTGAACAGAATACATAAATATAAATTGTTTGAAATATACAATAATTATTTAAGCTGCGCTTTAAAATTTACACATCAGCAGTTTAATCTTGGGCTGTGTAATCCTTGGCATAATATTTATTTTGTGTATATTTAATAATAATAAATAGTTTTAGAATGTTGAAGACGCTCCTTGTGCTTCCGCATTAAGGTCTTCCGTTTTGTGCGCATTTCCTGCCAATTTAAATTGTTGCTGTTGGCCTTAACAGGCTTGGCTGCCATCCGTTTTACTTCTGCAGATTTTAGCACCACAAATTTCTCTTCATTTTATATGTTTGCTTCGGACTTTGCTCATCTTTAAGCTCAGATTTTTCTATGAGATTTTTTTTTTTAAATTTATAATGGTATAGTATGGTATATAAGTAAGAAAAATAATTATGTTGGCCGCTATCTGGAATGGTTATAGAATGTAAACTTGATGCCTGTACATACATGTTCCATAAGGGATAACACAAGGGATAAAGTTTCTTGACTCCCATTACAAATCAGCCGAACAGTTTGTGTATTTCAATGTACAAAATGTGGGGCATAGTAAAAGTGGCAGAATGTTGGCAAGAATGTTGGGAATTTTGATTGTGGAATCAGACAATATCGATTTGCATTAACATTAAAGTCTTACGTATATATTGTCCTGTTAGTTATTGTCAAATTGTTAACCGTTTTGGTTTGGTTTCGTTTCGTTTGTCAACTCGGTTAATGTGTGCTTGTTAACTGGTTTCATTGGCCCAACTGGCTGACCATTTTATTGATTTAATTCAACATTTCTAGAGTTGCTGGCTGCTAGTATTTAACTGCAGCCCAATGCCCTTTCCGCTTTCACTGTGCCACTGTGCCACTTGCTACTTGCCACTTGCCACTTAATAAGCTCTCTAGCCACATACTCTACAATTTTGTTAGCCCGCTGCCAAGTGGGTCAATGCAAAACGGAAGCATCATTTTCGAGTGTATGTGATTGTACAGTGCATTGCCTAGTTTGAGGCGCCACAGCCGCAACAGCAACGACAACAATTTAAAACGAAAATTTCTTATACTTGTCCTTAATCAACGTTCGCTGCCCCTAAGGCATTTATTCTTGTTGCTGTTTGCTGTTGCTGCCACATATCCATTACAATTGGCAACAACTACCAACATGTTTGCTTAACTTTAAGTTATACATGTTTATATATATTTTTTCGATTAATTCGATAAATATCGATGTTGAAACTCATATCTTATAGATCATTGAAATATTTATGCTCTCCCATAAAATACATAATTCCATAATTCCATAAATAATCATGAAATCACTGGCACTCGTGGCTGGATGTAGGGTATCTGCCAGTCGAGCACTCTCGACTCGCCCATTCTTACACTTTCAGTTGTTGTTGTTGTTGTTGTTATTGTTATTGTCATGTCGTTGTTATCTTTGCTTCATTTGCTGAAATTTCCAACTTGAGCACGCAAAGGCCGCCGGCGCAGACCTCCCAGACCAAAAGCGGGTTTGGCTGGTGGTGCGTGGGTAGGTGTGGGGGGGAAAAGGCATGGTAATCGTAGTGGTGGGCAGGGCTTGGCTATTAATGACAACAATGCCAGCCATGCAAATTGTGTTTTCGCAATCAGCTAAAGCCAGGAGCAACGAAGTTCACGAAGAAGAAGAATATTTCGAAATTAAACCCTGAAATTACAAGAAAAGTGGACGACTATATGGCAAGAGAGTGTACGGAAAGTGACGGCGTTTTTATCGATTACCCCAACGAAGGTCATCTCGACTTTTTCTCGACTTTTTAAGCCCCTATCCGACTCGATCAATGGGTGTATGGTTTGCATGTGTGTGTGTGTGTGCTTGTGTGTGCTTGTGCGTGTCTGTATGTATGTGTATATGTGTGCATTAATTGATTCAAAGTGTTGGGAATGTGGGTCAATATGGTTTGTGGTTCGCTTCACGCACTTCAATGTATTACCAAAGTCCTTATATATATATATATATATATATATGTGTGCGTGTGTGTTTGTGTGTGTGTGTGTTTTACATGCTGACCAAACTGTTAATTAAATTTTAAGCCAACCATTGGAAGTGTAGCGTTAGGGCGCGATTTGTGGGCTGAGGGGTTGATTGATTGTTGGTTAATTGAAAGCTGATTGATTTTGTCACAGTTGGTGTATTGTTGAGGGCGGGCTTATGGGGTCGGTCAATAAACTTGAATCTTAACAGTACAAATTCACGCATATTGTCATAACAACTGCTCGTCAATCAATCGAAAATATGCTAAGGTGAATTTGTGCTGTATTGTAACTAAAATCAATTATACTTATGTAAGTAAAAAGTGGTTTCAATTTGAGAAGAATTGTTCACTTTTAATGAAAAATGCTGATGAATGAAAGTCAAGAACATTCCATAATAAGGCATGACCAAAACAAGCATGAAAGTCAACTACAGAATTGAGTTAAGTAAATGTGATCTTGAGGCCATAGATGCTTAAAGTTATGGCAGCCAAAACTTTGGCGAACTGCTAAAATTCGTTTGTTATATAATTTAATGGGAAATGTCAAAAATGGATGTGCAGAATCATGCGGGAGTTCGAATCGAAGGCAAGGACTTCTTTTTCGTATACCCTTAATCCATATTGGTTTTGTGCAAATGTATGTAACAGGCAGAAGGAAGCATCTCCGACCCCATAAAGTATACATATTCTTGATCAGGATCAACAGCCGAGTCGAAATAGCCATGTCCGTCTGTGCGTCCGCCTGTATGAACACGCAGATCTCAGAGCCTATAAGAGCTAGAGACTTGATTCGGGAATATAGGTTTTCGAATACCAGGCGCAGATCAAGTTTGCTTTATTTTAACGATAACTACCACCATTTCAGGAATATCGATACATTTCGATTTCCGATAGCGATTAATGCTACAATTTTAAAGACAGAATCTTCTAATTAATACATATTATGCATATGCATATAATTGATCAACTGCTCAAATTTCATCATGATAGGATAAGTAACACCCAAGTAATGGTCGAAACTACATTCCTATATTGATCTCATTTCTATCAGCAGCCGCAAGCAGTAGTCCCTGTACATGCAATATGAAATGAGTGCGGACCTGCTCACATATGGGTGCAAGACTTTTGCCAATAAAACTAGAACACATTTAACAGCTTGGTTCAGAGAATATCGTAGTCGAGCTCAATCAATTAGCTTAGGTTAGGAGCTGAATGGGATTTAATTTTACAAATGAATGAAGCGAAACCATGGTTGCAACAGATTTGTGGTAACTCCTTTGACAGAAATGCATGCATATTATATGCGGCATTCATCTTTGTAGATTTGTTCAGCAGCAACAGGATCTTATTGGATCGAATATATTGAATATGTATATATATATATATTTAAAGATAAATTGTGTTGCAAAGAACCGTTTAAGCTCTATCAAAGGCACATTATCAGTGCCATTGGCGCGTTGCATCAACCTATGCAAACAGGACTTGCGAAAGTTGAAACTTGTATCTTTCGCTGGCTGGCTCTTTGCCTAACTAACCGACCCGACGACACAACACAAAGACAAACACAGCAGCCATCCTGCCATCCTGCCATCCTGCCATCCTGCTATCCTGCCTTATCTCCATATTGCCTTCATTTTGAAAGCCTTTTCACTTAATTTGCTTTTCCTTTGCCTGTATTATCTTCCTCTTCCACCCGCCCAAACACACTGTGCACTTTGTCCTCTGTCATTTGCTTTACTGTCTTGCCATCCTCTAAATGGCTTAAACATTTCCACGCTGGCCTCACGGAAGCTGCCACTAAAGTTTGCACCAGCATTGCACTATGACAGTGTGGGTGTGTGTGTGTGTGTGTGTGTGTGTAACTGCTAAACTTCTACCAGTGCTTGCCCCAGTTTAGCAAACCTGCCCCCATCTCCCTTTACTCCTGGCGTCGGCCGGCCTTTTGTGCCTTAGCCATTGGCTTGAAGAGTTGTCGAGTAATCGGGTCATGAATTTGCAGGCACATTTTTCATTAAGGCAAAAGTGCCAGGCGTCTTCATCTTATTTACAGTAGCCTGTCAGAAGAGCTTTCATCTTAAAAGCCCATCAAGCATACACACACACACACACACACACACACACACACACACACACAGGCACACACACACTAGTGTAGAAAATTGCAAGATTTCTATTTTTAGCAAATTTGAATAACTAATTAATTTACCAGAAAATGTTATTAAAAAGCAACGAAAGGTTGGACATATTTGTAATGGATTTGGGATCATTAAAGTACATAAAGTGGATTTAATATGGATTTTGAGTAGTTGCGTTAAATCTGACAGCAAATATCGTTCCTTACAACGTTGAGTGGAATATTTTTGTAACTATAACTTTTCAAGAAACTCATTCAAAATCGACATTTTGGTTGACTTTCGCTAAGCTAGCGCAGCTATCAAATAAAGCTACTCTCAATTCAATAATATATATTTGTAATAAACATATTTATTCATTTAAATATGTTATTCGTTCGATTTCGAATCGAGTGTCTTTATAAGAGAAGAGATTCGCAACGTCAGCTGTGGAAATGATATAAAAATCCCAAAACACTTTTGAAAGTGTTAATGAAATTTCATAAAAATGTTCTATTTTGGCCTGTCAGTCAAATAGATGAGAACAATCAATTTTAGCCAGATCGATTGGAGTCTTTTATAGCCCGATTTTCATCATTGCCCTAAATTAATTGCCGCCGCCTGTTCCTCCCGCGCTGAGGTTTCAAAATGCGTTCGAGTGTGTGGCGAGTTCGGTGCACGCAACTCATTTGCTGCAAGTCAACGTTGTGCGCGTTGCATAATGCGAAGCGCTGTGAATAAGTTGAGGGAGCCGTCATCAAATGGAAACGGCGCCCCCCGACTCTTCTCAGGCAGCGGCACGTGTAATATCTTTTTAAATTTTTAATTTGTGTCGTGCAGGAGCCGGGTAGGAGGAGGGGCGGGGCGGGGCGGGGCAGTGGGCAAAATGTTAATCATGATGAACCAGTTAGACACACAGACGAAAAGGATGAAAGGGAGAGACGCGTTCGCTGACTGACTGACTGACACACACTGGCACACTCGCACACTCGCACACTCGCATGTGGGTGGCACGTCGCTTTGCGTCGTCTCTCATGTAAAATGCATAAAAAGCAAACACGCGTGTCTTTTTTCTATTTTTTGTTTTTGTTTTTGTTTCTTTGCGCTCACGCATAAAAGTTGTCTTCCCTTCTCCCTTGCTCTCATTATTTATATTTTGATGAACTACCCAAACCACGATGCCACCCGCCGCCACCAGCAAACTCCGAGTCCATATCGCATTTTATCATTTTGTGTGTTCTGTGCGCTGACAAATGTGTGTGTCGCTTGGGCTGCTGGTGCCAGCGGCTGAGTAGCCCCGGATATTTGCATTGAGATACGTAGTACCAGAAAAAAAAGATTCGCTTTTGTGTTGAGCTGCCAAGCTACCCCATTCGCATCACCATCACCATCCCCATCCCCATCCAATCTCTTTCTCAGTCTCTTTCACTCATGTCTCTCGGCGTTGTCTTGTCCCGTGTTGCATGTGTGTTAAAGTGTTGTGCATTTACTATAGCCACAATGGCAACTGAACTGTAAATAGATCTCCGCACAGACTAAATATCGCGTATATCTAAAAGAGGGACACAATATGGGAACAAAGAATGTACAAGTTGGCAGTACGAATCCAGTTCAAAATGATTAGAAACGGACAGAACAACAATTAAGTATTGTTTATACCCTTCCCGACCGTGTTACAATTTTAACCTCGTTTGTGTAACGAATTGAGGGAAACGTTTCTGTATGAACCACTAGTAAATATATATATATATATATATCTGTCTATCTGCTCAAATTTAGTAATGTGATATTTGCGCTGAACTCGCTCAGTTTAATATAGGTTAGGATTGTACATATATTATATATATCCTTAATTTAGCTTAAGGCTGATAAGTTTGAAGTGTTTTACGTCTTTCTAAAACCATATAATTACGCAAATGTGTTCAAAGCCAAACCTCAATTTGGTTTATTTGAAAAGTTTTTGTGTAAAACGAATTTATTTATTTATTTTTTTTAAGATGTGTTGCGTGCAAAAAGCTTGATTATTATCTTCGCAGAAAGACGCATTTAAAACGTTTACGGGAAATATAATAATATTTTAAGCTCCGTATAAAAATTTGCATGTCAGCAGATTATCTTCGGTCTACGAGGGTATCTAATCTTGAGGTAAATAAACAAAATATACATTCACAATCTGCAAAGATCTGTTTGAACTGAAGAAAGTGAATCATTTGAAATTTGTACAAATTTTTATATATGGAATTGCTGAGAAGTAACCAAAGATGTTAATACCTTCAAGCCATATTTCATTCACTGCCATACACCCATCAAGAATCTGGTGACTTTATGCAAATAACTTACACGCACACACACACTCGCACAGGGAACACTAATACAAAAGCGAAGACAAAGTGGAGCAGCTGTTGCATAATTTATACGTGAAACGCAAGCATCCGGGAGCTCATACGAGGGACCCCCAACTGGCGGCTCTCAGATTTGGCACCGAATTATGCAGCAGCCGAAAGCACGAAGCAGCAGAAGCAGCAGGAGCAGCAGTGAAACAGCAGCAGCATCAGCATCAGCAGTTGCCTGCTGATTGTGCTACTGCTACTATTGCTTTGTCAGGCAGGCTGACAGACGGATAGACTGACAGAAAAGATTCATGTCTCCCCGAGCCGCATTACTAAACGAATCTCATATGTTGTTGAAGTGAATCCTTTGCTCCGCATAATTTAGTGTTTATCTTGACTCTAAATGTGTTTGTTGCAGTAGCACCAGCGCACAGCAACAACAACCGGAAACATCTGCCACCAGATTTAGTGTTTCATCTTGTGGGACAGTCGTTTAAAGAGTGCTCGCTCGAGGCTAGCAGCAACAACCCGGAAATGTTTCAGACTTGAGTCACTTTGGGGGGGCGTCTAGCAGTCAAATGAAATGAAATGTTCATAAAATGGAAACCATTGCGTATACGTTATGCGAATAAGTAACGATAACGGCCAGTTCTGTCCACACATAAACCATAAAATGTGATTCATGTCGAAAACATGGCGAACAAATGGCCAACAATATGAGTTTTGCTCTCTGCGAACATTTTTGGCAGCTGAAAAACAATGTCTTGCATTTTTAATTGAAGAATAATTTGTAATTGGGATTTTCTATAATTTCTTGAAATATTATCGGCAGTGTACAACATATGTGGCAACCAGATACTCCATTTTCCATTTGCCTGCCACTGAGATCAGATGTCCAATCGGATACCTTAACAAATTTCACAATTTTGGTTGGTGCTAGTTTTGCTAAATGAGATGGTTCGGCTAGCAAGAAACTTCCGAGGGTGCCTTATCTATTACAGGAGCGGAAGAACTGTTCGGGAGACTCTCTTCTACTGCGGGTATATATATATATATATATATATATATATATATGCCTTCCTTTTCCTTTCCTTTCAGCATATCACTTCAGCACCCATATCAGGCTGATAACGCGAGAATAGATTTGTTAGCCGCTTTGGTTATCTGTATATATATATTGTTGATTTTGGGAGAAACATATATAAATATATATATGTATATATATGTATGTCGACAGTGTTTAGTGAGTCTGTTGGTTTTTTTTAGTGTTAACTTTAATTTCTCAGAAACGATGGGAAGATAAGTAAGTGACAGTCGAAACAGCGATTTCATTTCTAGAAATCCAATCAGCGAGCAACCATTGTACTGCTCGAAACTTTGACAACCAGTTAGGAACTTTGAAAAGTTTCGCAACGGTAAATTCAAAGTTAAATCGTTGCAAGCGTAAAACCGTCCATCCATGAGTAAATTCTGTTAACGAGAAACAAAAAAAAGCCATTACTAAAGCGAAGCACTTGGATGCCAATGGCTCCCTCTCTTTCTCTCTCTCTCTGTCTCTCTCTTTCTCGCTCTTGCTCTGCCCTTTTTCACACACCCAAAATGATTAATTATGAAATCGCAGCTGGTGCAATTGGAATTGCAACACTTTGTGGCACTTGACAACAGCTGCCAACTATTTAGAAATACGAATATAAATACGAAAATTCTGGCTGCCAAAGCTGCTGCTGCTGCTGCTGCTGCTGCTCCCTGGTTGGCCATTGGATGGCTTAATCCACCCACCTCCCCTACCTCCTGGTGGTGGGTGGGCATGGGGCTGCAGTCGCTGCAGTGGCTGCAGTTGAAATGTGGCCAAGTTCGAGCAGCTTCTGCGCTTCGGACCAAATGCTGGCACAGCATTTTACTCTTTCACTCACACATTTTTGTGCTTTCTGTTTTGTGTATGCAAATTTAATTAATTTTTTTTTTTTGTATTGTTTTCTGTTGTTACTTTTTGCACATACGCACACACACACACATACTCCCAGACATACATGACCTAGTTGCTGTGCCAGCAAAGGGACCCATTCCCATTTCCCTTGGCTGCCCCAATATTAATTTACAAGCAAATGACAACCAAATGGTAGACAGACCAGTGCTGACATTTTGGCCTTTTTTTCTGAAGCCGCATAAGTTCGCTTATCTTATTGGTTAGCATAGCTAAATAGATATTTGTTAAGTATATATTACTTATATATTAATAATTGCTTGCATCAATTCGTGTCAAGTCATCAGTTCATGTATTTAGAGCTGATCTCGTTATTGAAATAATAACATTTCACTCATTCCAATTAACATTTATTATATAAATTATATATATTATATATATTATATATATTATTTATATTATTTATATTATTTATATTATACGCTTTAAGTTTGTTTCGTTGCTTCAAAAGTTGTTGGCCTTTTTTCCTGTTTCAGCTATCCTGTTTCTGTTTTTGTTTTTACAATCGATAATTAGCAGAACTGACACATAACCCATCATAATAAATGTGTGTGTGTGTGTGTGTGTTTTGTAGGCGTTGACACGCCCACTTGTTGGGCTTCACTGATACTGCTTAAGGCGTTGAGTTGTGTGTTTTTACTTACGCTTGAAATAATGCTGAAGCGTTGACATGTGAACGCTACAAATATATATGAGGCAGAGTACCTGACAAAAGACACACACACACACACACGCCCACGTACACACCCACACAACATACACACACATGGCTAAGCTCACATTGCGCTTTTGTGTTGCATATCTGAAGGTCGTCATCTATGCCCCTGCCCCACGTTGTAGCCACGTTTATAATACATGCATAATAATCCGCACGCTTTTCGCCTTTTGCGCCACAAAGTGTGCAGCATTTTTTTTGTGTTGTGTGCTTGACAACCGAACCAAACCAAACCAAACCAAACCGAAATCAAACCAAACAACAACAAACATTGCAACAGCAGCAAAAAGTTTGCAGAATTTCCTACCCACCGCCACCCCACACGCCCCAACGTGCGTGTCGATAAATTTGTTTTGTACTTGTCCCTTGTTCTTTGCAATCGTTGCAATCGTTGCAATAATGATGCTCCCAACTAGATTTATGCTAAACTTTTGTATAGTTGATATAACTAAAGGCGTTTGTATTGCTTGCAAATGAATTGTGAAACTAACGATGTAATCAATTGGATTTTTCAGTGCGCAGCTGCCGCACCGGCAAACAGGTGCAGATGACGGAGGCGGAGGTGCGTGGCTTGTGTTTGAAGTCGCGCGAGATATTCTTGCAACAGCCGATATTGCTGGAATTGGAGGCACCGCTGATCATATGCGGCGACATACACGGACAGTACACAGATCTCTTGCGGCTCTTCGAATATGGCGGATTTCCACCGGCTGCCAATTATCTGTTTCTCGGCGATTATGTGGATCGGGGCAAGCAATCGCTAGAAACGATCTGTTTGCTGTTGGCCTACAAGATCAAATACCCGGAGAATTTCTTTTTGTTGCGCGGCAATCATGAGTGTGCCAGTATTAATAGAATTTATGGTAAGCGTGTGTGTGTTGATTTGTATCCAGATTACATGCAGATTATTTATTAATTATTTATAATTTTTGCACAGGCTTCTACGACGAATGCAAGCGTCGCTATAATGTCAAACTATGGAAGACATTCACAGACTGTTTCAACTGTCTGCCGGTGGCCGCGATCATAGACGAGAAGATCTTCTGCTGCCATGGCGGGCTCAGTCCCGATCTGCAGGGCATGGAGCAGATACGTCGCCTGATGCGTCCCACAGATGTGCCAGACACTGGCCTGCTCTGCGATCTGCTCTGGAGTGATCCCGACAAGGATGTGCAAGGCTGGGGCGAGAACGATCGCGGTGTCAGTTTCACCTTTGGCGTTGATGTCGTCTCCAAATTCTTGAATCGACACGAGCTGGACTTGATTTGTCGTGCGCATCAGGCAAGTTCTAAATGTTGCAAACTGGCAAATATGCTAACTGACTGTATGACAATTGACAGGTCGTTGAGGATGGCTACGAGTTCTTTGCGCGCCGACAGCTCGTCACACTGTTCTCGGCGCCCAACTATTGCGGTGAATTCGACAACGCTGGCGGCATGATGACTGTAGACGATACACTCATGTGCTCATTCCAGGTATGTTGCACTCCACGAAATCTGACAATATATGCGCATCGATTCAGTTGGATTTTTAATATTGTGTGCTTGGCATTTGATTCGCAGATATTGAAGCCATCGGAGAAGAAGGCCAAGTATTTGTACAGTGGCATGAACTCATCGCGACCCACAACACCGCAGCGCAGCGCCCCAATGTTGGCGACCAATAAGAAGAAATAATATATCCATCCGCTTCCATTTCCTTAAAAGGTTTAACCTCAACAACAAGCAACAACAAACAACAACAACAAGAAATGAATAAATTTTATATATATACATACGTACATAAATATGTCGACAAATATCGAGTGCAAGTAATTAACTAGTTAAAAACGCAAAAACAGCAAAAACAACAAAAATCAAATGCAAATTGAAAAAAAAAAGATACAAACAAATCAAAAAAGAATCACCGTTCGCCAAAGTCGGCTAAAACGTGTAATTTATATATAGATATATGCATACATATACATTTATATATATATATATATATATATATATAGATTCATATACATATTATGAATATATTGTATATGTATGTAACACATGTTATCATTAATTGTATACAATTTCTATATTATTTATTTACTCTACATGTACATACATGTTGCTATATGCATATTGATTACACTACACAACACAACACAACACCAACTAAACTAAACTAAACTACACACAATAACAACAACACATTCACAGTAAGTTCTTGCATTTGTTTATAAAAGGACTTGTCCTCAATTTTTAATGTAATTGGCCAGACAAATCGTTCTGCTAAATTTGTTTTCCTTTTATAAGACGCAAGGAACTCCCCTGCCCTTCTCCCAAAAATTCCTAGCCGATATCCCTATACACCCCATAAGAAAAAAAGTTGAACACGCGAAAAAAAAAAAGTGCAGCGATTTAAGCAATGAATTTATATAGGCATATTAATGTAAACTATATACGATATCTACTTATATGTACTACCACAACCCAAAATAAATGCATTACAATAAAGCAACGCAAATTTCAATTGCAATTGCAAATCTATAACTAGGCCACAAAGTGCAGTGTTTCCAGCAAAACAAACACTAAAGAAAGAAAAAAAAGCAAAATTCAAAAACAAAAAAAAAGAATGAAGAAGAAACGAATAGAGCAGCAAATTAATGTAGTTTTAATATTATATCATTTTCAATTAATGTGCGCCGTCAAATGCTAAAATTGTTTATAAACAAAGTGCGCACTGCAATTTGTCTAACAAGTAATGAAAGTAAAAATAAAAAACAATAATAAAACTATGAAAAATGTACGACTTAAGCGTAAGGCAGTTAAACTATGTATTTGTTTATTTATTATTATTTACCTGCTTACAACTGTATTTTATTTCATATTTTTCGTTTGTTTAACTAATTTATTGTAATTTTTGATTGTATTTAAAAACTAAAAGTAAAAAATGTGAACCGGAAAACTCGAGTAAATAATTTTTTTTTTTGAGCAAGTGAAAACTTATAAATTAATACATAAAGATATATACTAAAAATAGGTTTAAACAAATGTTAACTTAAAACAAAAAACCAACATATTAAATAAATCGAAATACAAATACAATTTCAAATTGACATTGAGTAGGTAAATGGGCGCTTTGGTCTGTGCATTTACCGACATTGATTTTCTGTTAATAATAATGCAAAGAATATGTTATTGCAAAAATATATTTATCATCAATCATGCCTAACACAGTTTTAACTTGTCTTACTCGAAAATTAAGTGGCTAATTATAAGATACGAATTTTTACACATTACGTCGAGTACTTGAAACACCAATGTTTGTGTATATCCATCTTTTACTATTATTGTTTTGAACTCAAAATTAGTGCATATATATACATATACATATATAAAAATATGTAAATATATATATATATATATATTTCATATATACTTATTATATAGCAAAGGCTAACTAATTTTTTTTTGTCGTCGTCGTAACTTATTAGATTGTAGTGCCTTTTTTGCCTCTCAAAACAAAACAGAAACAGATCATCAAAATAAAACGCAAGTGTAACGAAAAACTATAAAGTTTATATATATACAGAAATGCATAATATAATATACATGTATATGCATATATATATATATATATAATATACATATATGAATATAGCAAAAGAGATGGGGAAAAGTGTTATCATCCGCAGCTAGCAGCAACTTGCATGTCATGCAGCTTGATCAGGCCTGCGTGATATGGCATACAAGTCAATTAATTGCAATAAAATGCATCGTTTCAACTTGCCACGTGCAACATGCAACTCGCGAATTGGTTTTATTAACGCTTATTACTCACTACATTCATTTGTTATAACATTTTTTGATTGGTTAACAATATTTGTTGCTAAATGACCTAATGAAAAAATGATTTTAAAACTGATCTGAACATTTGGAAATGTGTATGTGTGTGTGTTTGTTAGCCAAAGTGAGCAATATACACACATGCACACACGCACACACAACCACACACACACACACACACAGCACTCTCGCATAAAGAGATACGAATAAAAATAAAGAAAAGGAAGAAAACTACTGTGGTTGAAAAACGCACCACAATTGCATCCAAAACGAATAAAGAATACAAAAAAAAAAAGAAAACGATAAATAAATCAATATATTTATTATTAAAAATCAAATAAAAATTATTAAAAATTTATGTAAACGAAATTGCAATGTGTTTCCTTTTGTAATTTAAGATAGACACGAAATGAGCATGAGCAAAAGATATGTTGATGGTTTCAATGCTTTCTGTAAGCCATGGACAATCTCCAATCTCTTTCAGCCAAACACAGCTCGGCATTGCCTTTGTTAAGTACAAAAGACGCCTAATGTACAGCTTCCGGTCCTTAACTTATACTTTTATAGCTTACCACAAACAAAAAAAAACAATTTAGACGCATTCTGCAATTGCTAAAAAAGCTTACGTCTTTATGACTTAAAGCCCCCAATATTGGCTATACTCGCACATAGTATGGCAGAAAGCTTTTGAAGCTTTAACGCACACACTTGGTTAGCTTGAAAGCTGCGTGGACTCCGATTCCTTTTCGGAGTCAAAGCCTGTATGTCTACATCCTGTTGTTTAGCAGCACTGCACACTGGTAAACATGACCAACAGCTCCCTAAGGACTCCAGATAGGTGTTGTTTGGTAGCATATTTGAGGAGTCCCTGCTGTGCTTGTGATTTCCTTTGAGCCAAGTGCCTGACATTTGTGTTAAATGAAAAACAATTGGTATTGTGTTGTTTTTATGTTTAACATTTATTTCATATTGTTTCGGATGGTCTTGATGATGGACAGCTTGAACCATGAGCTCATTCATTCCCGATATCCAAACAAAATTCCTTAAAATAATACAAAATTGAAAAAAGTCCACTATCATAGCGTTTGCTCAGAGTCCAGCATCCTAAAATATGAGACATGGATGTTCATAGGAATCTTAAACAACAAACATTAAATCATCAATACACATCTATAAGCATTTAGATAGCTTTTGAAGAGCTGTCAACAACATATTTGTGTATGCTTGTGAATCTGCGGAATTCAATGAAAGGCACATACTTCTTTCCACTTCAAATTGAAAATATAATTATTACAATTTGTTGCCCAGATTAGTTAGCTATATCAAATGCAGAATAATTTGCAAATTATTTGGAAATAAGTGAAAGGTTTGAAATTGAATTCAAATTATGCCGCTTATGAGGAACATATTTTAAGTCTCGGTTTTTGAAACGTTCAGCTTTGGGTTATAACTGAAAAATCGATTTGACGTCGAGTCATCCAACTTTTGGACCCCAGCAGGTGAGATTTTGGGAGTATTCTCCCGCTTAGTTCCCCACTTTGACGAAAAATGTTTCGCCATATATATTCGCCACTGGTTTAAAGTCCGCTGATCAGAATTGCTACCGAAGGAAAGAAGTACGTGTCCTTAATTGAATTCGCAGAGTGTCGGTCGATAAGTTTACTTATATAAATATACATAGTTATAGTTTAAGCTACCGTTAATAGTTTTACGTTCCTTTTTGTGTACTCTTAAAAAAGCATCACATTTCAATTGAAATTGTTTTAGCAAAGTTCGAAACACTTTCTGAGTTCTTCGTTTCAGTTTTTAGGTAGAGCTGCATACAAAGATGTTCATATCTGTTGATCACACAAATACATCGTAATATCAAATATATGTGAACAGCATTTATGTGCACCCATTCATAGGCATATTTTTGCTTAGTGTATTTTTTCAAACGTATTCAACATTGAATGGAATATTTATGCATTTTGTTACTTATCTTTTTCTTTTACTTTTACTTTCACTTTTTTACTTTTATTTTTACTTTTACTGTTACTTGGCTAATTGTCTTTGTGACCATAAATTCATGATTTAACACTAGACATGTACACATTTATATATTCATATGCAAATACGCTTACAGCTCTAACATTTAAAATCGTATGTATCTGTGTATGTGTGTGTATTTGTGTCAGTGTGTGTGTGTTGCTGTGTATATATGTGTGTATGTTTGTATGTGTGGGTGTGTTTCACTTGAAATTCAAAACGCGTTGTATTTGTGTATTGTATATTTTATGCACGGTCAGTTTTGTAAATATTTTGTATATTGCTGAGTGAGACTAATTGTCTGCTATTCACCCAATTTCCAAAATATATATGTATATATATCTATTATATATTCATTGTTAATTTCACCAGTTAAGTAGTTAGCATTTGACAAATAGTACATTTAAGAACAAGTATACCAATGCCGTATCTAAAATATGCACAGTTGGTAGATATTAGTTGACACGTACCATACATTGATGTAAATATATATATATAAATATATATATATTTGTATATATTATATGGTGTATCGGGCGGAGCAATGATTGACCTTATTGGTTTTGATATTCACACACACATATGTATTTAGTTATATATATATGTATATATTGTATATTGAGTAATTACTCTTAATAATTGTTTTGCATACGATGCACGCCCACGCTCACATCTGATTATTATATTTAGGGTTCTTGGGGGGTAATACTGTGAGTATTCCCACTTGCATTTATAATTAATAATTGATTGTGGGTAGCAACACAGATTCAGAACGAGTCTGAATTCTTTAACTGTATTTTGTGGCTCTTCATTTGTTTTTTGGCATTTGATTATTTCAAAACTGTTTAACTATTCATGGAATATTTTCATGTGAAGGGGGCAAAAGTTTTGCTCGACGAGCGTTTTTCCGATTTTTGGTATTCTCAACTGCTTTACAATTTTCATGTTTCAGTTGCAAATTGATTTCAATATATGATTTGTGTTTTGTATAAATCCAATGCGGAAAGCAATACAAAAGCCACAAAAAAAAATGTACATACATGTTTATTAATAGATAGCATATGTATCGTATGTCGGACAGTAAATCTTTCAGATATTCATCCATTAGCTGCATATATGTATTTAAGCACATTTCAGGTGAAAACGCCACTTTATGATTTCTCTGTATTTTGTATTTTTTTTTTTGGTTTTTCAATTAGTTATCCTTGCTGTAAGTGTATTTTGTATATTAACTATATGAATGGTTTTCAGTTTTCTGTTTGCAATATATCCATTTAGACTGTTTGTATATTTCTACTATTAAGTTTTCAATTACAACATACATATGTGTGTAGACATATATTAATTAAATACTTCATTTGCATATCAATTTTATTGAACGATGATAATTGGGTAGTACACATTCATTGCTAGACGACTATATGGGTTTTTTTTTGTTTGTTTTGCTTTTGTTTTGGAATTGTTTATAGTTATTAGTTGTACCTTTTGATAAACTTTCAATATTTGCCACACACAATTTATATTTGATCGTACGCCCGTTTCTCAATATCAATATTAATATGTGTCCTTCTAGCAAGGAGCGAGTGAGTAGTTTGATTTTGTAGCTTGAATATCAACGCATATTCACTTAATTGAATTGTATTCAAGTTTAGTTACATTTTTCTATATAATTTCAATTAAAATGTAAATTTCATATTTATGCTTAATTGCTTACAATTCAATGGGAATCAATTTGAAATCGCTTAGACACTCAATTAACTCTTAAACATTGACTAAATTCTATCAATACCACATACCCCAACAAATGTCTATTCCAAATGCCTCCAATCCTAGTGGGACTCATCCAAGTGCCAACTCCTTTAATTGAAAATTGCTGCTTCGCTGTTAATCTAAAAATCCAATTGCCAATACAAGCCATATTAAATGCTCCTGTAAATCTCCTACCCCCCCCCCCCCCCAATCCCTAATCCCTCTGGGTACTATGGTATCCCATTTTGAAACCAAAACTGAATCGCTATCGTTTCGCTAAAAATAAATCAACAATAATTGCTCTTGCTAAAACATTTGCTAACATTTAGTTAATACTTGCACTTTATCGTCATCATTTGTTCTCTGTAATTTCTTTGCTTTTCCTTCACAATTTGTAGCCATATATATATATATATATATATATATATATATATATATATATATATATATATAAGTATATCCTTTTGGTTTTTATGGCTTCTTGCGTTTGGCAAACATGTGGGACCACAATCGGAATCAAACATCCGTTGATTTTGGCACCGCACCCGTTTCGGGGGCAACCTGCCGGTGACTGTCTGCCTCCTGCCCCTCGGGCTGCCGCTCCAGATGCACCTGCACCAGATGCTGCTCAACTTGCTCCTCTTCATCCGCCTCCATGTCGCCAGCCAATGTCTCGCTACGCAGCAGACGACGCTTATTGGAGCTGCCTGGGCCATATCGGGACAGGGCATTTGTTGGCACCGGCACATGTATTTGAAACTCATCATCCGCCATTTCGATGCAGTCCAGATGCCTCATGTCCCTGCCGCCTGTGGACGCAGCCGCTGCCGCCGCAGCCGCACTTGTCGAGGGCCCATCGTCCAATGCCTCCGATGGACGTGACGAGGAGGATGAGGTGGTGGCTGTCTCTGTTTTGCCCTTGTGGCCACCTTGCTTGCGGCCAGCGGGCACATCGTACAGCGCCAGCCTCTCGAGGCGCAAGTCTGCGATTGCGGCCAACGGACGCATGGACTCATCGATATGGACAAGGACAAAGGGCAGCTTGAGCGATAGTTCGCCGCCCATGCCGCTTAGAGTTAGCTTGACCTTCACGTAGTACGACACATAAATGGCAAACACATTGCGATCTTCACCGAAGCCGGGTGCACCAGTGACATTGCCAGCGGCACTGTTGGGTGGCTGTGGCATGCCAGTGGGGATGGCCGGGCTGGGCAGCGGTTGTCCCGTTAGCAATTGGGCTGCCTGCATTACAAAGTTCGGTGAACGTATAGCCGATGCGGCGATGACGCCAGTTATCTCATCCGGCTCGGTGCTGCGCTGCAGTGTATCCTCCAGAGCTATCCAGTTCTTGGTAGGTCCACGCTGCGGACGCAGCGCCACAGTCGTATTGAGTTGACCACTAGGTGGCACGGTCCGATCAACCGGCGGCAACACATTGTCCGAATCGGCGACTACGTTCTTGAACTTGCCATTATTGAACATGCAGACATCCACGTGCTGAATGGCGCAAACCTGTCAACGATATTATGGAAAAGAGTAGTAGTAAGAGAAAGTCAGAACAGCAGTGACAAAAGCAATAATAGTGGCATTGGCCTTAATAATAATATACGTACGCAATTTTATATCAATTTCAATTTCAATATCAATATCAAGGACATGAAAATCCAGCTGGCCCTCTACATATATATTAAGCCAATTCAAACAGCCAGCTGAACGAACCTGGCATACCCTAATTAGCTGTCAGACTCGAGTAACTATTTATTTGGAATAATTGTGAATATAAATTGCGTTAATTCGTTAACTATTAATATGTACATATATGTCTAAGCTTAGCTAAGTAAAAGAAATGAACGTTCAAATAATATAAATTGTCTTACTCGCAGGACAATAATCCTTTTCTCATATATTATTTATTTACTCCAATAAATAATGAAAAGCCTAAAGCCGAATACCGACTGGACTTTGCTAGACATGTTTAAACATTGATTTCATTTACTTTTTTTGAAGTTGACTTTAAGTTGTGACAAACACTTAAATTGCGTTTCATTTAAGGGCGTCACAGCTGACAACATAGGCAAGTGGGTCCTTTTGCACAGCACAGCACAGTTGAGGGCGTGACACATGTTCAATGTGTCCTCTTTTGTGAGTACATGTTGGAATATATTTATATATATATGTGTGTGTGTGCATGTGTGTGTATGTGAATGTATATGTATGTCTGTGTGTGTGTGTGTGTATACAGCCTGAAATTATGGCGGCATTATTTGATTGCGTTGTCGCGCTTACTTCAATCTTATCTGGGGCCAAGGCAATCAAAAGTAATGCACTCAATTACGCCGGTAAATGTAGACATTGGCCAAAAACGGACACTCTTGGGGAGTTTGGAGTGTGGACAGATGGTGAACAGAACAGGGGCAATGTGAGGGAAAAGGAATTATAGCCATTGCTAGTGCCACCGAAAATGCTTTGGCATTTGTTGCTAGTTGTTTTGTTGCTGGTTTGTTTTGGATTTCAGTTGTAATAATGTGGCTCACTCAAGGATGCAGAACGGGTTTATCATTAGCAGGTCGCCTCACATATAATTTGGACCTCACAAAATGGGTCCAGATATTCAACACACTTGTATCTGTAATTACTGGTGCAATTTAACACCTTGGCCTTACTCAGCACCAATTACTAATTACTAATGCATCAGCATTTCACACAGTGTAATTCGATAATCGAACGTGGACCATAAATCTCACAAAATATTTCATATTCAAATGCAAATTTTCAAGCGAATAAAATTGACAACCCAAACAAAAAATAAATGAAACAATTTTTTTTTTTTTGGATATTTATTTACACAAATATTATTTACTTTATTACTATTAATTATTTTCATCAGTGCACGTCACATTTACGTTTAATTAATGAATTATATAAAATATGTAAACTGATGCCACAAACATAATGTAGCAGCTGCTAAATAGTCGATTGTTGATTATGTTTGTAATTGTGAAAGGCAAGTTTACGAATAACAAATTGCTAACAAATTTGAGCTGGCTTCAAAGCATTATAACCTTAACTCACCTAACGTTTGTGGCTTATTGACAGCACTTTATTTGATTAGTTTTGTGGTCTTAAATGGAGTCAGTTGCAATTTGATTTCTCAGTTGCCCAAGATACTGCCGATTTCAAAATGCTAATATCCTCCCACTATCTCTATTTTCCTTTCGCTACATGGCTCATTGTGCGACTGGTTAGGTCGAATTATCTACATTTCTAGCCAGGACTAACCAATTTTTTTTTTTTCGTTTTGCCATGTCAGAATCATTTGACATTCAATTGTGAACTTTTGTTGTCGCCTGTGGGATTTCTGCGCTCAGTTGACTGCCACAATAACAAACAACACAAATTCGCCCACACCCACCCCAAACACACCCATACACACAATGATTTTGTGTTGGGTTTTTGGACAACCCCTTCACAATGTCCACAAGTACACATAAAATATGTATATACGGTAAAGTTTTTTCATTTAATGCCGTTTTTTGAAGATGACATTGAATATACATAAATATACATACATATATATATATATATATATATATATTTACTATCAAGGCTATTTCTGGTATTTGTAAATAGAATTTATATTGATTTCTGGCCATGAATAAATTGCCAAAATGAAGATTTATGTAAATTACACAAATATTAAATTGATAAACATGTTTGTGTTGTTGCTGTGTTGTGCCGTTTTTTTTTGTATTATTATTATTTAGTTGACTGTGAACAATTGTATTGTGATGTGTCATGGTTTTTATTACATTGACAGCAGAAAGACAACCCCCTCGATCCCATCGTCGAACTTGTTGCTACGACTTGTTAGTTTCTAGGGTGACCTTGGCAGCTTCATACAGCTGGACTTTAATTCGCAACCATCACGCGAACGGGCAACATACACTCAGCAAAAGAGTCGATTTGGAAAACCGCCTTAAAATGAAAATTTACCTCAAATTTGTTGTACATTTTTGTAATTTTGCTTTGATTTATGTTTTAATAATAGAAAAAATATCTCAAATGTTGAAATGCAAGCCCTTATTTTGAATCATTTTAATTCAAAAAGTTAAAAATTTTTTGTTTTTTTTCGACAGCTCTGTTAAAGTTTTGCAGCATCAGCATTAGTTGCTCATTTATTTAAGATAAAATGATGTGAATTTAACTAATATTTAAATGGCTTGCATAGGTGAAATCTTCAAATACTGCTTATAAGTAACAAAAAAGTTAAGAGTTCTGTGAATAATAAATAATAATTAAAAACAACCTGGAAAATAGAAAAACAAATTTGTTTTGATTATAGCAGAAAAACTCTGTTCTTTAGGGACATAATAATCCAGTTTAGAAAAATGCTTGCTGAATAATGAGTAAAGTTTTTCTGAGTGTACATGTATGTTTGTATACGCCTATAAGACAGCAGCAAAGCTAAGCCAAAATACTTTAAGCAATTGAGCTCAATGTGACCATAAAAAACAAACAGTACACACACACACAAACGCACATATACAGATATACAGACCACGAATATTATGTATATTTAATAAAGAACAAAGTGCAAAATAATAATGAAACAAAAAACAAAACAAGAACTCGACTGGAATTCGTAATACACTTTTTGGACTGCCGCATCAAATATTTAAATGCAAGCGGATTACAGGAATGCAGCAAAGCACTCTACTGACCAAGAGTAGATTAGAGGCTTAAATATACATATATAAATATACTCAAATTGTTTTTCCATGACAACAACAGATGGAATATGCCATGCATGGCAGAGTCTGTGTGGAAACAAACTAATGTTTTTTAGCATGTGAAAAGCATGTGAAAAGTATGCAGGATTTCACTTGTGCTGTGTGTTTGTGCATGCAATGTGTGAACTGGCTAATTCAGTTTGTAAAATGTTATATTTAACTTTCCATCAAAAGTTTGATTTGATTAAACACAAAAGCATGCAATTTAATAATTTGCTTTATTACCTTTATTGCTTTTTTGTTTCAATTCCATTTGTTCTTTATATTTCAAAATATATGTTGCATAGCTAACTTCCGGTCCGTTTTTTGCTGCCTTCTGAATGTTTGCTCTTTTCATTTGTCTGATTGTAGTACAATCATTGTAAATTTCAGTACCACCCCCTCTGCGGCTGTCCACACATTTGTCTATCTATTTGGCTGTGTGTTCATCAATAAACAATGTGCTGTGAAAATATTGTCACTTCAATAATATCTACAATAACCGCTTGACGGGTTTTATACGCCCGCAAAACATTTGCCAATGCACTCAAGCCTGAAGGTGGCTTCCTGACTGCTACCGAGTGTCTTAAATGTGTTCTAGAGCAGTAACAGTCTCTCTTTCTCTCTATCTCTATATATATGTATATATATTTACATAATCACATATACACATATATGTATATTATTCTTTTGCTTTGTCGCACTCTGTGTTTGACAGTTGTGCCAAGCTCTGTAAGCGCACTCAGAACTCCTACAGAATTTCTAGGGCATGTCATTTACTTTCTCTATCTATCTATGCGTCCTGTTGCCGTGTTGAATTGTGGCTTGAATGCTTTTGCATACTGCATTAGCTTCAAGTGGCCGGAAGCAACTTTATGTGGCACGCCATCGATATGTTCTGTGCAGCAAACTAAACTACAAATGCAACAGCTGTGTTGGCAGCCCACCAACGAGAAGGAAAACGAGACCAGCGCTTTTCCACTTCGCTTATCTTTGCTGGATTGGCTGACATTGCGTATTCGCAATAACTGTCAGAATAGCGAATGCCGTATCCATAAACATCGACTTGGAAAAGGCATGATGAAGCCGATAGCATTTGCGGCGTATTTTTCAAGATATTTACAAGTCAATTTTCAGCCATTTTAGCGATATGCAAAATGGAGGCTGGGTCCTGGTTTTGCACAAAGAGTTGGTAGATGATGGTGGCCAGGGAAGAAGGCGGGTATCCCGCTGCTCTTGCTCCACTCGGAACTGTGGCAAATGTACGCAAGCAAAAAGTAAACGCTCGACTAGGAGATACTCTTCTCTCAAGTCCTTCTCTCTCGTAAGTAGTACAAGTCTGAGTTTGTATGTCCAGCTATAGTCCTATCGAACGGGCCAACTATATTTCTCAAATTCAGATTTTAATTGCTATCGTTAATCGATGTTTTCGATCGACATGGCTAAATCGACTCAGCTCAAGAATATATAGCGCTCTAATGAGATCGGAGATACCTCCTTCCGCCTGTTAACAACATTAAACCCTTTTAAGCCATTTTTAATGGGTTCAGGGTATAAAAAAGGAAGTTAACAAAAAGCAAAAAGATGCGGCACAAGTTGAGCTGAGCTCAGCAGTATATATATATATATATATATGTGTATAAATAGATAAATGGAGACAGACGGAGGCGTGAGCTCTGCATTTGGCAAAAAGTGACGATGTAAAATTTTGGCACACGTTTGTGGGCAAAATTTCCCTTTAAGACGTTTCACAAGCTACGACTAAGTAGCACTGTAGAAAAATCAAATATTTTGTCGAATAAAAAATCATAGCTCAGAAAACGCCTTAAATCTTAAGAAAATCAACTCAAAGCTGAGATCTCTGAGATCTCTTTTGTAATACATAAAGAAACTACCTTTGAACGAAGCCAACATATGGTTAGTGTCTATGGTAATAAGTACTTCCTGAAACCACAAGTTGCACATGAAGATTGTGTATTATTTGCCAGTTGTCAAGACTTTAGGTAAGAAAAAGTAACCCCTTAATCCACAGTGCGATTGTGTGATTATAGCTGCAGTGTGTGTGTGTGTGAGTGTGTATTTCAGCTGGTGAAGTCTGGTTAGTATTTGTCTGTTCGTAGCTCAAGCAAAAAGGTCTGCCAGCTCGTTGAAAGTCGCCACGGGCACAATACATATGTGAATGTGTGTGTGTGTGTGTGTGTGTGTGTGAGTGAGAGTGTGTACGCTTATGTTAAAAAGTAAAGCCCATAAAATGTATAAACACAATTTTCACTCAAGCAGCCCTTTTTGCCAGTCTTCTCAGCCCGTTCCCACTTAAGACTTCATCTCAATGTCAACTTTTTGTCCGCTTTCCCTTTTCCACTTGCCTCGACCAGGTTGTCAGTTGGTTTTCCTTCTGTTGCTTTCTTCCTCTTATTTTTTACATTCCTTGAATCCATTGAAAATGGGTAGAAAGGGTATAAGGGTTTTGTGCCAATGTATATAACTGGCAGCATCTTGATTTGGATCAATAGCCGAGTCGATATAGCCATGTCTGTCCCTCTGTCCATCTATATGAAAATGTGGATCTTAGAGTCTATCTGCGCTAGACTTTAAATTTGGAAAATAACTTCTCGTAGGCCCCGAGCAAATCAGGTTTATTCATCATTTTATCAATAACTGCCTCAGTTTCGCGAATATCGATACTTATCGATAAAAGCCACAATTTTGAAAGGCAGAGGATTCCAATTGACATATAGTTAACGTAGACATATTTTTGTGCAACTAGATAAATGCCATCAAGAAAGCATAAGAAACACCCAACTTATAGTCGAAAACGTATACTGATATTGAATGCGTGCTAGCAGCAGTTTCCCACATGAACATGAAATAAAAGTATAAAATAAAACTAGAATATGTTTGACAGCTGGCTTCAGGGTATCTAGTAGTCGAGTGGAGTGTTTTTTTTTGTGTTGCCTTTGCTTTGTCGAGTGGCAGAATACTCAAGAGATTGCACATTCCAAGCGCTCTCCACAACTTTTGCAGTTGCCGCCAGACGACATTTGCATTTGTGTGCGCACTTCGCTGCTTAGCGGCTCAAGTTTGCCATTTGCCGTTTGCCAGTTCCCATTTGCCGTTTGCCGTTTGCCAGCTGGCCAAAAACGGCATGTCAAGTGTTATTCGCAGCGGGTCACTCCATTTGTTAGCCAGATTTCAGCCAGCAGCAAATAAACAGCTGTCCGCATGGCGTATGAGCAATATTAGATTGCTCCGAGCACTGCGTTAAACAAAAGCACCAAAAATAACACTTGAAGCCGCACACCAAATACTCTTGAAACTCGCATTCTTTCAAATACAATTATCACGCGAAACTACTCCAAATAAATCACATTTGATTAGCAACTCTTAAATCTCATTCGAGATTTCACAAAAACTATAAATAGCTGATGAAAGGAACTCGGCGTGTTTTGATGATATGCCCAAGGGTCAAAGTTGATTTCTGTGTAAAAGTACACTGATTACTTGCAATGTAATCATTGTTGCAAGTTTCCAGTTTTCATGCAACAGTGATTTCTTTGCCAATTATTGCAGCAGTGACTTGTCTGCTCCCACAGCAAATCAAATGCTACTGTTTTGAACATTATGCTTTGCTCATTGGAGCAGTGGCTCGATGGTAATCAGTGTCTTTGATAACAGATAACTAAACTCAACTGCTCGTTGAACTGCAAACAGCATGAATTAATCGAAATGACCGCTTCCAGTTAGGGCAGATTATACGTGTTTATAATATTAATACGACGCTTTGCACTCGGCCATATCAGAATAACTGATTTATTCATGTAGGAGTTTCTGTGTGTCTGTGTGTGTGTGTGTGTGTGCGAGCATGTGTGTGACAGG
The DNA here is from genome assembly GCA_035041535.1 of Drosophila cognata. Taxonomy (NCBI): domain Eukaryota; kingdom Metazoa; phylum Arthropoda; class Insecta; order Diptera; family Drosophilidae; genus Drosophila; species Drosophila cognata. The sequence goes on from JAWNLC010000831.1 coordinate 739,830, forward strand.
GGAGTGAAAGAGAGTGTGGTTGCATGGGAAATTGTCGAGCGTTTAGTGCGCCCGCTGAGCCGTGAGTTGTTTTCATTGTGTTTGTGGGCACAATTCGACTTGATATGAAAAGCGAGGCAATGGAAATACATGCATTTGCCATTTGAGCCATAGGACAACAATGTCAGCAATAACAACAACAAACAAAGAACAATCACACATTGCAAAGTAGACAGATAGAGAGAGAGACAGAGAGTGAGAGAGAGAGAGAGAGAGAGGGAAAGAAGGAGAGAGAACGTTCAATTGGACATAGATAAATTGAAGATGTCGACTACATTCAGCACATATTATGCCATTACTTTGTGATTCTTTCGGCACACACGCACACCCACACACATACACATATATATATATATATATATATATATATTTATGTATGTATGTGACAACAGTTAGCAGATGTAAAACACATATCGTAAAAACCATCTAAATGGCTGCTGTTTGTGGTCCAAAGTCAGTTCAATGGCACCACAAGCACTTGAAGCAATTGGAGCAGACGGCCGACAAAAAACACTCTTGGCCACTTGTGGCTAGTTGCATGCATCAGCTGCAAGTTAGAAGTGGCCAGTTGATTGGCTGTGAAAACTTTAACGGTCACTTGCTTGCCAAATGGGGCCATATCCAGCGCATGAATATAAAACTCTTTTGCGTGGGTTTGTAATCCATACATGCAAGGATGTTCTTATGGATGTGTGTGTGATGGTGTGTGTGTGTGTGTGTGTGTGTTGCGGTGCGTGTCCGTAGGTGCATGCTAAGCACTCACTAATATGGCGACGTTGCACATAATTCAATTACTTCTTTAAGCCGTTAGGGAATGAGAAGGGTGCCGTACTCGGCTAGAGGATGGTATGTAGGATCAAGGGGCAAGGGGATAGAGACTAGGAGCTGGGTGCTAGGGACTAGGAGATAGGGCTTACTCGTAGGGGCAGATGCCAATGGCGCCCCTTTACCTTGCCTGGCATTCAGTCATAATTCATTGCATATTTTATGACGTGCAACTAAATGCAACAGTTGCGTATGCATAATTTATGGGGGAGGGGATTGGGTTGTGCGTGTGTGTGTGTGTGTGTGTGTGGAGACAGGCTGTCAGACAAACAGTCAGACAGACAACCAGACAACCAGACCAGACAGACAGTTATACTGGAAACACTAAACGATGAACAAAAAACATAAATCATTTGCTGGTAACCGAGTCTAGTCAGAGTCACAATATTAATGAGCCCGAGAAAGGACAGGGTTAAGGTTAGACAAACTTAACGAGCTGGAAATAGCTAAGAATCTCGTAATCTATGTAGATATGGCTAGACAGATACGGTATTAAGTGTTAAACTATCCATCTATGCTGTTAACAAATCGAATACAAATAGGTCAATGAGCTTCAGCACTTTTGGTCTGCTTCACTTTGGTTCTATAAGATTGATCTGGCATACACAGAAATTATTTTTGTTTATTTCTTGTTATATGAATACTTGTTTTAACTTACACTTAGCAAAAAAAAACCATCGCCCTAATATAAAAATCAGCCTAAAAACTAGAATGTTGTCCTGGTTTTGCCAAATAATTTCTTTATACATGAAAACCAATTTCTTTCAATTAGAAAAATCTAGATTTGGCCTTAGATTTGACTATACCGCGTAGGAATATGATTTGTGGCACTCGTTTAGCACGTTGGAGACCCCTCTAAGTCCATGTTGTAGCACTCAAAACTAAATTATATTTCTTTCACAAACACGTCTCGTCACTTTTTACTTTTTCGCAACGAATCAGCGCTTCTGCTTCCAGCTGGTGATCGCAGAAATTATATCGATCATTATCGATATTATATGTTAAGTTACAGATGTTATGTAACAGTCTTAGTACTACACTAGTGGGCCACTTCAAAGCTAACTGTATATTCCACTTACCCGCACTTTGCGCACCGTCTTGCGGCTGTCGTTGCGTATGTTGACGGTGACGTTGACATTCTCGCCGTGCGTGTACCAGCCTTTGTCCAGACTGGCCCTCAGGCTGACTCGCCCATCGTGGAGCAGAAATGGTTTGTCGACGGCGCCCTGTGGCCCGCCGCAGGGTCCAACGCTGATGCCACCAATGCCGCCGGCGACACCCGCATTGCTGTGCGGCGGCAACATGCCGCTGCCAATGTTGTCGCAGTGCTGCCAAATAATGAAAAAAAAAAAAAATCAATTCGAGATTAGCAACACTGCTCACTGACAGCGTGTATCTTGTCAGCCAAATTTACATAATTGACTTGACTGCGCCTTAAGCGAAAGTTCCCAGAGTGTTTCTCTCAGTAATTGCCTGATCAAATCAATTACAATTCAATCTATTAATCAATAAGTTACCAAACTTGGTTTTGGGCTATTTAGTTTGCAAATCATTTGAAACGGATTAATAATAATGAGTATTCATCGATATAGCATCATGATTTGGTTCCAATGTTATTTTTCAGTATTCCGTTCCGTTATGAACTATAATACCTTTTTCTACAGTTGATTGAAAATAAATTGAAAATTTAATTTCGGTTCCGGTTCGGATATTTAATCGGTAAGGTTGCGTTTTCGGTTTGACACCTTGTTGCAAAAATTGTTAATTTTCTGTTTATTTTTTAAGAATTCCTTTCTTGAAGAGTTTTGAAAAATAACAAATAAATAGAGTTTACTTATTTGTTGACTAAACATTTGTTGATTGCCAGTTGTGACTTTTAAATATTATATTTTTGGTTCCGTTTGAGTGCCTGTCGAGCAATCAGAGAATGTCGAATAGCGGTACTAGCTCCGATTCTGGTTCTGGCTCTACTTTTCAAACATGATATGTTTATCCAACTTTTTACTGACACATATGTAAACTAAAATATGGTATATAAGCTAAAAGGTATATGGTATAAGGTGCAAGGTGCAAGGTATATGGCACATACTAGACATACCTCCTGGAACGATTTGCTGTAGCAATGGAACGGATCGTTGGGGCATCTCTCAATTTCACTTTTGCTGCGCCCAAAGCGACTGCTGAACCTAAACGCCTTTGGCGATAGACGCAGCTTGGGGAATGTGTCGCCACGTTCCGACTTGGAGCCCTTGCCCTTGGAGCACGTTGGTTGCTCGTGGCCAGCTCCTCCAGCGTTCGCATCGTTGCCAGGTGGTGGCGTTGCACTTGATGGCGGTGATGGAGCGGCATTGTGCTGGCCGACAAAGGCGGCAAACTGCTCCGGGGCCGAGTGCTGATGAAAGACATCGGTGCGATAAATGACGCGGACGCCCATCTTGACGGCGGCGCGACGATGGAACTTCTCGTCCGTCTTGTCGGCTGCAAAGAAAGAGATGCAACGAAAAAACAAATAGGGAGGCGCCTAATTAGCCAAAAGGATGCGCTCTCTGAATATGGCCATTTGCCGCTGCCATTGCTCGCTAAGCTCATTAGAAGCACGGCTGCCTAATAAGCTTGAAATTGAATGAATGCATTTTTGTGCCATTTAATTTTCTTTTGGGTCTTGTGTTGTTCGTCTTGGTTCGTCTTGTTTGAACGGCTTACGGAATGCTCTGAAAGGCGGGCAACCTTTTAATGTTGTCAACCCAACAAAGAACAACAAACAACCAATTTACATATAATTTTCTCAACTCAAACATTTGCCAGGTACTTGGCCAGAGCAGCCAAAAATTGAGAAATTTTAATGGAATTTCAACTTTTGCCAATTTAAATCCTTATATTAAATACATAAGAAAATTAACCTACTGATTATAGCAAAAACAAAAGCCTGGGCAGAGTGAAAGAAACAATGTGCCAAAGTCAAGACAAAATATCAAAAATAGAATACGGTCATGGAGAACCTCTCTGGGTAAACCAGATCTGCAAAAGCATCAACTTGTACAACTGTCAGCTAGCGAGTCGGCATAAGCAAAGCTGTGGATTCTAGAATAAGTCTATTTTTAAAATTTTTTTTTTAATATTCACTATAGTTATAAAACCAATTGTTCATTACTTTCTAGAAAATGAAATGTTAATTTTTTGTATTACTTTAATAAATTTGGATTTGAAATCCTTATGTATTTTTCAATATAAAATGCATTTACTTAATTTAGTACCACTTTCGATGATATTTACATAAATATAGATTTGGTAGGTAGTTGCTATTCAGATGAATGAAAATGTCGCATTGCAGTGGGTAAGGAGACAGTAATATAATTGTAAACAGCGGACAAATTGTGTGCCGTGTCAGTTGTCTTTAATTTGAAATGCATTGTCTCTTTTACTCGGTGTTCATGTACAACAACAATACAATGCATAAATTACAATATATTTACGAACAAATTTACATGATCATCGCAAATAGACATCCTGAAGGTGCGGCTAACTGCTGAGCAGCTTTAAAGAACGCGAAACCAATGTCGGAGTGGGCCCGATCAAATCAGTTGGCAGTTGACATCTTCATCCGGTTGAAAGTTTGCCGGTTGCTGATTTATACAAATATAATTCAATGGTATTCATTTGCTGCACCGACGCGCAATGTTAGCGATTCAACGACAACAAGTGTATAATACATACATAAATGTAAGCGTATTTTGTTTTTGTTTGTTAAAGGACGCAAAGAAGTAAAATCTGAATGGACTTCCCGTTGGGGCTGTTGCCTACTGCGTCCACATTGTTGTTGTGTTTTCTTCTTCTTCTTTTTTTTTTGTTTGTCAAATAAATAAATAATAAAGTAAAGTACAAATTAATCATTTATGCTGCGAGTAAGAAGATTATTATGCTGTCGATGCTGCCGTTGAGTGCTTTGTTTGATATTTTGCCTTGATTTCATTTTACACAGAAACAGGTAACAATAAAATTGCCTTGACCAAAGCACATGCATCGATTAGTGAATTGTAAAAGTTAATTTTTTCTTCATTTTATCCTGCATTTAAAGGAAAAACTCAATGTCCTTAATGATTTCAATTTGAAAGAATTAATAAACAAAATGACGACACTTCTCTCCCATGGCAATCTGAAAGCTGATCAAGAATATCGATCGGAGAAGACTCCTTCAATGCGTTACAAACTTCACGATAACATTTTAGTATCCTCTGGAAAGGTATGCAAAGGGCTGCACATTTTAAGCAAATCAATATATTCAATTTACGTATTTTTGTTCTATTTTTGTGGGCCACCAGATAGGCTTTCACCTTCTGGTAACACTTGGTTGCCTCCGACAATCTCTAGGGGCGGTAAACAGCAGCTGCTGCGTTTCCCCTGAGCGCCAGCAAGCGATGGAAAACAAAGCTGTAATTTTCACATTAGGGTCAACTGTTACTTTTGAGCACGCAAAACTTGTCTTGGACACGCCTGGTTTTGGCCAACTGTGCATGCAATGAATGTCCTCTATTTTAAATATGTATGTATGTCTGAAAGTGTCCGATTTAAATCAGATTTGCAAAAAAAAAAAGTTTGCTTCACAATTCAAACTCCATTCAAATATCAAATGTGCTTTGTTTTCGGATTAAGTACTTGGTTGGTCTACGAATCTGCGCTTTTCCACAATCAAATATGTATTTATATGTGTTCATATGTATTCAGTTCATATCAGTTACCTTGGCAATGCCGACAGACGCAGACGCATTGAGCAAAATGCCTTTTGGCAATTGAAAAAATTACAAAAATAAATAAAATGAATTGAATCGAAAGGAAAGTAAAATGAAAATGAAAATGAAATAGAAAATGACAGACAGAAACCATCAGAAGCATCGCAAATTGCAAATCGCAACCGAAATTGAAATTGGTATCTGAGTGGGCATCAGTCAGGCTATTCGGATACCCTGTGCCTGTCCCATGAATTGGCTGGACAGCGGGTATGTCAAACCTGGACATCTATCAAGCGACTTGCATTTTATATTACCCAGGAGACAGAAAGAGGATGTTGCCTTCGCTGTGTCTGAGATGGCTGTTCGTTCTGGTTTCTTGTTGTTATTAATTTCAGTGTGTACACAGTGCATTAGGTTCACGCTTGGTGAAGAAATCAGCTTAAATGATGGCCAAAAGCATTACACGAAACTCAATCCAAAATAAGAACAATTCTATCAGATCAACTCTGATGCCCTCAGCAGAAACAGCAACCACAGCAGCAGCAGCAGCAGCAGCGAACAAGTATTGAAAAGTATTGGACAGGGATATTTTGCTTGTAGCTCAACGGTTGAGGGGAGATGCCAGTTTGCCGTGGTCATCAATATAATTAAGCTGTGAAACTTGTTCGATTGCCAAATTACGAGGGGCTTCGTATTCGCTCGCACTCACATGTCGAACGTCGATTCTAGTGGATGCCTGAAGTCACTCGATGCTCGATGCTCGAAACTCGATACTCGATACTCACGATTCTATAAGCGTTGGCCAATGGCTTGATGATAAATGGTGAATGGAGGAAAGGTAATGTAAATGTAAATGCTCGTTAATTATAATGTATTTGTATGTCTACACGCAATAAACCTGAGAAAGCTCAGCACTTTGTTGTCCGTGTTGAAGGTGCAAGCCCACTTAACATCTAAATGAGCTGCACTAAACTAAACTCAACTTTCGACTCCAAGGTAACTTCTATTTTAGTGATCTTAATTTCCATCAACTTTCTAGCTTTTTTAATTGAGAGACTATTTAATAAATAACCGAAGGAAAGTATAAATATTTTTCTGTTCTACAATTACAAAATAAATATTTAATCTAAATAAAAATACGTGGCATATATTCTAAACATCACAAATCATCTCCTTTTGGCGAGGGTTTTCGATGTGAGTGATTTTTACTCAATCCTCTACTTACTCATTTGTCGTCTAAGCAAGTTTGTGCCGCAAATTGCACACAAATTCTTTATAACGTTGATATCAAGGGACCCGAACAGACCCTTTTTCACACTTAGTGTGGGTCTAATTTGGTTTAACTTTCGGGTCGTTGTGCTGATCAAAAAGGGAAAACTTGCCCAGAGATCCCTAGCACTGTGGAGATAATATTTTGTTGTAGCATCTCAAGATAATTATATTTATTCATTGTCGTGTTGGGGTGTTCCGACCCCCCTTAAAGTCTAACAGGCTTGAACGTTGAAGATGCCAGCGATATGTCCTACGACATTATATTTAAACACTACTTAGTGGCAATTCTGCGTTAATTTGCTTAAAATCTGTTTTTGTTTAAAAGTTATTCTAAATAAAAATTTGCATTATAGGCTGGGTCAAATAAACGGTGGGTTTATATATGTATATATATATGTACAGACTTAAAACTAGATATTTCTTAAAAATTGATTTAGGTAAAACTAAATTATAGTCAAAAACTAAAATTAAACTAATCTAAGGTGCCTTCTGGCCAATAGCAGACTAATTCTTAAACACGATTAAATGTCTTTAACTGTTGCACTGTTCTTGTTGCTCTTTCACTAGATTTGGCCATGTTCCTTGGCTAGTTTTGTGCAACATGTGCGGACATAGAACTTACCAATGAAGCAACGGACATCGTAGCTGGTGCCAATGGGAGCTCCGTAGTAACGCTTGGCCGGCACCAGCTGGACGCTGGGCGGAGCCTGGGCGGTCAGCGATAGGGTGAAGGGATGGGCGCCATCGCCCAGTCGCCGTAACAATGCCTCCTGCAAGCAGAATGCAAATATTTGTGCACATACATATGTGTATAGTTAATCAGAACAAGGCATATTTGCACAATTGCCACCAGATGTTCATTTTAGCATTTTAATTGGATTTTTTAGTTATAGATCTTGATCGGGTCTGCTGCTGCAATAAAGACTAAAGGCAATAGATGCGGATAGTTTTATATACATATAAATACATATATATATATATATAAATATATGTATTTGCAAAAATATGTTTGAGTTTATGTTTAGTCTTTAATTATGCATTTTGGATCTGTGATTAGTGGCGCAACCATTGAGAAATTTGCTGGCTTTGTTTTCTGGCCAGATAACAATTGTTTTTTATTTTTTTAATTTTGTCCTTCTTTTGCTGGTTTTGGCATTTCATTTGCATTTCATTATGTTTGCGGCATTATGAAAACATGCCATGCCCACTGTGACTTCCCTCTACTCTCCAATGCCCACTCAGTTCCTTGCCGTGCTACTGGTTGGTTTCAGCGCTGATTCTGTCCTTGGACTTTTTCTTAAATGTCTTATCTGTGTATAGTCAGCTAAGTAGCGCGTACAAGAGCAGCCACAAAGGCAATGACCCCTCCCCCACCACCACCCGTCCCCTTTCAACCAACTGCTCAACAGGCCTTCAGCGAACAACTTTCGTTTTGACTTTCCCTCGAACTGTGTGCGGCATTTCAATGAAAAGTATTTAAAGACAATTCCACAGCTCAAATTGTTTGGCTTTGAAAACGTTTTGTTCTAATTTCAGCACGCTTTGGGCGCAAACAGAGATAGAGAGAGAGAGATAGAGAGAGAGAGACACAGAGAGAGAGAGAGAGAGAGAGAGCTAGTGGAGGGGGAAGGCAGTATGTCTTCTTGAGCCACCATTGTCAGACAGGGCCGCACGGGGCTCTTAGGCCCTAAGGCTTGAAATCTGTATATATGTGTGTATGTTGCAGGCTTAACGTTACACGGGAACATTAAGAATACAAATTTAACTGTTGTACTTATAGATCGGATATTGTCTTACAAATTTGTTGACATTTACAAAATGTAAATTGTTTGAACTGTATGCGACAGGGCAAATGCTTTTGGCAAATTAATGCATGATAATGGAGATTCTAATGAAAATAAGTTGAGTCTGTACGCTACATAATGTTGTTACTATTGCTGTTGCTTATAGTATATATCTATCTATGTGTGTATGTAGTATTTACTTATGTAATCGATAGATATTACAGTAAATATATGTATCTATCTGTATGCCTTACATCTTCGCTACTCAGAGCATAACTAAAGTGGGTAAACTTCAAATACTAATCGAAATGATTAATTGACCTGTCATACAATTGATTTTATCAGCATATTCCTAATCTACTTACTGCTGCTTTACTGTACCTCACCCAACTGCACTTTAAGAATTGATTTGACATCGATTGTCTGCTTAGTTTAGCTCGCTGCGATGTATGCATTTGCGCAAATGATTAATTTCGAATTTATTATGGCAGTTTTATTTCAGCTGACTTTTTTATAGGAAAGCACTGGCAACTTCCAGCACAGCTCTTGACCATCTTGTGCCATTCTGGCCTTCTTGGTATGCATGGTATTTTTTTTGAAAGCATTTGCCTTTGCCTCCTCGCGATGTTATTTGGGCAAGTTATTAAAGTCAAATTTATTTAATTGTGTGTGTGTGTGTGTGTGTGTGTGTGTACTTGTGCTGATAGCTCGGGGCAGTAGCAGTAGCCTTAACTGGCAGCAGAATATAAGTGAGTAAATGTATTATGCAAATCGGTCAAGACAAGCGATAAAAGCGGAAAGCTGTAAAACTTAGAGATGGAAACTCGAAACTGGAACCTGACAATGGAAAAATGAAAAAACTGATTGCCTAACCGAATTTCGGTGCGTTTGGCTGTCAAAAATGTGTGATGGGTAAATAAATGATTGCATGTCAAATCTAATAAAAAGGGCAAGTTCAAATTGAGAGTTGCTTGGGGAAGTACGTCTGCCACACACACACACACACACGCAGATTCACACACTGACATACAGTTAGAAGCGGGCGAAAAACAATGCAAAAGGGAATCGCAAACATTTGTTAAGCTTTTAGTTAAATGAAATTGATTTTCAATTGGTTTAAGTGCACTAAACTGACAACTTTAGTAATAATGGAAGAGATGGAGAGGCAGATGGATAGAGAGAGAGAGAGAGAGAGAGAGAAAAGAAAGAAAACAATAACATAAAAAATGAACAGAACACTAACCAGCAAGAATTCCAACAAAAAGCAAAACGTGCAGCAAATTTCGAATCGGACGTGATTTTCTGCATTGAATCTGAGCTTTTAGGCGAACAACGGCAACTAAGAAAAGCAAAGACTGAAAAAGCTTCAGGCAACTACGCAAATTGGAATGCAGCGACAACAGCTTTGATTTAAGAATGCTTGCAAGCTATATATATATATATATATATATATATATATGTCTATATATATGTATCTATATTATAGCTTTAATGGGAATAATCACTCTGAATAAGAAATTTATAATGCAATTTAAATCCGATATGCAAGGGTATCTAATCTTCGGCGAACCTAGAAGAACTTGCAACTGTGCTGCCACAAGGAAAAACAAAGAAATCCACTTGTTGAGCTGGGTTTGCTGGCCTTTATCACCAGCCCATTTAGTTGGTTGCTGGCCACAGCAATTTCCGTAAACATTAACTGCATTTGTTTGGTAAGCTTTGGTTATCTGTCAATTTGCGGATTGTGGTCATTTCATACACTAATTGGTCTTGTTATCGCTGTTGCTATTTTAGCGCTGTTTAAAAAGCATTTAATCTAGTGTGGCTTAATTGAATTGAAACCAAACAAAACAAGAGGATTACAAAAGTGGTCAAACTGTTTAACACAGATTTGTTGTATCCCAACAATTAACATGTATAGTTATTTGTAGCGCAATGATAATAGCCGATAGCAGTTCCTGTTACCAGTTTGCTTATTCATTTTCAGCTAATTTAAAGTCTGTGCTGATTAAGAATTAACCATTAAAGGGAATTGATTCCCAGCGATTTTTCGCATGATAGTTTTAAGCTTAATTTAGCACGAACTGATTGGTATGGAAAAAATTGCATAAAGTACACTTTCACTGCTGCATTTCTACAGGATGGTCCTTAAGATTCTCTTCCTCTCTCTCTCTCTCTCTCCGTCTCTCTTAAGTAAATTTATCACGCTTTGAGTGCTGAGTTCCATCAATTATGAAACAGTGCAGGGAGGCAGCTGCCACTTGTTGCTGCCGCTAACTGAGCTGAGTGGGTGTCCGGCATTCGCATTCCTCCAGTTTCGAAGAACAGCAGCAGCAACAGCAACTTGTCAGCCAAGCTGGCACATGCCAGCAACTTGCTGCCAATCTTCACTTGCTTTGGCCAAGTGCTCGTCTCGCATTCGCCTTTTGCTCGACCAAAAACAGAATCACGGCCCGGAGGCTGGCAGTGATTGGTTGGCGGGCATGCAGCTCATTTCAATTACAATGATTGCCACATTGAAAGGCAACTTACCTGTAGTGGACTGAGCGAATCGCGCGACGGCTCCTCAAGGCGCGGCCAAATTTGATGCAGCGACATAATGGCCTCGTTGCAGAAACGCAAACCCATCACCTCCTCGTCCTCGCGGCCATATCTGCAATGACAACGCGAATCGAGCAATTACGCGAGTGTGTGCGTGTGTATGTGTGGGTGTGTGTGTGTGTGTGTGTGTGTGTGTGTATGTATGTATGTCTGTGGGATTAATGCTGCCTTACCGAAATGTCAACGTTAGCTGGGCATACACACGATAGCCTTGAATGGCCTTCGGATCCACAAAGACAATGCCGCGCAGTACGGATGGATTGTTATCGGTCAGAATCATCTCACGGGTTGGCAAATACAGGGTGAGCACACAATTCGGCGACGTTTTCTTATACACGCGTTGAGTGCCAAACTCATCCCGGTTTTGGGTTCTGTAAAAAATATATCCGTTTATCGATTGAGATCGTCGTTTGTACTGGCTTGGCAAATCAATCAAATCAACTATGGCCCAAATTTCAGGTATTTCCCACGTCGACGCAAGCAGTTGGAATTTAATATATATAAAAAAAGTATCCTATCCCTTTTTTTAGAGCCAACACTTATTTTTAACTTGGAATTTGCGAAAGTGGAGACAAACGCAGAGGACCTGTGGACATTTGTGGAAAATGCTTAATTATTTAATTAATAATTTAAGCTGGCTGGCCTCCGGCAAGCTGATAGAAATGATTTTAATCTCATTGGATTATGAGAAGTGTGTGAACAGTTGACAAAGTTTTGATCTCAGTCTATAAATAGGGATTAGCTGGGAGCAGCTGTTGTACATTGGAATGCAATTGGACAGTTAGTTAAACAAGTTGACTATGAGACAGGAATCTGGAGTTGTTGCCACGTTCAACAGGCGCTTGCGACTGACACAAACTTACAGCTGTAACTGCAATTAGTTCACAAGTGACGTCGGTGGCTTGTGGCATGTGGCACTTGGCTGCAGTTCTAATTCAAATGACCTTGTCCCATTCCCTGCCTAAATATAATAAAGTTTTAATTAGCAAATTGTTTAAGTTGACATTTGACGGATATCGCGTCAACATATTTTGTATCTTAGCACAGGGAATAATAATTTATTCATGTGAAACAGTTTTACAGTTTTGATAATGAAACTTGGCGGAATCGGTATGATCGGATATCTGTATCCTATCTGTATATAGCTGCCGTAGGATCAATTAATCGAGAGATGACTTCTTGTACGAACCACTTTTTTACTATCCACATTTTCTGGACCATATTTGCAACTTATGCCTGTTATTTTGAATAACAAAATTCAAACAACACCGAACTTTATGATACGAACAATCTGTATAATTTTTTATTTAAATTTCATTTTTAATTTGAATTTTAATTCCAACGTCAGTTGGATTACCTTCGATGTAATCTTTCCCTTGAAAATCAATCAATTTTTGAATTTGGCTTTGGTGGTTTTACTTTTAAAAACTTTCTGCTTGTTGCACATATTTTCTTTCAAATATTCGAGGATGTATCTATAGAAAATTGTTTTTCCTTTGACTTTGCTGAGTTTTTCTTAAGCAACATTGCAAATACCGTTAATTAATCTTGCTGCATGTACATAATTTTCCTTTTGCGGTTGTTAATTGCTGTTATTGTTGAAGTTTGTTCACTGCGACTACCTGAACCTATTGTGCCTGAGTTATGGCTGGTGGTACCACCCCATCATGCCCTAGTCTCAGGATTATAAGTCTCAGTTCTGGAGTCTGGAGATGCTTGATCAACCTGCTGTGTGGCTCCAACCAGCCTGTAATTATCTCAAGACAGCTTTAACTCATGTCCAACAGTTTGTTGGCTTGATTATGCTGATTATCGTCGCCTTTGTGCGAAGCAGCTGCAGTGTCCTAGTTAAAAATGCCTTAAGCTCAAAAGAAATCCTCAAAATGACTCTTGTTCGTTTCCTTCTTCGGTCGAGAATGCGGCACAAAAGTGCTTAACTAACTCATAATCGAACTGACATACAAACTTAAACCTTGAACTGAAATTGTTATTTGTTGTATGTTCAGCTAAGTTTTGGTCGGCTCACAGCTTCACAGCCTGAGGGAGCCATGCCAATTTGTGAGCAGCTCCGCATAAATTAAAGCATTGAATTAGAATATTGTTTGCTGTTCAACAGAACAACAAACTATGAACAAAACAAACTTACAGGTGAATGGGTTCTCTGTGTCCAGTCACCCATTATTAATGCATAATTCTTGATATGGATACCATAATTAAAATGTTAAACACATCCAATTGGATTGTTGAGGCTAACAGTTTAATTGCTTGCATTTGTGAAGTCATTTATGCAAATGAGTTCAATCTGATTGGTTTATTTAACACTGATTATTCCAGCTGACAGCTGCAGCTGCAGATTCATAATTGATAATTTTGAAGACATATCAAATCATCTGCTTCAATTGCAAAGTAAATTGCTACTTGAAAATTATGAACTTTAATGCTCTGTCTGGCCAAGCTGGTCCAAGCTCTCATTAATTGCAGTAACTGATACTGTTTACTTCTTGGTCTATACTAGGGCATTGTTTGGTCCTCAACTCGTTGAGTACATATTTATGTGCATAATGCCAAAGTAAACAAACAGCACACAGCAAACAGCCTATCATTTAGATACACACACACATTTGCTTATATGTGTGTACATACATATGTATATATATTTACTAGCATATTGTATGTTGGCCACCCAACAACTAACCAAGGCAAAGCAAACTAAGCCCAAACACCAAATGTCTATAAATTATGTGCCCTGCCACTTTCGCTATTGGAGCCTGCTCCTTTGAATGTTTTAGTGTAAATTGACGCTGCTGCCAGGTGGCAATGTTGACAATGTGGCAAGCGGGGGGATGACAAGGAAAATGGTTGCCTTATTGAAATAAATTAAGCAAAACGGCTATTTAAATTGTCGACACTGGCTTTTCACTGGCATTCGGAGCGTATACCCAATCCAGTATACCTAATAAGTGTGTATCTGTGTCTGTCTGTGTGTGTGTACATAGATTTAAGGGGCGATACTTGAGTGCAATTAACCCTAATCAAAATTGACTGGCTGTTGGGCAAGCAGTAAGTCAAATGAATTTCCAATTGAATCAAACGCGTTGCTCAGAAATGTGAAGCTAGAAAATTTGGATCGTACATTTAAGGAGCGATTTCAATAGTGTTCTGAACAACCCATAAACCATAATCAGCGTTTATGGGGAATGCTTCAAATCAGATGTCGCATATTTGTGTGTACATGATACTTGAGGTAATCTGTCGATATATGAGCATTGGCCAGAAGCATAAATATATATATTTATTTATGTTAGCGGGTTAGGTTAGGATTGGTTCATTGCGTCATTCCCGATTCTTTCCGATCCCAGATTTTTAAAAATTGTTCCGCGAGTATTCCGCACTTAAATCTAGTTGAAACCGTATCAAAATCGTAACACAAAGAAAAATAAATTGAGTTTTGTTTTGCTGCACACTTTAGCACCGACTTAAGAACCACATTTGGTTGGTGCTCCTGTTGGTGCTGGCACTGCGATTGCATGCTGTGCCTGGAATGACCTTCGGCTGCTCAGTCAGTCGCGTAATTGCAAAGCAATTATCGCTTGGTTCAGCAGCCGTGAGAGCCGCAGCAAGAAAGACCTTGCATCGAGGATAATGCGGTTAAATCAAAGTAGAAATCGTAATGTGCTGAAGCAAAAGCAGAGCAGAGTAAAGCAGGAAAAATCAAGTGAAATGAGCGATGATGACAGTCGATAGCGTCGATAGGACATGAATGTCATGATGGCAAGGCTGCTCCTCTAACGGCACTCTCTGCTGCACAGGATATTGAATTTGTGATTCGATAAAATCGGGGCAGCCATCGCAACAGCCTGCGTCTGCTCAGCTCAGCAGGTGGTCGGGTACGTCGGCAAAAAGAAATCGTTGTGGCCAACAAAAAATTAACGATAAAAACACTATGCGGCATCCATCTGCTGACGACAAGGCACTCGGTTTTTGATTGCCACAGCCACGGCCGCACCAACGGATGCAACAGACTTTTATAAACGCAAGCATAACCCAATTGGTTTTTAATGAGGGATGGCCTGGGAACGGAGGGAGTAGGACGGGTCTGTGCAAGAATTGCACATGCATAAGTGAGCAAAAAAAATAAAGAGAGGAAAAATGAAAAATGTCCTTTCATTTAAAATAGGAAAACATTTACAAATGCGATTTTATGGTAACTAACTCTTGTCCGCTTTTAGGCCTTATATTTTTGCTTAAAACTAAATACACATTTTAGGCTTAAATTGTCTGTATAATAAAGAGTCGACTAAATACTCCATAATGCAGCTTTCTACTAATAAATAATAAGTTTCGGTTTTCGATTTTTTGGATTACATGTTTCAGCAAGCTTTCAGTTTTAATTATTAAAAATTGCTAAACGTATATCAAAGTCAAGTTTACAAAACTCATGAATCCAATAGGGGCTGAATAGTTTAGCCTAATGAGAAAAGGACAAACAGTTGTCTTTTTATGTCCAAGTTCTCCGACATTGTTGACCAGTCCTTGTCGGAATGGAAAGCCAGCCGTTTCTAATGTCAATCAGACTCTGAAGTGGTGCACCAGTGGAGTAAAACACTCTGGACAGCATCAGCATTCTTTTCATTAAAGTGCTATTGTACACATTGCTTGGGGCAAGAAGTATGCAACAAGTTGCATGCTGCTTATGAACTGCCTGTGTTAACAATGCTTTGTCTCGTTGCTTGTTGTTTCAGAATTCTACATAATCAACTTCTTTTATTCCTCTTTCATTTTATGCCCCACAGTTGTCACTTAACCTAACGCTCTACTCGACACAATATATACACATATATGCCATGGCATATGGGTCAAGCTAACCATGTTGATATGCTGACAACCGCATTATCAACTGGCATCTGTAGTAAGCCAGTTACCCTTACTAAACTAATTACCACTGATGCCTCAGACAAAGGGCTGCGACTTAAAAATAAACAATCAACAATCAAACGCATTGTTCAGTTTTGCCTTAATTAGCAAGTCATTTCTTGTACTCAAATCTGACGTTTGCAATTGTTGTGCATGATACGTTAGCCTTGCCAATTAAATGATTTAATTATAAGCTGGAAACACCAAAAAGTCAGCAACAGCAAAGTCAAATTTTCATGCGCTTATATTTTCCAACGCACAAAGTGTTGATTAATTTTGCAATTGACAATCTGAGGAACTGTGATTGCTGAACAATTAAATGCAAATTAAATTGAAAATCAAATCAAATTATTATGCATCGAGCATTTGAGTATTGTTGCGTTGCTGTGATTTAACGGATTAGTTGCTTAAATGTGTGTGTGTGTGTGTGTGTGTGTGTGTGTGTGTGTGTGTGTGTGTGTGTCTGTGTGTGTGTGTGTGGTATATCAATAATTCATACATATTAGGTTAAGCATATTGACCTGAACAATTTGGAGGCTGTTGCTGATGAGATGACGCATTAGCTACGCATATTAAGTATACGTCATGATGGCCAGCAGCATTCATTGCTGAGCTATATTCATACATATCTGTATGTAAGCACAGTGGATATTCGCTTAACGTACCAGAGATATCGCATTAAGAGAAATGATTTCACAAAAATACAAATTTACATCTTTTTTCCAGTGTTTAGCTATTTCAGTATAGAAAATTTCAACAAATTTAAAAATTTTCAAACATCATTAGAAATTTTCCGTTAAAGAAGTGATTAGCTAATTAAATTGGTCTAAATAAAATGATACCATTATTTTTACCCTTATACGTATATATAGTTTTGTCATGGACCTTGTGACGTATGAACGATGCGACTCTGACCTAACAGAGCACATACATATATTCGTGATCAGCACCATAAGACTCGTCAATATAACCACGATTTAAAGCTACCTTGAAAAAATTGTTTTTTTTTTACGGTATTTAATTTGTTTGTAACGCACATGTCAAAAATTAACATATTTGTATATGTTGACATTGATATATTTTGGTATGGACAGCTTTAATTAATTGCACACGAATATTGAAATGGATATATAATGGTTTTATGGCTTAAAGATGGCTAGACTCTGGAATTGTGGGCGAGGGCTCACTGTAAAATGCTGTAATGAGTGACGAGTACTACCTGTGTGCTTCGCTTAGCTCCGATTCAGACAGCAGCGGGTCCACGCCCAGGTGCACCAGCAGCTCCTCGCTCTGGAAACTGACAGAGAGAGAGTGACTTTCCGTGGCCTCGTCGGCATCTGGTGGATACAGCTGCTGCGTGTTTATTGATGATGTTGGTGTTTCTTCTTCCTGCTCTTGTTGTTGCTGTTGTTGCTCTTGTTGCTGTTGCGGATGTTGTTGTAGCGTTGCCAGACTTTTCGAGCTGACAATAATGTTGATGGGCAATAGCTCCATAAAATGCTTGAGCCCCCGTAATCTCCAATTGTTGCTGATGTTGTTGCTGTTGGAGTTGCTGTTTGCCATTATATCATTGTATGTCGTCCAGTGGCCATAAAATATCATCATCAACAGCAACAGTAGCAGCAGCAGCATCAATTACATTTACATTTGGGTGTGTGTGTATGTGTGTGCTTACAAATATAATATATGTACAGGAATGTATGTACGTATGTAATACAAATACATTTAGATATGTATGTATGCATGCATGTTGTTGTTGTTGCTGCTGCTGCTGCTGTAGTGGCTGTTGCTGTTGTTCTTCTTCTTCTTCGTGACTTTCCCCTCAAAAAAAAGTTACTCAGTATTTCTCATTTATACTTCTGTTGTTGTACGCTGCTGTACGCTTTATTTAACTGTAAATATATGTATGTGTATATATATGTATGTATGTACATATGTCTGCTTATAAACGTTTCTCCTCGGCTTTTATTTTATTTTTCTGAGCTCTGTTCTGTGCGCTTTTTTCTTCCTTTTTTTCATTTAGTTGTCGGGCAATGTTACTGTTTTTATGTTCTTTTTTAATGCGTCGTAAAATGAAAACTTTCGCACTGGCTTTGGGCTGGTTTTAAGCTGCCGTTTTGCGACTGTTTGTTCCTCGTTTCTTCTCTGTCTCCCTATCTCCTCACATCTCTTGCTCATGCTTCCGTTTTGCGGTGCGGTTCGGCACACAAATGTTAACGTTTCAACATATTTGCGCTGATGTACAAAGTCGCTTTAACTGTCGACTTTTGTTTCTCAACTCAACTCTATGGTTGCATGTAGCCGTGTTAGCATAGTAGGTGGAAGGGGGTTAGGCTGTGGTCGGTGGGGCTTAGGTGAGGTAAGGTTAGCCAATATTTAAAATATTTGTTCTGCCTGCCGCACTTACTTATCATGCTGCAACATGCGCTCCCCAAGGACAACCAACGAAAGTCAGAACTTGTCTAAATCGTACATTTATAAAGCTATACACATATCTCACGAACAGAATGCACACTTATTTACTATTCAAACTAAGTATCTACACATTTTACAGATTGATGTGTATCTTCTGCCCCGGCGTCAGTCGTTGTTATCAATGTTGTTATTGCTGTTGTTGTTTAACGTTTACCTTTTACCGTTTACCGTTTGCTGTTATTGTATTTGTTGCTGTTTCTGTTTTGCAATTTCTCATTTATTTGTGAAACGCTTTTGAATTGTGTGTGTGTGTGTGTGTCTCAGGATATATGCATGTGGGTGAGTGTGTGGTAGTCTTTGTCCTGCTGCTTTCATTTTGATTGTAATTTAATGAGTTTTTTTCTCAGGGCAAAACACAACTCGCAGACACGAAATATAAAAATAATAAATCCAAGAGTTGGCTTGCTGCCATTCTGCATAAGCGTGTGTGTGTGAGTGTGTGTGTGCTTGTGTGTGTATCTATCTGTCTGCGTATGGGAATTTGTGGGCGAAATCATATCGCAGCCAGGCTAAACCAGTTAACATCAGCATTATGTCAGTTGAGCTGTCACAATTGCGCCAGTTGGCACCCATTTCCCCTTAACGGTTTTTATTCACTCGACCCATTAAAATGGGTATAATAAAGTTGTGTCAACATATGTAACAGTCAAAAGGCAACATCTACGAACCCATGGGGAATTCTTGATCAGCATGGGCTTTAATAGCTAGCGTCCTAAAACTTGCAATATAAATTCTCAATGCACTCATCAAAAAAAGTCGCTCCAAATTTTCGTAATTCATTATATTTTGGGCGCCACAACAATATTACTCAGAAAGTAAATTTCTACAATTTATGATTGTAGCTTTTTAGAAACTATTTCTAAAATTCAGTTTGGATTTTTCTCAAATTTATAAAATATATGTCTAATTACTAGAAATTTGAAAAAATGTGTGTTAATTTCATTATTCGAACATTGGCAAATTCTTAGCTTTTTGTTACTTATATTGTCATAAGATATTGACATTTTCAGAATTCACATGTAAACCACAAACATTTCATACATTTTAAATATAAAATTCCCATGCTTAACTTGAAAGAACTTGCGATTTCACGGGAATGCGAGACCGCTATCCGAGACCGCAAGAGCCGAGCCAGTAAATTTCTTTACTTTTTTCTGCATTTTAGAAACGATTTTCAGCTCCTTATATTTGGGTTTGTCAATTTAGCCCACGCCTTTCTAAATTTAAAGACATCCTAATATTAAGATTTTAAGGCGACTTACTCAGAATGATGTCAATTTTTTTCTAAGTGTACCATACTGAGTGTAGACGCAGATTAATTTTAGATCAACTTTTATTAGAATTGTATAAATGAAATTGCACAGCAGCTGTCGCAGGCAAACACACAAGTCGTGTATTACTTATGATAGTTAAGGTCTTGAATATCTCCCAGTTGAGCACTCGCAACCAGAGCATCCTTTTTTTATTGACATGTTATCGCCATGATCCACTTAGCTTCAGGTTGTCATTTATTATTGCATTTTTGCAGGACTCAACAACAGCAGCTAATGGTCAGCCAAGAACAGAGGACATAAAACGCACAGGCGCACGGACATGAGGAGGCGCTGAGGTGGTAAGGAGGCTAATGTGAAAGTATCCTTGCCTCATGATGTTTGGCTTTTGTGGCGCAGTGCCACCTGGTGGCCAGCTTTTACATGTATGAGTATTTTATGGCCATAATTAAGCGACAGTTGTGCTGCCTAACTGCAAATCAATAAGATATCAATTGCACACACATATGTGCATATATAGATATATATATATATATACATGTATGTATATAATATATATTATAGACTTATGTCTTATATGTCTGTGCGTGTGACACTTTGCTTATTAATAAATCAAATGTGAGCCGCACCAAAATGGAACTAACTTGTCACAAGCATGGCTGTCATGCCAAAATTGTTGGCAATGGAGTCTCTGGCGACATGTTGCATACACACTCACACACATATCCAGACACACACACACACTCTCTCTGAGAGAATAGGCTGCGCAATCTCTTGTCCATTTACCATAACTTTAATGTCGGCCTCAAGCAAAATTAATAGGAAAAGTTGTACTCACTAAGCTGAAGCTTCTACACACTCGTGTACACCCATACACATGCACCCACACACACACACACTTGCAGGTGTGTTAATACCATCATCTACTTGCACACCGCTTACCTTTCACACACCTCATCTAAACTGAGAGCAAATAATAAATGAAGTTACATTGCTTCCGGCAAACTTATTAGCAACTGAATTACATAAAAATGCGTAATGCTATATATAATACACACACACTCACACACTCACACACACACACGCCCGCACACACTTATGTATGTATGAATATGAAATGAAATACTTCATTAAGTATACCAATTTGTAGCAGGCCCGAAAATAAATGCTGTCAAAGTCATTAAAACATAAGCCGGCTCTTTGCATTGCTGTCAAGCTCTAACTCTAAGCTGAATAGTTTATTGTCTTTCCAAAAATCACATTTGCAAATTGTAAATTTTAATTTTTGTTACCAGAAATTTGTCTAAGCTCAACTATTTTGTAGTTGCTAAACTATGTTGGCCATAAATTGAGCTACTCTAAAAAATGATATGGCTCGTTTTTAATGGATTGTTTCGTGACTGCTAACTGGTTAAAACAACTTATTTGGGTAAAGGAATTTTTATATGCAAAATGATTGGCATTTTTGGCGTTAGATGTTGCAAGCTTGATTTTGGTTATGTGGGGCAGCTTAAGGACGGGTTATCAAACTTTCCAAACAAGTAGCAAGGACTGTGTGCTGGGGCCAACTTTGATTCGTGTTGTGTTTGCACAGTTAGTTGGCAATATTTATGGTAAAAAAATACGCACAACGCACACACTGACTAAAAGACACACACGCACATAGAGGAAAAGGAACTTGAGTTAAATTAGCAAACATTTTGACAAATATTTGCAGTCGAAGTTTACCCCAGCCCAAAAAGAAAACAGTCGCTTGCCAACTGGCCAGCGCACCGATCAAATGAGCCACAAATGTGTACACAAGTATGTATATATATATGTGTATATATATGTGTGTGTGTATGTGGGTGTGTGTGTGTGAGTGGGTGTGGGTGTCTGTCTTAGGGCATAGGCAGACAGAGGTTTTTCTTAACTTGGCTTAGGCAAAGCACTTGCCGTCGAGAGCTGGCAACAAACTTGGCAACAGATTTATGCGCATAAGGCACACCAAATCCACACACACACACACACAGACACACACAGGAACCCACACACTTAAGCACTTGCACATTCTGAGGAATAATTACCATTCACAAAATGCCACAAAAATATTTAATTATATTAAGAAAGTTAACATTTAATGCTTGCAATTCAGCTAATACCATTTGACTTATTTTGGAATTGGTTACTTCTGCTCTATCGAAACCACCCCTCCCCCCCCCCCCTCTGCCACACTCTCTTCTTTTGGCCACAGCCACACACTGTTAACAGCTTAGCGGTCGTTTAGTCAAAACAGCAAGATGTTAGGGAGCGGCACACAAAATGTGGAGCCAAGTCGGCAGGCGCAGCAATTGAAAATAACACCAAGTAGCAGCCGATGTTGTGTGTGAGTGTGTGTGTGTGGGGGGGGGGGGGGGTGTGTGTGCGGGTGTAAGCACTTTAAGGGAATGTGCTTTGAACTTTCATATTTACATACGAATGCGGCGGCTATACGTCTCTGTGTGTGTGTGTGTGTGTGTGTGTGTGCGTGTGTGGGTAGAGAAAGAGAAAGTGTGTTTGCCTTGCTTTGCGTTTTGTTTTGTTTGGCCCAAAGCAACACAAAAACAAAACAAATTAAAATGCACGCAACATGCGAAAAGGCTCTACTTGCAGATATCCTGCACAACGTTGTGGAGCACTTTCGCCTTTTACTCACTTTCTAATCTTGCAGTAGCTCATGCTTCAAATACTGAGAAATGCTAACTTTAAATTCCTGCAATTCATTTTAACTTGTGATGTGCATTTATTTTATATAGATCGATAACATCTGCTCTTAACTAAAGCTCGGCAGGCATGAGCAACAAGAGCATTTTGAGTATGGGTTTTCGTCTCCACAATAATTGTACTTTTCTGATGAGCATACCCTATGCAGCACACAGCCATGAAGGGGAATCAAAGCAGAAAAAGGGCGATATAAATAAAGAAAACCAAGTAGGCCTTGGCATATCTGTCCGGTTCTGTGTCTGTGTTGATTTCATTTTATTTCAGCTGCCGTTGAGAACCCATTTCAAATGTATAATGTGCACAAGGCAGAGGGAAGCATGTTCAATTATACTAAAGTATATATATATGTATTCTGAAACAGCATCAGAATGCCATTTCCGTCTGCCGAACTAAGTTTATTTTATCGATTACTGTCGCTATTGCGCGCATATCGATACAAATCGATATTCGACAGTAATAAAAGCAACAATTTTGGAGGTTAAAGCATTCCAATTATTTATAATATATCCTGACACATTGCTTATGAGCTGTACAAATTTCACAAACATCAGATTTTGTTTCCATGTTGAACAAACTAATATGAGCAAGCTTACTAGGTATTAGGATGCAGAGTATCTCTTAGTCGAGCTGCCTTGAACAGAGCATTCCAAATTTTTCTTTTATTTTTCTTTTCTTATGTTTACTTTGGAGGGCCTTTGAATCTGAACATGGGCAAAATTAACTTTTACCAGTGACGACTGAGTTAAAGATGGAAATTCAATGTCGGCTCCCCTATATAATTTATTGTACATGGTCTTCAAATATTGTACAATTTGCAGCATTTAGAAATCGGTAAAGGTTTCAAAGTGTACATAATATATATTGTACAAATATATATATAGAGGTCCCTCGGTTCTAAGGGCAAGCTGTATATGAATAACTTAAAACTTTTGTTCGGGCTACTGCACAGATGTCGCGACAGTTGCCACTTATTCACTTTGGCAATTGTAAGGAACTTAATTGCCTAAGTTCAACTGACAGTTCAACTAGATCTAAGTAACATTTGCAATTCTTTTCATTCCAACATTTGCAAAATTCGTTTTTGCATTCAGTTTCTCGAACCAATACCGTAAATATTTTAGGAGTGAAACTTTTGCTAGAATCAATGTGCTTCATTTAAACAGCTACAAGCTGGCAATGTTTTGCCACTAATTGGCATTGGATTTCGTTGTCAGCGATGTGGCAATGCTGTGGCAAAACTGTGTCAACGCCGTGGCCAAGCTTCCCGCTTCACATAGATAACGTTGTTTTAGTGGTCTGCCGGTTATGCAATTGATTTCGTTTCTGTGACCCAAATCGTGTTGCGCCACATACCGGCACACACACACACACACACACATACACACACACTCATGGTCTTATGTATAAATTACGTGCAGCTTAAGTGCTACCAAAGTTTCAAACTTTGCCTGAAGCTGGTAACGTTTTTGCTGCAAGGTGAAATTGGTCGATTCAGGTGAACGCTACACTCAGAAAACATTTTTCCACTTATTGTTAGAAAATCATCATATGCTTGGCTCCAAGGGCAACTCAACTTATTATTCAGCAAATATATTTCTAAAAACCGACGGTTTTCTTTTCCAAACTTACGGCGATTCGAACCGAATAAACGAGCGACTTCTCACTGAGTTGATTACAAAAGCAGAGCCAGTAAATTTAATTACTTGTTTCTACATTTTAGAAAGGATTTTTTTTTTTAAATTATGGCTATTACTATTTACTATTTATTTATTTTCTAAATAATAGAAAATATTTCTAAAATGAAAATAAAATCAAATCTGTGAGATTGTTGATTTGGGGCAAGCCTTTCTTATTTTTGGAAAATTTGCTTACCATATATTTAGAAATCATTTCAAAATGCAAGGAAAATGTTCTTGTTTTCAGGTCGATGCTCATTTTCGGTCGATTTTTTCGGCGTGTAGGTAGATACTTATAAATAAAATATTCTTTTAGGAAAAAGATACGGGTACATAAATGTCATTAGGCGATGTTACATGTAAATTATTCTGTATGAGACGGGCCACTTTGATGGCAACATTTCATAGTTCATTCAGCGAATTAATGTGGCTTTAATGTTCTCAATTTGATTCTCAAACATTTCCCAACACATACAAAGAAAGTATATTGTATTATCATATTTATATATATGATGCACACACACGTTATTAGGCGATATTAACATTTTATGTTTGCATTTGCCTGCTATATTTTTTTATATTGCGCATACGCAACGTTATCGATGTACTCTTCCCCCAGCTGCCCGCCTGCTCCGCACCGTATGCGATGCGCTGGCACAATATTATGGCACACATTTGACAACCGCTTAGCAACTCTCTGGCAATATGTTGGCCAACTTGTCGGGGAATAGCAGAAAGGATTTTGGGTTGAACTAAGTTATGGCGAAGAGGCCCTTAGTCACAACAAAATGCTACCAACAATGACCACATGCCACAATGGTGATGCGTGCCACGCTGCGCTCATAAAATTAACCAACATAAAGGCCCATTTAAGCACCGCGCGCTTAAGTTCCAAGTGCACTAAAAACGTGCCCAATAAAATGATAACAACGGCATCTAGCGTTCAGTAGCAAGACTAAGGCGTGAACGAGGGCTTGTCTCTTTTGGATCCAGCATAATGAACCCTTCGACGTGAACACCTGTCGAACGAAAGGAATCCAAGCCAAATACTGAGCAACAAATGCATTCACATTTCCCAAATTGAGTAGTAATTAAGTGAATACCCAAGGCAAATAGTGAATGATAATGCATTTATATAAAGTTGCAAAGGATATAATGAAGTTGTACAAATGGAAATATCTATGATCTCATAGAATACACATATATTTATTCTTGATCGGGATCAACAGTCGTCTGAAATGGAATATGGAATATACGAAGGTCAGAACAATATTAATTCCGACCACTTCATGAATATCGATTTTCAAGTGCAATTAAAGTGGCAACTTTTTAGATACAGCCTTAACGCGAGCCACTGATTTCAGTTTGTGTTTGTTTATCTTTTTTATTTTATTTTATATTTTTATTCATTTTTTAACCTTCAGTACATTTGCCAGTCATAAAAAATGAGCTCCGCAGCATAACTTACTGTTGAGTATGCAAATCCTTTTGGCAATGAAGCTAGCGCCTGTGCCGTAATCGATTTAAAACATTTAACAGCCGGGGTCTGCTTATCAAGAGCATTTTTACTTTTTTATTTTTTTATTTACTGTGGACATAGCAATTTAAATAATTGCAGCAATCAGCCCCGAAATATACTGATTATTTTGTCGGTTGAATCGACAAGTCTTACAAATTATTCACACTTTAACCTTAATGGAATTAAGTGAGCCGCACGCTCTTCAATTTGCATAATGTTAATGGATATCATTAAGTTAACGCAGTTGGGTTAAGTTAAATACACATTTAATATGCTCAATTTCGGGGCAAACTTCACACATTAGCCTGGTGAATCGAAAAGGCAAAACATGCTAATACAGCTGCCAAATGGAAAGCAATCTTCTTCTGGTGAATCCCAATCCTCAAACGAGCAGCTCTTGAGCTTTTGAGCTTGCCATCTGTTTCATGTGCCATGTGCAAATATTCCGAATTACATTTTTGAGTTATGTTTGACTGTCAGTACATCAATCATGTAGGCACTTAAGCATATTTGGCTTACAACAGTTGTGAATTGTTTTTAGCATAAGCCATCTAATTGTGAGCGTGTGATAAACGAGGCTAATTCGATAAGTCATTCGCCAGCGATGCCAACAAGTAGACTTACAGATACCCTAATCCACTTGGTTGCTTTGTAGTCCGATTAAGATGCAGTTACCTTATCCGTCCTCCTGATCAGAAAGGAGTCTCAGCTGATGCGCTTATAAATTTCGCAATTTTCGATTTAACTTAAAGGCAACTTCCCAGGGTGTTGAGTTAAGTTAAGTTAAGTTACATACAAACATCAACCAGTGACTAACTTGAAGGGCCAATCCTAGCCTGGGATAAGCAGCAGCAGCAGCAGCAGCATAAGCCTTAATCTTGAATGCGCTTAAGCCAATTAAAGCATTTGCACGGCACACAGCCACTTAAAGGCGCCACGAAGTCTGAGGATTGCGGCTGCCGCCTGAAGGGCTGGTCGGGTTTCGTCTTGTAGTCGATGTTGGCATGAAATATGTGACAAGAATTTCACACAACCACACAAAAACACACACGCCACACACACAGAATGCGCAGCATGCATGCCAAGGCGCATTCCCCTAGCCTGCCCTGTCCTTTAGAAGCGATTGTCTTTCCAGATGTGTTTATTTACATG
The DNA here is from genome assembly GCA_035041535.1 of Drosophila cognata. Classification (NCBI taxonomy): domain Eukaryota; kingdom Metazoa; phylum Arthropoda; class Insecta; order Diptera; family Drosophilidae; genus Drosophila; species Drosophila cognata. The sequence goes on from JAWNLC010000831.1 coordinate 766,827, forward strand.
CAGGCGCCAGCAGCAAAAGCAGCAATAAGACCCTACAAACAAACACACACACACACACACACACACACACACACACAGCAAATAAACACACACCACACAGTGTGTGTGAGCGTGTAGACAACAGTGGAGACAACATTGGAACTGCAGCAGCTGTAAAAGGCTGCCTTTTTGGCCTCGTTGGTTGTCACTTAAACTGTTTGCACTGTTCACTCCATCAACCCTTCCACCTCAAAATGTAATGTAAAGCAGACGAGTGCTGTCAGTCTGTCCTGTTCTGCTTTACATACTTCCCTATGGCGCTCCAATTCCCAGTTTTGGGTTTCCTTCCTACACTCAAAAAATAAAAAGAAATCGCTCTGAAAACAATAAAGTTTTTCTTGTTTTTAGAAATTATTTCTAAATAAAAGAAAGACAATTACAAAGTCTTGCCCTAAGTCGTCGATATTAATAATATGGTATTTTTCTTATTTATTAAATATATTTTCTATTAATAAATTCATTTCTAAAAAATAAAAAAAAATCCATACTCAAATTTAAAAAAATTAAAAATAATTTCTAAAATAAATTATAATTGAGTTTAGTTTAAATTATAATTGAGTTTATCAATTTATAAACTATCTAAGAAAAAAACTGGTTTTTAGAAGTATAGACGCAAAAAATCTGGAATAGTAAATCGAATTTTTATATTTATATATTTTTTTTTGAGTGTAGTCTACAGCGTTTGTTATGCGCGATTTTGCTGCCTCATTGTGTTTGGTTTTTATTGAGATGCTTAGCATACTTTGAGGCTCGAGGCAACATTTTTATGTGCGGCCATTAACCAAACACACACACACACACACACACACACACACACAACTCATATGAGAGCTGTCCGGCTGTCTGCTGTTCCATCGCATTCTTTCTTTTTTCTGAGATTTTGAGGCAGTCTAGGCAGTTTCGCGTTGCAAGAAACTCAATGCTAACCGAATCTGTTGCGCAACGTGGCAAGATTTAAATGTAAATTAAAAAGTTACGCATACGCCGCGTTGTACATGCGAAGAAACGTCACCCGTCACGGGTTGCCACCAGTAAATGGACTGGATGGGTTATGATGGCGTTGCTATGCAGAGCCATTTGCATATTGCCCCTTTGTGACAGGCAGACGTCGAGCGAGTCGTACGACCCGAGAAAGTCAAGGAAACACAAATTTGCTAGACGAAATTAAGTGTTAATGTGTGCGTAGGCAATTTAGCGTGACAACAATGCAACATGTATATGTATTTGTGTCTGTACCCTTACGTAAGTCGACATTTGCACGCCGTGTCGGGCAATTAAAATTAAATAACGCACTCAATTAGGATTGGGCAGGTGGTCAAATATTTATTTCATCTCATATTCAGTCGAGTGGCGTGCGATAAGTGCAGCGAATTAAAAGATTCGCAAAGTGCACTTGAATTGGTAAATGATTTATCCACTCAAATACACTTAATAATTTAAAAATGTAATTAAAAGAAAAAAGAATAAGTTGAAATGCTCTAGAGAAGAGCGCCCGACTAGGCCATACGCCGAGACCAGCTGTGGAGTACATGAAATCGATTAAATTTTATAAAGCATGGTTTCTACAAATTAAAAAAGGATTGATTTCTACCTTTCGACTTCTACACACCCTTCCACGCTACAACAATGTTACAATACAAGTAGAATCTATTGAAGAGTAGAAAATGCAATCCACTCAAACTATTGAGAACTTTAATTCAATTGAAAGCCACACAGATTGGAAAAGTGAGAGTGCTGCAACAGAAGACACATTGTCTAACAAACAAGGCAACAGACAGAAAGTGAAGTGAAATAACTACATGAATAAGAAGCAAACAAAGAAAGTGAAAAGTAACTTGCAGCAATGCAACCGGTTATTTATCCATCCGTCTGCCTGTCTGTCTGGTCTGTCTCTGGGTGTATCTATCCGTTTGCCCATCGTTAATTTATGAACACTGTTTGTTTCTGGGAGATGTACGCATCAATGAGGCCAATGAACGAAGAACAAATGCAACAGCAGCAACAACAACAACAACAAGTGTCAGCAAGAAAGACCAGGTCAAAATTGTAAAATAAGTATGAATTGAAATTGAAATATAAAGCCAGAGCACAGCACAGCTCGAGCAGGTGGAGGAGCAGGCTAAGTTGGGTTCCTCTCCCTCCAGGGACCACTAACCTGAGCACATCGTGTGCTCTGTGTCTGTGTGTGTGTGTGTGTGTGTGTGTGCCTTATTTTAGTTACTTATCATTTCCCTGGAGTTCTGTAACGGTTTTCATAATTAATTTAATTATGATTATGTGACTGCAGCAAAACCAGATGAAGCCAGCTGAACTACACAAAGACAAAGTTTCGTCCGCCCTTTAAGCGTTGCCATCCATGAAAAGCGCCGCAAATGCCCCCCTCCCAACAGGCTACAACATTGTTGGCGATGTCCTTGCCACTGGTGGAATGTGCTCTCGTATATATGTGCACATATATATATATATATATATATATATATATATTGTTTACGCTTTTGAGCTCTGCAACTGTTTTGCATAATCATTTTTGGACAAGCAAATGCCAGAACATTCCCACTCCCCACATCCCTTAGCCCGGGGTGATTACAAGCTGTTTTGGCGAGACGGCGACTGAGATAGAAAAGGTGAGGACATGCAATGACATTGAGCTTAACTGGCTGACTAACTAACAACAACATCTTAGGAAACGGCTTAAGTGACTCAACAACTGGCTGAGAGGGAAACGGGCTAAGGAACCACAACGCAAGATGCTACCAAGAGTAGCAACTGTTGATTGGCTCAGTAAACACATTGTTGTGCTGCCTCGCTATCGCATCGAATGAACCTTTAGCAAAAAACTTGAACAAACCAAATTTGAAACAACTTTTCTCCCATACTCAGCATCCAGAACATTTGATTGATAGAAGTTTGATGAAATTCCTGTTGCCTAATAAATGAGTAAAAGGAGCAAGCACTGTGCTCACAGACCTGACTATATGATGTATCTTTCAATTGAGCGGACTTGCGACTTAGTTGTTCATTAGGGTCCATGTTTTGGTCGCAACGGATGGGCCTATATTGGCATTTAACATTCTGTGTTTGTCTCTCGCGTTGACACGTTGAAATAGAAATATGAAATACGCAATGGGATGGAGCAGGTTGTTGGGAGGGAGGGGGGGGGGGGTTACGGTTTAAGGGACTGCGGATACATTTCCAACAGGCTCTACAATTCCCCGAGCGATGCCAGCCAACGCAACAAAATTGGTCACAACTGGATGGATGGCGTCGGAGCTGGGCAAGGGCGGCAGAAATAAATGGAATCTAATAATAAAAGCAAAAGCGAAACAACGCAGAAAACAACAGCACGAAAACGAAAAGGAAAACAAAATGAAATGAAATGAAACGAAAACGAAAACTTTTAAGTATCCTATTAATGTTTAATTCGAGTTATTTAAGTTCGGCACTTAATTTAGCAGCGGCAGCCAATTGAAATTGCCAAGGCAGTTCTTTGCCGACCAAAACCTTTCGATAGTTCCCAGCCCGCCAAAAGACGAAGTGTGCCAATCGGAGGACCAGGACACTCAGGTTGGTTAGACGACGGTCAGGGCAAAGCTGGATAGATTCAACTCTCGGCGCTGTGTGCGTGACCTTTTCTCATTAAATGTTAATAATAAAAACAAAAGCAACAACACAACTGCAGAAATGTGAAAATAACCAAGTGTGAGAAACACAGCGGGTGTATGTGTGTGTGTGAGAGAGAGAGTGAGAGAGAGAGAGAGACAGGCAGAGAGAGATATGAAAAGAGAACTGGAGTGGAATGGAAAAGTTGCCCATCGTTGGCAATGAAGTTGTCTTAATCCGGTAATTAATTTCTGTGGTCTGCAACCAACAACAACAAGCAGCCCTTTGGAGGGAGGAGGCCTACCCAATTGTGTGCCGGAGACAGGAAGAGCTGGCAAAAGGCTGCAGCATTTGTTTGATGAAACGCAATGAAAGCGAAAGCTGACAGGATAACAAATTAATAAAGTTCCGCGCCCATCAACTTTTGCCTGGAGCCACTCAACAACTATTTAAGCAACAACAACAAACCCCACAAAACCGCATGGCAATCACTGGCAAATGGATTCAACGATTTGCTCTTGGGGCCTTTTTTCTAGTCATCAGCTTTAAAGCCAGACAATGGCAATGAAGTGCGAAATAGAAATAGAATTGAAACAAGTTAAGAAAATATTGATTATCGGATCACAACCGATTTTATACTCTTTTTTTACATTAAGCTGAAACGGGGCTGATCCTTGTCAAAGATGTTTTTTGAAAAGTTGTTGTGTATGTATACATATACATATGTTTCAACGTCATCACGAGTGCTTTGCAAACATTTTCGAAACGTATTATTCACAAATCATTTCACAATTGTACTGACTCTGACGAACTACTCAAACAAACATTAAAATTAAACAAACTGCTCGGTTCGCGCGTGTGCTTGGTCAGCCAAATAATCGTTGGACCCTTTTCGTTAACCTCTTTTTGTGTATATTTGTAATTCAGTGCTTCGGTTGTGTGTTTATTTAATCGAACCTAGTAATTGACAGAAAGCAAGCAAAAGCAAAAAACAGAGCAATTAAAGTTATCGTATCAAACTAGGAAGCCCACGCAAAAATAATGGCCGCAAAACCAGAAGACAACAGCTTAGGTATTCCCGATCGTCTGTTCGACGACAATAATCGCAACACCTACAAGCCTATACGGTTATTAGGCATAGGATCCTTTTCCAAATGCTATGCGATACTCGAATTGGAGACGGACAATGTCTTCGCCGGTAAGATCGTGTCCAAGAAGCTGGCGATAAAGCGCAACCAAAAAGAGAAGATTGCCGAGGAAATAACCATTCTCCGCAGCCTAAATCATCCAAACATTGTCAACTTTCACAGCCACTTTGAGGATGTACAGAACATATATATTGTGCTTGAGATTTGCAAAAGTGGCGTATGTATTCAGAGTATCTTAATCAGTTAAATTTCGAATATTTGCATACATATATTATAAATTAAATATTCTTAAGTGACTTGTAAAACTAAACAATTTCTATACATTTCTGGTATGCAGTCGATGTTGGAGTTGCAACAGCGGCGGGAAAGTATTACTGAGTTTGAGACCCGCCATTACATGTACCAGATAACACAGGGTGTGAAGTATCTGCACGACAATCGCATCATTCATCGTGATCTTAAGTTGAGCAACCTGTTTCTCAACCACAGGTTGCACGTGAAAATTGGTGACTTTGGCCTGGCAACGCGTGTCGAATACGACGGTGAACGCAAGAAGACAATGTGCGGCACTCCCAACTATATGGCACCAGAGATTCTGACCGCAGAGGGTTACTCGTTTGAGGTGGACATCTGGTCGCTTGGCTGCGTCATGTATACGCTGCTAGTGGGTCAGTCGCGAATCGCGACGGAAACGCTGGAGAACACTTACTCGAAAATCAAAAGCTACCTAACAAAGCCGGCTGCGGATATGATCGTTGCCGTGCTGCAACCGAACCCGGAGAGTCGGCCAACCATTGGACAGCTGCTGAATTTTGAGTTCCTCAACGCGTCGCAGCTGCCCATGTTCCTGCCCAGTTCTTGTCTAACCATGGCGCCGCGCTTCGGCATCAATAATACCATCGAGGATCCCAGTCAACGCAAGCCGCCAACGGAAATCATCGGCCTGAAGGATGATACCCGTTTGGAGTCTACCTTCCTGAAGGATAATCTACATGATAACATTTTGACCTCGTCACAATGTCGCCACAACGTGGACTATCGCAGAGATATTCAAAGTCTGCATCAGCAGCTGACCAATCTCATCAATAACAAGGTAAGTATTGCTTTAAAGCTTCCTCCTTGCAGCCGAAAAGTATGGCATTATTTTTTAAATGGCAGCCTAGCTTATTGCAAGACGATCTGGATGACGAGAAGACCGATCCAGCTGCCCAGCCGCTCTTGTGGATATCGAGGTGGGTTGACTACACTCGTAAACACGGCTTTGGCTATCAGCTGTGTGATGAGAGCGTCGGAGTTATGTTCAATGACACCACACATCTAATACTACTGCCCAATCAAATCAATGTGCATTTCATCGACGAGGAGGGCAATGAGACCTACATGACTACGAAGGACTATTGCAAAACTCTCGATAAAAAGTTGAAGCAGCTGAAATTCTTTAAGAAATATATGACCCAGTATTTGATGAAGGCAGGGGAAAACAATGTCACCGTCGAAAGCGATCAGATTTCACGTATGCCTCATCTACACTCCTGGTTTCGCACAAATTGTGCGGTTGCCATGCACTTGACAAACGGATCAGTTCAGTTTAACTTTGCGGATCATAAGAAGATAATTTTATGTCCTCGCATGAGCGCAATCACCTACATGGATCAGCAGCAAAACTTTGGTACATATCGATTTTCAACTATTGCTCAAAGTGGGGTCGCCAAGAATATATATGAGAAAATACGCTATGCCCATGAGAAACTTGGAGAAATGCTCGAAAAGACTTACAATCTTACACATGTATAAATAGCCTTGAATGTATTTAAAGAAACAAATAAAGACTTAATAAAGAATTAAATGTATATGTATATTAATATATATGTATGTATATGTATGAGAAGATTAAGTTAAGAATGTGCAAAAGGCCGCCTTCTGCTTTAGGGACACAAACATGTGGCAATTCAGCGGCAAGTATCATTAGTTACTTTTGTGAAGAGCAGCTTTTGTGGCATGTTCCACTTCACGTACTTAAGCTGGCTGAAACATTATGATACTTGACAATTCCTCAGTCGAGTTGTTATAATAAACTAAAAGAATCGATAATAACGAGTACATTTTCAATATGGTGTCCAAATGAAAGCATACTATTTCACCTACACCTGTGTTGTAATCTGTGATCTGTGTGTCTCCTTGTCGAGCTCTCTCGACTACATCTGTCTTACTCGTGCCATACTTAACCAATAAGCTCTATGGTCAAATATGCATACGTATTAAGATGGGAGCTTAAAGTGCTGTTGAACTCGTTCGACTTGCTTGTTGTTAGCACTTAAGATTAGGGGTACTCCTGTTAATCTATTTCGTGCCTTGCGAAGGGAACATTAACAACACCAGAGCCAAAATTGTAATATGTTTTTGGCGTTGCACACAACTCATGAAAGTCATTTTGACAGTTATGAAAAGGAACTGAAAACAATGGTTGTCTGGGTTGTTAGAGGGACTCCTCCCTCTGCTGCGAATCCTCTTTGCTAAAATAGAATTGGCCAAAAGCAGAAGTTGGTCACCCACAGAGCAATAGTGAAAATTGAAAGTTAGCCATGGACAGCAGCAACATATCCACAGGAAGCAGAAGTAATAACCAACCAGACACAACGACTTCCCCCACTGCTGATGTTGCCACTGCTGTTGCACTTGCCTCGCATTTTAGAGGGTATAATTCGCCTATGCCCAGCAAGCAATGGTCGAGTAATGGCGCCGGAAACGGAAATCGCTCGGGCGACAGGCGACGAATGGGGCAACTGTTGCAACTGACACAAAGCCTGCAAGCGAGAACATTTTGGGGGCACGTTTTGGGGTGGTGTGCAGAGACTGGCGGAGGGGTATACAATTCAAACCAAACAATGCCAAAGCAATTGTTGCGCTTTACTCTTTGGCTTGTTTGCTTCTGGCGGCTTTGGCGCGTGTCTTTTGTGAAATCTCAGTGAAGAATCGATTCTTCTGTATGTGGCGCGTGTCTTCTGTGTGTATGAGTGTTGTGTGTGTTGTGTCTGCGCCACATTGTTTTTCTTAGTTTTTGCTTCTACGTAAGCTGGCGACACGCAGCGCGCTGTTGGCCTTCTCAATCAATATCAATCAATAAATTGTCTATTATTTATTTTTGGATATATTTCAATAATCAGGCAACAAAACTGTTGCATGCAAACAAATCGCTGCACGTTCGGATTCAAAATTAATCACACCTGAGCTCGAAATGCGGCTAAGATCTGTGCGCCATTTTGAGTGTCTGGCTAAAGAGCTGCTAAGCTCTTAACTTATCAAATTGTTGGCTAAGCCAGCAAAACAACTCCAACAAACCTTTTCTGATCTCTTTCTCTCTCTCTCTCGCACACACACACACACACACACACACACACACACACACACACATACAGGGAATTAGGAATGAAATATGTTAAGGTTAACATTTGTTATTACTGTCTGTGCTGCTGTTAAGCGAATCCATTTGGAGCTGTGAATCCATCGAAGATGTAACTCAATGATGTCAAAGCCAATATTTTGAATAATTGACATAACATGCGAATTGATTCAACTTGGCATAAGAGGGACTTAGCATAGACATATACAGATATAAATCATTCAGCGTAGCAATCACTGAATGTGAGCATTATAGTTGTACTCTAGGCACTTGGCACTTGACCGGGGCCTGAATGCTCAATCAAATCAAGTGGCGACCAACTACGCCTGTAATTTAATCCACTCAGCCAGGCACAGCAATTATAAGCAACTTGTAATCTGTTAAGGAACAACAACAACAACAACAACAGCAACAGCAACAATGTTGCACAAATAATATGCCTAAATGGGGGTTGTTTTATGTTGCAGAGGGTGGGAGTTAGGGGGCTGATACGCTTATCAACTGTGTTACACGGTCACCAAGCAATTCAAATAAACGCTTATGGCTCTTTTTGTGCGGTGTGTGTGTGTGTGTGTGTGTGTGCACAGCTGTTGAGCAGCATCAGCAGCAGCAGCAGCAGCAGCAACAATAACAACTTGATGTTGTACAACAGTTCAACGTTTCTGACATTGAGCGTCGAAATTTCAATGGCGATTTATTACCGTTGCCGTGGCAAATCTATGTTGCGGCTGCTGCTACTGTTGCTGTGTGTATCCACTGGGTGTGTGTGTGTGTGTGTCTGTGTGTATGTAACTTCTAAATTTTTTTTTATTTTTTTGTTGTATTTCATTGTTTTGTTGTAGTGACACGCAAAAATCGATGATGCGACGACCAAAATAAAAGCCAGCAACCCGCAGTCTGTGTGATAGATACTTTTTTCGCTTTCCCTCTGCCCTCTGCCCTCTGCCCACCCTCTCTCTCTCACTCCCTCTCTCTTTCTCTGTCTGTGTCAGTGTGTTTACGGCCCTTGATTGATTTGTGACTGGACCAGAGACAATGCTGCCGCCCTTTTAAGTTGCTCCTGCGTCGTGCAGCCAGCAAGCAAAGTGCAGCAACCAAAATACATGAATAAATAATCAACAATTCTTCTTCTTTTTTCCCTTTTTTCTTTTTTTTTTGAATAACGAACTAATTGAACTTGAGTGGGCGCTCTACGTGCGTGTGACGTCATTGCTGCTACCAGAGCCCACAGCTGCCAAGTGGCACCAAACAAAAGCAGACAACACAGGCAACACAAGCAACAATTGAGCGCCGAGCCCAGCCCAAGTTGACAGACACGAATTGAAGGGCAATGGGCGTGGCAGGAGCAGCAGCTGCTGCTCGCTTATTTTGACTGACATTACACATGTACACACGCGCACGCCTCTGTGTGTGGGTGCGCGTGCCGCGTTCTCGGCATGCCTGCACACTCTTTATAATTATTTGCTCAATCCGCACAAAAGTATGCAATGAAATTCCCCAACACAACTGCTGCTGCTGCCGTAAAAAACAACTACAGGTGAAAACAAACAAGGCCTATGCAAAAATAAAAATAAAAGAAAAGAAAACGAAACCGAAACCGAAAACGAAAAAGTAGAAATGCATACCACAAGTATTTGAGTGAAATTCTGTGTGTGCACAACCAAAAAAAATAAGAATAGAAAGCCCCGAAAATTAGGCATACTTTTGCTACATGTTATTACCCTGAAATTAAGAAAACAAAAACCATCGTTTTTGGAAATTAACTTTCTGAAAAATGAGGTGACTTGCTCTTGGCGGATATCTAAAACTCATAGCGAATTTTTTACTGAGTGTACGAAGTCAAAAAGAGAATTTTACAACTGAGAGTTATAACTAAAACGAGGACAGGCAGCCGCACATGGCCATATCAATTTGGCAAGTGATGCTAATCCACAATATATACTTTATGGGATCGGATACTTCTCCTTCGAAGCACATTGACAAGTCATGACAAAATTATAATACCCTCTACAAAGTAATAAAAATGAAAAGTGGACTAAAGCTGATTTCATTTGTGCAGTGCTGCTTTTTTTTGGCTGCTTTGCCAATTGGACGAACGAATAAGTAACTGTCGTATATCAGAGACAGAGTGAGAGAGAGAAAGAGAGAGAAGGAGAGCGGAGAGAGAGAGAGAGAGAGAGAAAGAGTTTGTGAAAGTGTATGGCTGCGAGCCCATGCGTGTCAATCGGCTCAGTTGTTTGCTTTTGGCCCACTCCGGTTTTTTAAATCATATCACGTTATTGGGCCTTACTTCAAGTGCCATTTGGCCAATTGCTTTGCCTGCCAGCGTCCCAATACAGCTGTGCATGCAAGCTCCCCTGTCTGTGTGTGTGTCACTGTGTGCGTGGCATGGTTCACAATGTGCACGCAACTTGTCAAACAGAGCTGCATTCCAGCTGGAAAACCTACAATTGATTGAAACTTGACCTTGACAACAGCCCCACTAGCACCAAAGACCCCCTCTCCCCCTCCACCAGAAACAGTCCTTCACACCTGCTGCAATAGATGGCCACTCCAAGCAGCTGCAGCCTGCAATCAGTTGAATATTTAGTGCTGTTGCATGCATCCGACACTCGTCATTTAACTAAATGCAGGATTCGACTATTTCCATTCTGCTGTCGACCCAACGGCAGTTTCTGGCCTCACTTAGGCAAACTTAGTTCGGGACGTGCCTAAGGATGCCACACAATGCTTCACATGACAACGGCTCGTAAACGCAATTCAAACAACACTCCACAGCCATCAGTCCGAAGCAGACGACACCACACACCTTAAATTGTTTGTCGTCCCGACTAAACAATATTTATTTATTGATTCTCTTTTGTTAACGAATTAAATGTTAACAAAACGTTTTCATTTCAATTAAAAATTTGATGTAGATAGCCTCTAAAAAGTTTGAGTTTTGAGCAGTTACAGTCTATGGGCTAATCAAATTAGAACATCGATGGAAAAGCATTTAAATAGATATATGCTTGAAAGTATGTGTATCAAAAACATGAATGATATATTTTTGGGGTGGCTGCAATTTAATTGGATGACAAGCACAAGTCATTTGTTAGCAGTAATCGACAGCCTACATATTAAATTAAATAACTCCAAGTTTCACTGTGCCCGAGCTGTAACCGTTATTGTGTGTGTGTGTGTGTGTGTGTGTGTGATTGTGTGCGATTGTTTGTGCTTGCGTTTGTCTGTATTTGTGAGTGAGTGGACATATAAAATGTGTGACAAACATGGCAATTCATGACTTTGGAGTCTCATCAAAAGTGACTGCCACATTTTACGCATTTTGGCTGTTGGGTATAATAAAGTTTTCTGGCCCAAAAAGCCGCATCAGCAACTTTATAATTTGCAGCACACACACACACACATACACACACACAACACACAGACATGCATACTTAGAGTTGCTCTTGCTGACAGCCGGGCAAATTTAAAAAAAAAAAGAAGAGATTTGTATAAATAAATAGACGGTAAGAAAAGAACAAAACAACAAAAACAAAAATTCAAAAATGAAACGAATAATATAAAACAGGCAGTTTTTGTATGTGTGTGTGAGTTATGAATAATGTATACCGTAATGTTGAAATATACATATGTATGTGTACATGTCCTAAAGGCAAGCCCAAAAAATTTTATGGCAGTAATTTTGTTTTTGTTTTTGTTTTATGTTTTTTTGTTTTTTTTTGTTTTTTTTTGCTTTTACATGCCAATTGTTTATATTCATTAAATATGTGGGCATTTCTTTGGATGCCAAAGAAAACCTTTGAGCAAGCTTCGCCCACATGCCCAACAACAAAAAGTGGGAGCCTTGCAGTCGGAACAAACCGACTGTGAACTGACAGCTGTTAACTGCTGGCAAGGCGCAGATTGGACTAGGCCAAAGAAATTATCTAACTAATCTTTGAAGGAGGTTTCTAGTCAGCTACCCTCCAAGTTTGGTAATTTTTGCTGATAAATTACGTTGATTGTAGGGTGTTGCTAGCAATATACATTTCAAATTGCGGGCGATATGCGTTCTCATCGATTTTGACGATTACGGGGGCAGGAGTGGGCGTGGCCATAGTTTTAATTCTATTGGGATATTCAATAATAATATCCTTCGAAAGTTTGTGACTGTAGCCTTAGAATTGTGATTTTATCGATTTACTAGCGCCTAATGCATATAGCAATCCAGTTTAAGCAGAAATTTGTATTTATTTGTTTAAGTGTATTGAAAAAAAGTTGCTTTTATACGGTCGGAGTGCCGGACATTGCACAAAACCAATATCATTTTTCACCTTCAGTTTCAGAATATGTACATATTGTGAATATGATTGACATCTGCCTTTCTACGTTGAGGCTGTTCCAAGTGAAGCTCAATTTCATTTGCCATATTCGCAATATTCCAATTTGTGACTTTTGATCAAGTTCACGTGGAAACTGTAATGTTGAAAGCCAACTCGGCTTTCAGTTTCAGTTCGGCGAGTGATGAATGCAGCTGCTGTCGTTGCACTTTGGCCCATTGTGGTAAACATAGTTTGCCTCATTGGCCATTGGCTTGTTGCCACTGCTAACAAATGGCTTAACAATGACAAGTTGCTTGTGGGTCGGGAATTGGGGGGGGGGGGGGCTTATGGAAAGTTCCGGTCTGGCCATGTGTCAAATCCATTGTTGACTTTTGCCACATCAATTTCTCACAGCATAACAGATAAGCAGTACAAACAACTGTCAGATTTTTGGGTGGGACCACGGAGGAGAGGGGCCAGGATGTGTGCTGGCTACCAGAGAAAATCAGCATATTCCAGCATATGCTGTTGTCGTTACTTAGATATTTGACAGCATAATTAACATGTTGCGCCATACGGATTTGTAGTTGTAGTTGTGGCATCCCTTCATTCAAGTCATAACTTGATCCGCTCTATATAGATAAATATATATATATATATATAGATATATATATATATATATTTGACAATATGCAAAGATTTATTACACTGTCTGGCATTAACCACATTATTAACTGGGCGTGGTGCCCACCCATCTTGAGCTTGAGTCAAATGCAGCTCGCATATCCAATGAGCTTCCCAAATATGGCACGTGCACCGACTGCCCAAGTAACTCAAGCAGCCTGTCCCTATCCCAATCCCTATCTCTACCCACTGCCCCTTTTCCGTCTCTCTCTCTCTCTATATCTCCATAGCGGCTTTTTTTGCCCCCCTCGAGGAGCGTTTGCCAAATTGTTATTCCAAATTATAACTTATTAGCTATTTTGCATATTTTGCATACTGAAAGCTGAAAGCTGCCAAAGGAAGGTAAGTAAAATATTGAAGTGGGATGTGAAGCTGAAATGGTGATGGAATATGTACCTATATAGATGTCAATCAGCTGCTGTTCCATCAGTCTGAATGGTTATGCAAACTCAAGGGCTGACTATACTCGGAATATGATTTATTGTTTGGTGACCTCTTTTTATAAATTAATTATGTTAGTTCTGGTCGAGTTCAAGTGGATTTAATTTGTTTTTTTTTGTTTTATATGCTCCAACCTATTTTGAAAAACCCTTCCCGTCGGGTTTCGTCTTCAGTCTGTAATATAAAGAATCTTCAAATTATTCAACAATTTCAGCCTTTTAATGTTTTCCCTTATAGCCCTTCGAACATTTGTACCCATTTTGACACAAAAAGTTTTCTTTCTTTCAAAAGTAAACTTATTGAGTTAGCAACTCCGAGGTGGGAGTGTGAAACTAATTGGCAGCTAATTGACTACAAAGTGTAAGGTAAAGTTAAAGGACGACAGCATTGCCTCGAAGTGTGTGTGAGCTTGTGGTGTAATTGTGTGCAAGGTTGCTGCAGCATGCAAATAAAGACAAGCTGCAAGTCAACTTTTGCTGTTCTGTTGCGGATGACAAATTCACAATTTCAAATTCACAGCTGCAAATTTGGCAAAATTTGGAAATGGTGCGAAATGTGTCTGGCAAGTGCAGCAGCCAATTAATTACAATTTTCAAATGTCAAGGTTACAATTGCTTGTGTGCACTATGAACTTGAATTTTTTTCTAGGAAATCACAGCTTTTCCTAGGAAAAACAATTATCACTCTGGCTTTTATACCATATACCAAATGTTCCACAAATTTTGAACTAGATTCAAAAAATTTCACCATTCATATTAACACTTTATAATCAACATTTTAGTTTCTCAGTCTTAATTGGTAAATTTGATTTAATTTAATTTGTGGACAGATGAATAAAATCAGTTCTTTAACATAAAAAAAAGATGAAGTAACTGCCTCGAATATGCGTATATATATATATATATATATATATATATATATTCTTGAACAATTAGTCGAAAACTGCACAATAAGCAATGAATGTTTATGCAACTTTATTACTGAAGGGACTCCCGACGGGATTTGAAATATATTGGAGCAGTCAAAGACAGATTTTAGTTACGAGTGAAATTATGGTCTGAAGATCCCAAAGGATCAATTTGGAATGGACCAATTGGACTCCCCGTCTGCAATGGGCTTCGAAGATAAACATATGTTTTCTCAAATATATACACACCGATTTAATATAGGATTTGGTTTTAGGTAAGCAAAAAGGTATTTGTAAATAAGAATTTATCAGATCAAACTCACAGTTGGGAAGTAAATATTTGGATTATTGTAGTTCAGGTGTATTTCTTGAACAACCGAATGTTATCTGTATGTACACATGTATCTGGCATACAAACACATATGTTGGTCTGTCTACATGTACAATGTACATATGTGTGCTTTACACGTGTGTCAGGAAGTCTTTTATTTAGGCCTTTCGGGCAGGTGGCCTAATTAGCTAATGGATATTAACAGGGGAGCGGGAGCAGGGAAACGAATTTACACACTTAGAAGGACAGTTAAGGGTAATTGTATATATACGAAATATACATTTTTATACATATCATACATAGACGACATTTCTACATTTGTATGTATTTGTATGTATATAGTTTATAGTTTGGCAATGTGGTTAAGATTGTGCTGGACTCACCTGTCGCCTTGAGATTCATGGTCCTGATCTCTGGGCGCTTCGGGTCCCTGGGCAACGGTGTTTGGGTCGCTGGTGCCAATGTCGGCGCTGCTGCTGCTATTGCCGCTGCTGCTGGGTGCCTCCTGCTCCTCGGTCACCGGTGCTGGTGGCGACTCCGGTGGCGACGGCTGGCTCTGCCTCGTGCTCTGGCTCTGGTTCTGGGTCTGGCTCTTCCTGCCGCTCGTTGAGTCAATTTTGTCGGACATTATCTTGCTGGACTTGGTTTCTTTACTTCTTTGATTGCGATTACGATTATGATTTCGATTTAACAGAGTCGCTTTCAGTTCAGTTCGATTTGAGCGCCCTTGCCGCAAAGTGCTGCACGAAGCAAAACTTTGCGTTAGTTCGTACAATTGAAAGTGGCAAAGTGGTGGGCGTCATTGTGTTTTAATTGCTATTTGATGAAGCCCGCTTAAAGCACTTGCCACTGCCTCGGGCCATGCTGCCCCCTGCACCCTTTCACTGTCCCTGCCTCTTGTGTCTACTTTATAAGCTCTCGAGCACAGGAGTAAAATAGCCAAACTCAACCCAAAAAACAAAAACAAAAAAACAAAAATTAGAAACCAAGTGCGAAGAATGCCAGCAAAACATAATGGAAATTAATTGGGGGAAACCTTGCCAATATACTTAGCAATGTTTTTGTTTTTGCTGTGGTTTTTGCTGTTGCTGTTTCGATTTTACTTAATAAGCTGCCAATTACAAGTATACTCTAAGGGGAACAATAAACTACGTTCAAGAATTGGCGGATTCTTTGCAGTTCAATTTGTTTTAAGAAATGCTTTAATCTTCACTAAGTCGAATCTAATTGCGAGAGCAAAATAATCTTAATTTGGGCTTCAGACTGTGCTCAACATACATATATGTACAGAAGATTGCGTAAGATGCATTGAGGTGAACTATATGATAACTACTGTTGATTAATGGGCAACCTGAATGGTGTTCAATAAAGATTTTATCTCCTTGAACTTTTATGAAGAGTTCCCAAATACTTAAGTTGAATATTAATTAGTCTATTTGCAGTAATTAGTACGCATTTAATTGCGAAATTTGAACTGCATTAAGCGTAAGGTTTATTAATTACCTTTTTGGGAGTGAAATTTATTATTACTTATCACACTTGTGGCAACAGCTGTAGCCATGATAAACGCCCAAAGAAGCCAAGCAACTGCGGAAATATCAAATGGAAATGGGAAAAAAATAAAGCAAAGAGAAAGGGTGACGAGGGCGTGTGGAGAGCGTGAGCGAAGTGGAAAAATGTGATTACTAAAGACTAAAGAGCCAACAAGTGGTCGACGAGGAATGACTAATGTGAATGACTAAGCATTCAATATTATTTAGCAAACAACCAGCCAGAATTTTTAATTGCAAAATAATAAAAGTTTATTGAGCAGAGACGAGCAACTGGCTGAACTGAATTGGATTCAGCTGAACCAAATTGGAGCCTAAGTGAAAATCATTCAGTGGCGATTGCGAACGCTGAATGGATGAGCGCGACAAGCGATTAGATTAGAATGGTAATCGCAATTCGGAAATTAGGCGATTGCCATAAAAATCACTCAATAAATGAGGGCAAAGAGCGCGCACGCTAATAAGTATGCTATGTTTATATATATATATATATATATGCATATATATATATATATGTGAATCAGGTAGCAAAAGACACAGAATGTATGTGTGAGAATGAGAGGAAATCACAAACGAGAATTGTGGCAAGCATTTGCATATGAATATGAAACAAACACACACACAAACACACACACACACACAGTCGCAATTGTGAGCATACAGAAATAATTGTGTGGTGCTAGCATGACCAGCAAGAAGGCAGTTAGTATGTGAACTGTGTGTTTGCCAGCTCATAAATCCGCAGTGCTCTACGCGGCACGAGCCCGGATTGTACTTACCACACACACACACACACACACACACACGCACATGCTCATCAAATATGAAAAGGCACCGAAAATTAACCCAAAGAAAAAACCAAAATACTAAAAAAAAATATATATGTTGCGATACGAAACGAAACGACCAACAAAATTGAAGAACAAGCAACAAGAAACGGAGAGACCAAAAAATATACGTGTCTAAAAAACATAAAACCAAAAAAAGGAGAGAGAGAAAAAGGAAAAACAGAAAAAGTAAAAGTAAAAGTAAAAGTGCAGACGTTTGCCTAAAATGGAATCGCCATCGAAACGCAAAGGTAAGCATAAAAATGACTTTATAACAGCGGCTCTTGCTGATACCTGACCTGGCCAGCCAAACGATTTCAACACCAACAACAACAAGAATAGCCAGAAGAACAACCTCCATGTAACCTCTTTATCCTAAGCAGCACCCTTCAAGCCCCACATTCACACAAACACAACAAATACACACGTTCTGTTCGTCACCTTTGTGATTGTTATGATTGTCGCTTCGCCTGCTTCCCTTCCTAATAACTACTTTCCTTTACTTTCAATCATACACGCACTCACACTCGCACACACTCGCACACACTCGCACACACACTCTCGTTAAACTCTTATCACGCTGCTTTATATGTACATTGTTGTATATATATATTTAAATTGTTTTTCAATCACATTCAGAAACACTTTAAAAAAAATGCAACAACTTAAGTGGTAACACATTAAAAAAATATCAAACCTCACTATTGTTGAGTTCCAAGATTCCAACTTCTAATCTCCAATTTCCTTATATTCCGAATTCAGATTTCCAAATTCAAATTTTCGAGATTTTTTCAGCATTTAGTTCTCGACATTGAACTCTTCATGCGGTGTTTGCCACAGCTTCTTCAATGCTCTTGCAACGCTTGTTTGTTGTTGTATTTCCCTAGACTTTCTTCTTTTCTTTTCTTTTAATTTGGGCTTTTGGTATTAGTAAGCGGATTTGACTGTTTGGCGGTTGCCTTAGCAGTGTTTTCTTTGCTCACTTCGGTTCGCTGCGACTTGGGCAAACGTAACCGACAAAGGCTTGACAGGAACTGAAGTCGCCTGCCACAGGACACCATATTTATATGGCACTCAACCACTCGACTGTTGCTTCCTTCTTTCCTGTTGCTGCTGCTGTTGCCGCTGTTACTGCTGCTGCTCCTGCTCCTGCTGTTGCTGTTGCTGTTGCTGTTCGACCCCATGTTAGTTTGTCGTCAACAGCTACGAACAATGTTAACCGACTCCGAAAGCTTTTCGGCACATACATTGTGCTTTCTCATTCGGATTAAGCTTCAGTAAGCTTGCACACAAACAAGCCAACCCACACGCCCCCATCACTTTGTATCTGCTTTTGAGGTTACCCGTCGAGTGGTATACCATCAAATATACAAATAATTTGGCCAATAATTGTAATAGTCCAGTCTATACCTAGAACATTTTATAATGATAACATCTCATAATCTATGTATATACGCACCTACGTACATTTAAGTAGCATAAATAAATGCGTATATAATAGATTAGATATTGTGTACATTAATTATGGTTGGGAAAGCAATTTTTACGAAAGTTCTTATCCTATTTGGTTATTTATCTAATACAGAAAAAACTAAGTTTGAAAAGTTTTAAACTATACCAATATTATAATTTCTATCTTGGACTTGTACTTCTCGCGAGCTTTTGATGTTTATCATTTGATAAGGAATTTCTACGCTTACCCCGAACAAAATCTAGATTGTTTATCTCGACCTTAAGCAAATCGCCATAAATTTCTATTCAAACTATTTTACTCTGATACTGGAAGTACCATAACAAACCCAAACAATAGCATATACAACTTGCACATCAATGGTAAAAAAGAGGAGCGCATCCTTGCGTAGACTTAATATATTTGTATGAAATAAAGGAAAAAACAACTTGTTAGTTCTGCTCTGCAATCAGGATTGGATGCAACAAAAGATGCATTTGCTACACTCAAAAATAAAATCGCACTCTAATTAAGAAAATCACCAAATAGATTATTCTAAAATTGGGGAAAATAAACACCAGGATGTTTTTTTTTGTGTAGAAATATTTGTTTGCAAAATTTTACAAAAAAAAAATACTATATTTTTGGCAATGTCAATTTAGATCAAGCTCTTCCGGGTGAAAAAAATATTTTTAAATATTTAAAGAACTATCGGTTTACAAAGGCAATTGTTTTTCTATGTATATCATATATTAAATATTGAAAATACTTAAAGGTTTCGACCTGGCAAACCTTTGCTTGCAAATAAATTGAGTTCAATGGTTTAACTGTGCTAAGAATAATTTATTTATTTGCTTACTTGGTCCATTACACAAAGTGCATTACGAGAATCTAATATTCTCTAAAAAGGTTAGATAAATATATAGATATGCTGCCACAGACTGCTACTGGTCTTTGACTGCAGTTTGAGAGGGTCAGCTGCAGAGGTTTGTTGCCTCTTTGCCTTGTTGCCCAGTTGCCGTGTTGCGTTATTGCTGTTCCGCCGCCTTGAAGGAGCGCATCATCGTGAGATAGGACATGGCTGAGCGGACCACCTGCAGAGAAGGCACAAAGTAGAAGAAGTTCAAATTAAGTTGTCTAAAATGACTGACACTAATTACAATACAAGTGTGTACAGTAAGAAAAAAATCGCCCTGAATTGGCGCCAAGTCTTCTATTAGTTTTTCCTAAACTTCAGGGTACATTTGAAAATTTGGAAAAATATGTTTAAAAGAATTTTCAACTCTAACCTTAGCTTATTTACAAATATTTTGGTTAGTTTTCAAATTGACATACTTTAATTCGGGAAACTAACTGGTCTCAAGACAGCCAGTAAAAAGGATTATTTCTAAAAAACTGGTTTTACATCTCTACTTTGTAGAAAGCCGTTCTTGTTTTTAGAAATTCATTTTCATATATTCAGAAATGATTTCTAAAAACAAGAAGTTTCAAGGTGGTACGTACCGCCGAGAAGGTGGCCATATTTGGCTTAAAAAAGTAACCATCAAGCTGACAGGGCATCTGGGCTCGTCGCATGCTGAAAACCAAAGCGCGCCTGGTGGCCAGCGTAAAGTCCACCCAGTTGCTGTCATAGACAGCAGTTGCGAAATCCTCGCTCGCCTGCTCAATGTTTTCACCACAGAGCGAGTAGAGAAACACGGCCATTAGCACCGAGCCAGAATAGAACATGTAATATAAGCATTCGGGCGAGGGGAACCGATTGGCCAACTCGTAGGTGATAAAGGCCAACTGCAACATGTTCGCAAAGATCTGCAGAAAGACCATTTGCCTAAAACAATGTCTCAGCTGGGTGGCAATCATCAGAGCCGTCTGATGCAGGCGCAGCACCTTTTTCAGCTCTCGCATCTCCTGCTGCGGTGCGTCCCTCTGCGGCACAAAATGCCTGATACGATGTTGCGCAACCCTGAACAGCGCGCACACCAAGGATGAGAACCCAAAGAGCAGTGTGTCCATGCCCACAGTCATGCACATGGTACCGTAGCCAGCCAGCATATTCCATACAAAGGTGGGTATATACGTCAATACCGACTGAGTGCTCCACGGATATGCTGTGTCATGCGGCAGCTCTAGATGTATGAGCCCCTCGCGCATATATGTCTTTACCATGATGATAATCGGCTTAATCCCAGTCATAATGACGAAGGCAATATACCACCGCAGGAAGGCATTGCTCAGAAATTGATCGCTCCGGATCTCTTCATCTACAATGGTCGCTGCCTCTGGGCAGTCCTTGATCTCTGTCAGAGAAAGAGAGAGAAAGATAATTTTTTAAAAATGGATACAAGTTGTATGATGGTTTATAAGAGAAAAAATTTCGCATATCGATAAATATCGTTTTCTGATAGCACACAATTTTAAATACAGACAAACAAATCAAAGCGACCATAATTATTAATATTATTTATTTTCATATAATATTAAACGATATAATTTATTTTAGAGCTGGATGTTTCTTACCTGTATTACATCGAAACAATCAACTCATGGACTGATTATCTTAGGCACACCGAACTTGAATTTGAATTTTGAAACAAATATTTTTGCTATAATACATTGCATATTCCACAATTGAGTTGTAATTTTATTATGCTTCGATACCAAAACTTTCGACAGATTGTTGCTTTGCTATATAATACAGTGGTCCGACTCGATCCGACTCTGACGTCATAAGTGACTGAAACCGAAAGCCGGATATGTACAAAATTTCATCCAGACAACCAAAATTTGGACAGACGCGAAGATAGACAGACTCTTCTAGTGGTGTTGATGAAGAATTTCTATACTTTATGGGATCGGAGATGCTTTCTTCTGCCTGTTACATACTTTCACACAAAACTATTATAGCCTTCTTACCCATTTTTAATATGTTCAGGGCATAAAAGCACTTAACCAAATAATATATTTAAATTATAGCGACTAAGGTGAATTAGGAAAAAAAAACTGTCTAACGATTCTTGAAAAACCAATTGAAGTGCTTAATTCAATTGACTTAACTATCAAAGGTTTTTGATGAACCATTCAACATTGTTGCAAACATTTTTAATCTCCCTCAACATCTTTCATATAGTTACACCAAAAAGTTAATGGATTTAGTTTTGAACAACTGCAGCAATTGTGTCTTCTTGGCCACAAAATGATTTTATGACCAAATCTTAAGCAACTTGACCAGATGATATTCATAAACCCTGAATTGATAATAGTGTTATTTTAATGGTTACACTGAGGATGTATAACTGCTTACAACAGACCTACATATGTACGTAAATATTCTTGACATACATAGCTTTGAGATATATATTTTATGAATTCTAAACGTGATTTCAGCCACTTACCCTTTTTCAATATGTCGCGAATATGATAAATTAGCTGGACAAATTGCTTGCGATAGTACAGGAATAAAAAATACTTAATTGTGTTTAGAAAAATGTTCAGCAGGGATGCGATGGCATTCGACGTGACGCCCATATCGTTCGGCCTATCCAAAAGCACCAAAAAGACTGGAATCACAAAGGAGCCACTTGCGCCTATGAGCAGCAGTGTGATATGCCGCCGATCTGTTGTGCTGGTGGTATTCCACAAGTCAAGGCCAATTAGCCGGAAGGTGAGCACCTGCGCTCGCAGAAAGTATCTCTCGTCCATGGCCGCAGTTAATCTATCTGCCGACTGACTTCCGTCGAAGTCTTTTATATATCCTTGTTGGGCGCCAGCTATTCATATGACGTGCACAATTGAATCGTGTTCATTTTGTTCGCCTCTCGCATTAAGGGGATAGATAAATGACATCGTTTTGATGGGCGCGCTTTGTAATTAAGAGTCAGCTTTTCTGTTCACAGGCTGCACTGTAATTTTAATGAGCCCCTGTTCAGCGCCTGCACGGGCTATCATCATCATTTAATCCCATTAATTATGTGCGATTTGCAAAAGCTGATCTTGACATTTGTCAAGCAGACGAATTGACGAGTCACGCCTTAAGCGCTTAACCAGCTGCAATCCAATTTTATTTAATTTTAATTTCAGCGCCTTCGATAAGCATTATCGATAATTGGCATAATGTTGGGCTGCCCACTTGTTGTCTTAGGTGGCAACGCTGACAACGCAACGCAGACTGGCATCACATCACGCTCAGTTGTATAACCTATTTGCAGAACTTTTCATTGGTTCAATTGCAGCTCGTCGCAAAACAAATTATAAGTACGTAACTAATTGCAACAATTTTGATACTGATTACTTAATATTCACATATATACAGAAAATGGCTGGTGAACAAGAGAAACTGACCGGTCTCTCAAAGCACTTCAATGGCTCAACAATGGCAGGCCGTGCAAATGTAAGTAGACCCCTCCCCCTTTCTGCTAAATGGAAATCTAAAATGTTGTGTTGCAGGTGGCGAAGGCAACGTACGCTGTTGTGGGCCTGCTAATTGCCTACCAGATCATGAAGCCCAAGAAGAAGTAGAGGTGATACCACTGTTTAGATGTGCTCGTTGTGTCCTGAAGAGCAATTGGCTGCAACTACAGGATGGAAGCCATTCATATTTATGTGTAGTGCAAATGAGCCTGTAGGAATAAACCATTTTCAAAACCGAACCCAATTTCATTATGTAATGAAAGCAACTCTCTCTTTCCCTCTCTCTATCACTGGGATAACGCTTTGATTGCAGCACATGTGAGGATTTGTCAGCCGTCTGTTGTTGCAATTAACAGTTACATTGCCCACCATCCC
Organism: Drosophila cognata; assembly: GCA_035041535.1. Classification (NCBI taxonomy): domain Eukaryota; kingdom Metazoa; phylum Arthropoda; class Insecta; order Diptera; family Drosophilidae; genus Drosophila; species Drosophila cognata. The sequence continues at coordinate 790,290 of JAWNLC010000831.1, forward strand.
AACGAATGATGTGTTTTTTTTTTCGCTCACTTATTTTAACATTTATTCTAAACTGTGCGAACAGTTCATTTCTGCGGATTGCAATTCTCTCTCGCTCGAAATGATTGCCATATCTTGGGAATAACGGCAGATTGAGTAATCGTTGGGTTTGTTTTAAATATTTTATTTATTTAAAGTTTTCATTATTTCATTTCATTAAACTTGTTTAAAATGTTCCACTTGTAGGGTTGTTTTGTTTTAGCCCAGTTATCGAAATTTCAGTATTACTAAAAATTAATTTGAATGAATTGAATGTAAAAATGGTTTACACATGTATACATATATATATAAATATTTAAATATATATATATATATATATATATATATATGTATATGTACGTAGTATGTATGTATTATATATGACTGTACTTTTCGTTTTCTTGCTTGGTAGATAGAGATTGAGACGAAAAACCATATATGCAATCAAAATATATATGTATATATACATATATATGTATATATATACACATATATATGTATGTATGTAGCAATTAATCGTTTATCAACTCTATGTTTATGCTATAGCTATCAAATATATCTTTTACATGTATTTGTATTGTGTTTAATTAGCAAGCGCTGGCCATTTCGCATCTGCATCTGCAAATTTTTTCATTATTGTTTTTTTTTTTATTTTTTTGTTAATAACTAAACCGGTTTGTCCTGGCAAAACACATTAACATATATACCATCATTTAAATTTGAATTTTGAATTTCTGCAGCAGCAGCCGAGCGAAGTGCGAAAAATACATACAAATTTATGCAATTAGCTCTGTAATCAGTTTGCTCTTATTTATTTCATGTTTGTATTTGCTTCTACTACTTGTCTCGTAATATGTATAATCAGTATTATTAATTGTATGATGGGTGTGGGGGGTTTAGATGGAAGGTTTGTCATTAAAAATTTGAGTGTTTCCTCACTTGTATTTTTCCACTATAATGTGTATGTATGTATGTGTGTATTGTATTAATGTTTGTATGTATGTACGTATATGCATATGCTATATCCTTGTTAAGTTACAGTTACTTAATTTGTTTCGTTTTGATTCGTTACGTGTTTTTTAAGTTTGTTTTCTTTTTGTTTTTGTCTTCCTAACTCGCCTCATTCATTACCTTTTTTGAGCACATACAACAGAAATAAATCTTATTCGTGTCCGATTGCAGTTTTAGTTTTTTTGTTTTATTTTCTTTTTAATTTTTTTTCTCTTTTCTTTTGTTTTTACCAGCTCCCAGTGTTGGCGAACAGCTTTAGTCACGATCTCCAAAAAGTGACCATTTGTTTTTGTTGTTGTGAGCATGGGGCTGCAGGCGGGCTAATAATAATAATAATAATAGATAATTGCAGCGACTGCAATGATAGACGACTGGCATTGACACCTATCAAATCTCATTCTACAATTCGATTACAACAGCAAAAAAAAAAAAAAACAGATTTGCAGCTGTTATTCAACATTGAAACGTCAGAACTGATCGATTTGCAGGTGTCCATCATATTAAATAGCTAGATGGGCTGCACTGTGCCGTAGGCGGTTAACACCCGGGCGCCATTTTCTTTGAACACTTTTCTAAGCCGAGGATCAAGTTGAGTTTTGTATTTGTGTGTGTGTGTGTTTGATTCAGTTGATGGGCCCCAAAGCCAAGCTCAACTTGTGACGCAAAAAGCAAAAAAAAAAAAAAAAAAATTGTTTTGTTGAATGCAACACTTGGTTTTTAAAACAAAGAGATATACATAACTATTCGGTTTTTTTGTTGTTTTGTTTTGTTTACTTTTTCAACTTAACTTTGCGCTTAAACAAACTTAAAAGCTTGCGTTTCTCAATTCTGTTTCACCACAGATCGAAATTGATAATCATTAGATTGATAGAAGTATGTATAATGTAAAATATTGTAGCATAATCATAAGTTAGAGTTATTAGTAGTGTGTTTCCATCAATGCTCACCTTGAGAAAAAACAAAAAAAAAAAAAACAACTATATATATAGAAAAAAATTATGATAGCAAGCACAGTGCCAAAAATAATAAGTTTATATTTTTATACTTGTATATGTTTGTATGCATGCATTGTTGTTTGTATGTTTCTATGTATGTATGTATATGTCTGTGTACTATGTAAATTTGTTTGACAAAAAATACACTCAGCATGCAATTTCTCTTTCGATTTGTTTTGTTTGATTGTTTTTTTGTTGTTTTTTTTTTTAACATAAACTAAACGCTAAAAGTTAACACAATACATTTTAAAAGAAATGATAATAATTATAATATAAAATATATTTATGTGAATAATAATTAATGAAAAGCATAATATTGTTTGTTACTGTTACTGCTGTTTTTTTTTTGTTGTTTTTCTCTTTTTTTTTTTTTTTTTGTTTGTTGTTGATTGTGTAAATTGACATTTGTCAATTTGATTTTTTTTGTGTTGTTTCTTTCGGTTTTTGTTTTATTTTAATTACTTTAATGCGCAGTTGCAGATTCAATCCATTTCTATATATATTTATATATGTGCATGCAAATGTGTGTGTGTGTATGGGGGGGGGGGGGCGGGTGTGTTTGTTTGTGTGTGTGTATCTGTGTATTTAAATCAATCATGTCCTCTTCTTCTTTATGTTCTTTCGTTTTTTTTTTTTAAGATTTTTCATTTACTTTGTTCCTTTCTCGCTTTATATATATGCATACATATATATTTATATATCATTTCTTTTCCTTTTGTTTTTTGTTACTTTTCAGAGCTGAACTTTGTTTTTTTTTTTTTATTTTTTTTTTTTGTTATAGGACTGTTGGCTGAGTCTTATTCTTAAGTCCAGTTTTCAGCTTTGTTAAATACCCTTGCAGTGCTGCAGCAGACAAGCGTATTGAATAACTGTAACAATCACAGGAACTATCCAATCGACTGCTGAGCTTTCCACACCTCAATAGTTACTCAGTTCTCAAAATGAATCATTAGCAACGGACAACTATAGTGTCTATATATAGTAATAATCGCTCGGTATCTGTTTATGTTATTTTCTAATCTACGATGTGAATTCGATGTCTGCAAGGGTATTTAATCTTCTGCGTGCCCAACATGGCAAATTCTTTCCTGTTGAAGATTAGTTTTGCACTTAATTCGGTTTCCTCTCTTTTTTCGCTTTCGCTTGAATTTCTTAATGTTTCTCTTGCTTTGCTGCTGTCTATCTCTCACTCTCCCTTCTCCCTCTCTCCATAAACGCACATTGCTTAATAATTCAATGCTTCATTTATGAATCGCGCCTATAAATTTCTGCATGGATGTGTGTAAATGTATCTATGTGTTTATGTGTTTACGTGTGTATTCAAGTGTGTGTGTGTGTGCGAGGGGTCTATTTGGGCGTGGCTCCATTGATCGTGCGCTCAATTGGCGTGCCACTCACCACGATTGGCGCCACCGCCACCGCCGCCACCACCACCGCCTCCGCCTGCCGCATTGTTTGAATAGTATGGCTTGCTGAGCTGTGCCGCTGTTGCAGCTGGCGATGAGCCGCCACCGCCAGCGCCGCCAGGGCCACCAGGGCCGCCGTTGCCGCCATTGTTGGCGCCAGGTGGCACGCCGGATGCATTGTTATTGCCGGCGCTGCCGGTGCCGCCACCGCCGCCACCCGTCACCTGACGCATGCTTTGGGCGCGCTGCGCCGCAGCCGCCTGGTCGCGTTGTTGTTGTTGTTGTTGTTGTTGTTGTTGTTGTTGCTGCTGCTGCTGTTGCTGCTGTTGTGGATGCTGTGGATAGTTGTTGGGCCTCTGTATGGGTGCCGGGTAACGTCCCTGGTTACCGCCGCCGCTTTGTCCCACACTGCCGACACCGCCGTTGCCACCACCACCACCTCCACCTCCACCACCACCACCACCACCACTACCGCTGCCGCTGCCGCCGCCTCCAACCACCTGGGAGCCGCTGGATCCGCTGCCAACGGCACCGGAATTGCGACCACCTAACGCATTCATATTGTTGCCATTGCCGCCCTGTCGCTGCTGCTGCTGAGATTGCTGCTGTTGCTGCTGCTGCAGCACCTGATTCTGCAGGTCCCACTGCAATGGGAAAGAATTGAGATCAGTGAGTGGATTCGCATTCTCGTTCCGTCGTCTGCTCTCTACTTACGCCGCCATAGTTCTTGTGGTGCGGTGGACTGGTCTGCGACTGCACCTGCTTGGCCAGGCCCAGGCTCATGTCGGCGCTCAGCGGACTCTTCAGCTGTCTGCCCATCTGCAATGATGTATTAATACGAAAATCTGAGGATCCATTTCAATAATAATCATCTGCAACTGGATCCGGATCTGGGTCAGATTCGATGAGTTGGTTTCCATCACCTCAAGCAACACATTTCTTCTCTATTGTATATATACAGATTGTTAATATATTGCAAGAATCGGGATAGTTTTAAAATTGTGAGGTTATGAGCATAAATTCTCCCAAAAGTATGCAAAGATATTGTAATTAAAAAAGGGATATTTGGTATTATAGCTCTACCAAAATCATACAGGACTGTACTATATATTCGAGAAAATATCACAACTTCAAGCTCCTCTTTCGATGGTTCCTATAGAGAACCGATCTGGTCGGCTTCAATATCTTAAGTCATAACAAGACCACCTGTAAAACTGAGGGCGAATTCTACTTTTTCAAATGCGGACAGACATATCGACTCGGCTTATAATGCTAATCAAGATTATATATATATATATATATATATAAATCCAAATGCGGCTTTGTTCCGCTCTATTCTGCTTCCTTGAATGCGGCATTGCATTGTTGCGCACCGATGTCGGATGTCCGATCTCGGTTGTGTGGAGTTCTATTAGAAATGTTGTGATCAAAAAAGATATGGTCGAAGTTTTGGTTTCGCAGTAGAGGAAGCTTCAACATGAAATTACGAACTTAATTTGCGCATCACATAAAACTAGAAAATGTTATAGTCAGTTTAGTACTATATCAAATAATTTTCTTGTTTTAGCTAGTCTGACACATACATGTATATATACATATATATATATATATATATATACATATACATATATAAACATATATATATATATACATACAAATATATAGTTTTATAGGCAAATTAGTTGATGGTTTGTCTAATTGTTTTAAAACTTTAAACTTTTATTAAAATTAATGCACAAAATCAGATATAGAGAATATCTAGTTCCCTGACAAAACAGAGACTGGCTCTATTTAGATGGGAAACCGAGTCGAGCAAAAAGCGTACAAAGTTTGATACTTAATACAAATTATTGGGGGATTGGGGGGTCTTAATAAATTGGCTGAACATGGACAAACTGTGGTAGTTAGAGAGTAGAGTTGAGTTGTTGTAGTGTGTGCTTGATAGTTGTGGTGCTTGTGCTTGTGCTTGGGCTTGTGCTTGTGGATGTAGCTGTAGTTGTTGTTCACTCCTTACCGAGTCCTGCATGTGTCCCTGGCCCTGAGTGTTCTTCAGGTAGCCACCGCCGGGCGTTGGTCCGCCACGGAACTGACTCATGCCAGCCGCCGTCAGCAGCTGTGAGTTCATGAACTGTGTATTAAAGTTGCCCATCGAGTGCTGAGACTGTGGCCCCGGTGGTCCATTCGAGCCGGGCGGGCCGCCCTGATGCCCACCATACATGCCGGCCGCCGAGGCAAGGCCATAATTCTGGGCACCGCCACCGCCGCCTTGGGGCGGCGGGCCACCATAGAACTGGGGACCGCTGGGTCCGCCGGGTGCCGAATTCGAGTAGTAACTGTTCGACTGCAGTTGATGTGCGCCGGGCGGTGGTCCGCCCTGGCCCGGATGCTGCGGCGGTCCGGCATAAAGATTCATGTACGGCTGGCCGCCTGCATAGGGGCCGGGTCCGGGACCTGGGCCAGGACCGCCGCCGCCGCCGGCCGCCGACTTGGACCCAATGGCGCCAATTGGCTGCTGGCTGGCCTGCTGTTTGGACGTGCCCGACGACATCATGGAGCTGCTGTTTGAGGAAATGATGGCGACGGGCGCGGCATTGGGATTACTTAGCTGCTGCGAATTGGGCTGCGGTTGGCCAAAGGGACCGCCACCGAGTCGAAATTGTGACGCTAGATTGGTGTAGACGTCCGGCGTGGGCGCCGTTGGCGGTGGCGGCATGTTGCCGCCATGTCCATGGGGCTGCTGCATCGCGTACGCATTGAAGGCGCCACCGGCGGCAGCCGCCGCTGCTGCGGCCGCATAATGACCCGGAAAACTGTGCGCCGCGGCGGCAGCCGCTGCCGCTGAATAGGCGGGCGAGCGGCTCGAATGATCAAGCGAATGGAATGGAGCGTACAGATTGCCCGCCTGCGATGGTGGCGGCGGCGGCGCCAGCTGCGATGAGTTGAACACAACCGCCGGTGGGCTGGGAATCGTTGGAATGCCGCCGACGCCAAACTGTGGCGATGCCTGATAAAACGGTAGCTGTTGCTGTTGTTGTTGTTGTGCCTGATGTTGTTGTTGCTGCGAGTGTTGCTGCTGCTGCTGGTGACTGGGCGGTGGCGACATACCCAGGCCGGCATGCAGCTGCTTGGCCTTCACCTGCTGCTGATGCTGCTGCGAGTGCTGCTGCTGTTGTGGACTGGGGTAATCCTCCTGCTGCTGCTGTTGCTGGAACTGCTGCTCCAACGAGCCAGCATCAAACGGCGAACCGTGGCTGCCATAAACGGGTCCTGGCGACGACAAAGCATGGTGAGCATGATGCGCCTGCTGCTGTTGATGGTGCGATTGCTGCTGCTGTTGCTGCTGTTGGTGATGGCTCTGCTGCATGTGAACCGTGGGGACGGCGTAATGGGGCATTTGTTGCTGGAGCTGCTGCTGCGAGGCGGCCACTGCAGCGACAAATGTGGCGGCACTCATATGGCTGCCACTGTCATCCACCACCTGCTGTTGTCCGTGCTGCTGGCCATGTTGCGACTGTTGCTGTTGCGCGTGTTGCTGCTGTGCAACGGCTGCGGCAGCAGCTGCTGCTGCGGCGGCCGCTTGTTGCTGCTGTTGCGCGTGCTGCTGTTGTTGTTGCTGTTGTTGCGAGTGCTGTTGCTGCACACCACTCTGCTGTGGTGCCTCCGACATTGGCGTGGCTGATTCCCACACCTTTTTCACACTCGCTATCTTCATGTTCAGATCCGCCGTGGAATTATTTTGCTGCTGTTGCTGTTGTTGGTGCTGCTGATGCTGCTGCTGCTGTTGTTGTTGTTGTTGCTTGCTAACCGCATCGAGGTTGTCGACCACTTTGAGCGATGTCGAGTCATCGCCAAAGCTATAGGCCAGTTTCATGTCCTGCTGCTGCTGCTGCTGTTCGTCATCCTTGGCGCCAAAACTCATTTGGGACAGAGCGCTGGAGAGGCTATCGACAGCTGCTGCTGTTGCTGCAGCTCCTCCCAGAGACGGCTGCTGCTGCTGCTTGAGCGTCACAACAGTTACCGCCTGCTGTTGCTGTTGCTGCTGCTTGTACGTGGAGTTCTCAAAGATGATGGTGTTCACGGGCGCATTGGCATCGATCAACAGATTTCCGGCACCGACGACACCCACCACTGTTTTCTCCTCCCCAATGGCGGACAGCTTGGACTTGTCGCCAATGGGTGTTGCTGCTGTTGCTATTGTAGTTGTTGTTACTGCTGCTGCTGCTGCTGCTGCGGCGGCAACAATTGCTGCTGCTGTAATTGTTGGCGCTGCAATTGTTGTGCACTCGCTGCTATTCATCTTGCCGGACATTTCGCTGCCAGGCGCAGCCAATGAGGGCGGCATACCACCAGACCCAACAGCAGCACCAGCTGTGCTTAGTCCCGGCGGCGGCCTAGCTCCTCCTGCTCCTGCTTGTACATCCTTGTGTGGCTCCTCCATGGCCACGGCAGTGTTGGTTGTGTTGCTATTGTTGCTGCCCTTGTCCTTATCGGACGTTGGCTCCTCCTTGTCATCCTTGCCTTTGTGCAGGCCCGCACTGAGCGCCATCTGGTTCTGCTTGGTCTTGTCCAGATCCGCATTACCCGTTTCCGATTCCGAGCTGCGCTGCTGCTTGTTGTACTCCTCGAAAACGAGCCGACCATAGGCCCGACCACCGCCAGCAACGTTGCTGTTGCCGGTCTGTTGCTGGCGTCGATAGCCGGCTGAGGAGCTGCCGCCGCCACCGCTGGAGAGGCCGCCGCCACTGCTGGAAAGACCGCCGCGTCCACGTCGCGATGGTTCACCGCGTGGTGAGAAGCCAGCCTTGTTGACGACTGCTCCTGCACCAGATCCGGCAGCTGCTGCTGCACCTGCTGACTGGCCGCTGCTGTTGCTACTATGGTCGGAGCGTGATTGCACCACCTTGGGACTGCGTCGTGACGCCGCACCACCATTACCACCACCACCACCGCCGCTGCTGCTGTAGCAGTCTTCATCGACGTCCTCGGATTGCTCAGACTGTTCACCACCGCTGCCGTAGTAGCGACGCCCGCCACTGTTGCGACTGCTCCAGTCACTGCTGCTGCGTTGACCACGATAGTTGCCACCGCCGCCGCCACCAGCGCCTGCCCCGCTAGCTGGATAACTGCGCCCGGCACCGCCTCTCGTCGTGTGCGGCTCATCGCGTACTCGACCACCGCGTGGACTTGGTCGCTTCACCGACGCTGGCTGCGTTGCGGATGCGGCCATAGCCATGGCTGAGGAGTTGGTGGTGGTAGAGCCTATCGTTAAGTTGCGCAACGACTCCTTGTCGTCGTCAATCTTGGCGCCGGGGAATGCCAAAAGCGGCGGCTTAACTGCCTCCGGATCCGAGCCAAGCTCTGTTGACTTCTCCTCCAATTTGTCAGCGGGCTCCACGCTCCGTCTCAGTATCTGTGTGGGCTGCATTATATCCATGGGCTGCTTCTGGACCATGCCAGCTGGTTTTTCCTCGTTGAGGCTCGGCTGGCGTGCCGGCCGCTGCAGTATCTTGATCTGCACGGCCGAATCATGGCTGTGCGTCGATGAGAAGCTCTCTTCGCGATTCCGATGATACTTTTGCTCGGCATCCGTTTGCTCTGCCCACGAACAGGTGCCACCACCACCAACACCACAACAACTACCACCCAAGCCAACATCATCGCCGGATGAGACGCTCGTTTTGCGATGCGAATTCTCTGAGATGCTCCGCGACTGCAACAATTGCTGCTGTTGCTGCTGGTGCTGCTGTTGCTGCTGTTGCTGCTGTCCACTGCGATAATCCTGGGCGCGATTGTATCTCGATTGTTCGGCACCTGGCGCAGTCGCATCCTGCTCTTCTCTGGCGCTGTCATGACGATTGCGTCCATAATTGCCGCTGCTGCCAACTCGGGCATAGCCACCAGAAATGCTGCGCACACCACTGCCACTGCCACCGCCACCTCCACCATTGGAGCCGCCACCGCTGCCCTTTTGTAAATATCGGGAACCACTGGTCTCAAAGGCGCTGCTCGCTGATGCGCTCTTTTCAAGACCGCCGCGTGGCAGTTGTTGTTGCTGCTGCTGTTGTTTTTGTTGCTCCTGCTGCTGTTGCTGTTGACGCAGAAAGCGCGGCGGTAAATTCGATTGGAAATGCGTCATGAAGACGGACTTTTGTCCGTAATCGCCACCAGCTGTGGACGCGGCAAGGGATGTTGAGACAGAGCCGCTGCCGCTGCTCGAGATGCTGCTGCGCGGGCGTCGCTGCTGCTGCTGTTGTTGTTGTTGCTGTCCAGCAGCGCCTCCACCTCCGCCCTCATCCTCACTGACGTTGCCCAGCGGCGCTGGCGATGCCTCATTATTTGAGTTACCTACAGATACGATGGCATTATTGCTGCTGCTGCTACTGCTGCTGTTGTTGCCCTCACTGAGCGCCTTCGCCTTACTGCTCATCTTCATTTCGAGCTCCTGCAGCTTTTTTGCCGCCGCCTGCTTGCGCTCCATCTGGCGACGCTCCTCCTCCTCTTTACGCTGTTTCACTCGCTCATAGACGCCGGCATCGAGTGCAATGCCACCGCCAATGCCGATCACATTGCCCGAGCTGCCGCGATGACCATTCTGCTGTCGCTGCTCTTGCAATTGAATCTGAATCTGAGCCTGATCCTGTTGTTGTTGTTGCAGACCATGGACGCCATCCAAGTCACGCTCGCTGCTATCCTTGCCGCGCTGCCAGGAGCTGCTGCTCGACAATTTGCGCTGCTCATTAACGGACGCTAGTTGCTTATTGTTGTTGCTGTTGCTGTGGTGCTGATCGTCGGGGCTGACGTGCTCCTCATCGTCGGAGAATGTTAATTTCTTGGTATAGTCAATATCATCCTGCTTCGTCCAGCTGTCGTCCTTGGCAATCGCATTGAGACGCTCCAGATCCTCCTCGCGTATAATGGGTCGCTGCATTTGCGCCACTTCCGGCTCCACCACATAGTCCTTGTCCTTGTGACGAACACCGCTCGATCCGTTCGCCTGCTGTTGCAGCATCTGGTGTTGATGCTGGTGCTGATGCAGCAATTGCTGCGGCGGCGTGCTGCCTCCCCCGCTGCCGCCAATGATGGTCGACTGTTGACCTGCCGCCGCTCCCGATAAGACGGATGACGGTCGCTTGGCTATTGCGGCCGCAGTACGAAAGCTGCCGACGAGCACGGCCGGCGATGCGGATCGATTGCCGGCGATGCCATTCTGATAGGCAGTGGGCACCGATGGACAACCGCTCATATCTATTGCGCCGCTCGCAACGGCAGCTGCCATTGTTGGTGCTCCAGCACCGATAACGCCACCACCGAGGCCACAGGCGGGCATTGGTGCACCGCTGCGCATGAATGACGGCAGCAGCGATAATATGGGCAGTGGAACTGTGCCACCGGAGCCGCTGCCGCTGCCATTGGACGACACCTGATGGTGGTGGCCCTGGCCCAGTTGGTTCAATGCCAGCTCCTTGGCAGCCTTCTCCTGTTGCTGCAGCCAGGCAGCCGGATCGTTTTGTGGACGCAGGCTCATTTCGCTCAATTCGCCGCTGTTGCCGCTGTTGTTGCCGCCAACCCCACCGGCGCCGACGACGTCGTCGCTGCCATCTCTGTAACTGCCGCCGGCATCCGCATTCGGGCGATGCGAGTGGTGTCCATGTGCAGCGCCGCCATACTGACGCACATGATGGCCATGATGATCGCGATAATCGCGCTGTTGCTGCTGCTGTTGCTGATATTGATGATTCTGGTGATGATGCTGGGCATGCTGCTGCTGCTGCTGCTGTCCCTGGTAGTGGGAATGCTGATCCTTGGATTTGCCGCTGCCCGCGCCCGCTGAGGATGCAGCACCTCCTCCGCCCCCGCCCACTAGTGTGGGGAACTCGTACTGAAACTGTGGACTTTGATAATGCGGCACCACCTGCTGTTGCTGCTGCTGATGGTGGTGGTGATGGTGGTGCTGTTGGTGTTGATGTGTCTGGCGGTTGCCGTAGTGGCCGTTGCCACCTGCACGTTCGTGTCCTGTCGTTATCGCTGACCATGTTTTCGGTGAGTTAGCCGAGTGGCTGCCGATGCCGCCGCTGCCGCTTACAGCACCGCCAACTGATCCTGCTATGCCGCTGCCGCTGCTGGCTGAATTGCTGCCGCTGTTGGCCGAGTTGTTGATTAATTTCAAGTTCTTGTTGTTGTTGCCGCTATGGCTGCTGCTGTTGTTGTTTGAGTTGCTATTGTAATTGCTGGCTGTGCTGTTGCTGTGTTGGCCAACAACTGCTGCTGTTCCTCCACTGGTGGTGGTGGTGGTGCTGCTGCTGCCGCTACTGTGACCAGTGGTGATGCTGTTGTGGCTAGTGCTATTTGCAACTGAGCCGCCAATTGTCGCAGTGCTGCCTGCTGCTCCTCCTCCTGATGTGCCGCCGCCGCCGCTGCTACTGCTGTTGCCTGCAAAGCAAACACACACAAAAGAAAGTCAGATCAGACATATATATATATATATGGATATGTATATATGGCGGAAAAGGTAGGATGATCTACACAATTTACCTTCGACAGATGCTTGGAGATTGTTGTTATTATTGTTGTTTAGGGGTGTTGCACTGTTGTTATTGTTGCTGATGTTGCTGGTGCTGCTGCTGTTGCTGCTGCTGTTTGTCTCGGCCTTCAAGGATGGCAGATTGGCTGGTGGACGCCTAGCGGAGGGCACTTTACCCAAGATTTGCATTCCATGTTTACGCGGCACTTGATTCTTTTGGGCTGATGGTTCACTCGATTCGCCCTGCGATAAATAGATAATATATCTTGTTGATGGTGAGTGTGTGTGTGTTGGGATTAGTATTGAACATACACGACTATTCTTGTACATGCGATTTATATCCAACGCTGTGAATTTGGGCTTGGCATTTCGCTCTCCCCTACTTCCCCCCAGTGTACTCATGCTGCCAATAGATCCTCATTAGCGTTAGCTTCCTTTGCCGCCTACTGCCGCCGCGCGTTTCACGCTAATCGCTGCCTGTTTGCCTGCCTCTGGGTTGATGCAGTTCTTTGCGAGCTTGGCCGAGGTCGATCGGTCTGTTAAAGTTGTCTCCTTGGCGCCTTTCCTTTGTGTGTGTGTTGTTGTTTTTGTTGCTCCTTCTTCTCAGTCTTTTTGTGTGAGCTGTAAAATGTCTAAAAACGAGAGAGCGTGTGTGCGAGCGAGAGAGAAATAGAGAGAGATATAACGGGAGTATAGGTGTAAAGTGGATGGGTGGTGAGGGTGGCAACAACATAATCTGCTGACACCGCTGCATTTGTTTGTTGCGATTTTTGTATTGTTTTATTTGTTATGATAGGTGGGCTGTCGTCGCCGGGTTGCATGGAAAGAACTGATTCTATGTGTATGTGTTTTGCACCTCCATGGGGGCTACACAGCGAACTGCCCCATGCTACCAATGCCTGCGTGTGAGCACTAAAGTTTGTGAAGAACAGAGCGAGCCAAACATAGGAGACAACTCGAAAGGCGCGTTTATAATGTGTGCGAGCGAAACAGCACTTGAGGCCGCTCTCAGTGAAGTGATTCCGAGTGTGCTTGCGCTCAAATGCTTGGCGCCCACCTCGCACTCCTCCCCACCCTCTTGCGAACACCCTCGCAATAGCGAGCGACAGGCCGACTCACACACACACACTCCATGCACACACACACTCACATGCACACAAACACAAAAACAGAACATAAGAAGTATGCGGTGGCGTCTTCGTGTAATAATTGAAGAACAATGGCTGACACACACACACAGAGAGAGAAACAGCCAAAATCACAACACTGCTGCTGCTGCAAATGCAAACTGTTTAAATGGTCAGCAATATGTGCAACATAATTCATATTTGGCACTTTGCTAATAACTTTTAAAATTACCTACAACAAAAAAAAAAAATCATTCACACACAAAAACAGTCAAGAAGAGTGAAGGGAATGGGAGAGGGGGTTATCGACACTCGCACTTTACTTTTGTGTTATTTTCGTAGTTTAGAATGGGATGCGGTTGATGCGATGTGCTCGCTATATAGCTATCATTGCTGAATGGGACAAACAAGACTTTAATAATAAAAAAAAAAACCAAATAAACACGACACTTGCTGTTGTTTGACCACGACAGGCACTGTAAAATGTGCCGTTTAATAGCCGTTATACACTCATACACGCACGTACGCTCAGTGGTACACACACACGCACATTACAGTGATATGTATATATATGCATACGTATTCGCAGAACTGTCTTTGATTGTTTGAGTGCGTTATTGGATTGTTTGTCGTTTTGGCTGTGTGTGTGTGGATTTTGTCGGAATATTAACACTTTGATAAGTGTAAATTTTAAATATAAAGTTGATTTGAACGTAATCAACATTTAGTTTTACAACAAGTTTAGTTACTGCATTACATACACCGCGCGAGAAGTTTGCCGCTGCTTCTTCTTGCTGGTGGTACTCTTTTCGCAGTATATGTTAATGTTAATGTGTGTGTGCATGTGTATGTGTCTGGCGATGGCACAGCGTTGCCACATGCGTTAAATGTATCGAACCAGACTTTCAATATTGTTTTTCGCATGTGTCCGCATGTACGTAACATAATCACAAATGCAAGCGAGACATTGGTAAACTTGTATACTTTGTAATGCTTTGATTTCGTTACACTTTTCAAACATGGATAATGCGAAAATAAATTTTAAAAAAACCGATAAACCTGCTGTTTCGCCGCCGCCGCCACCAACGACAATGCAACAGCAGTAGTGGCAACCACTGCGAGTGTGAGCGAGACAATAAGAGCATGTGGTCTGCAGAGCAGCAGCAGCAATAACAAAAACATCAAACAATAAAGTGTATATAGTGCTTACCCTTTTACACTCAGAGCATACACCGCACACACAGTTCGTTGCTCCTTGGCTCCTTTTTTTCTTTTCTTTCTTTTGTACGTTTTTTTTTTTTGCACTCTTCTACGCTTACTCAGCCGTTTTCAAAAAAAAAATGAAACCAAATGTTTTTTTTTTAGGTGAGATACGGTTTGTGTATGGCTTTTTCTGTGGCCGAGTGCTACCGCGTATACACCTAATAAATTACTACTTTTATTAAATTTTGACACTTTTGATTTGATTTTACTGTTACTATTCAACGCGTTCGGGCCGCTGTTGTTGGCTGTGTTGCGCTGGCTGCCTGTCTGGCTTTGGCTCCTCTCCTACGTTCTCGCTTCTTAGCGCTCTCTTTCTCTCTAACGGCGTTCTCCAATGCTGCGACGGCTGCTGCTGCTGTTGCTGCTGTGGTCTCTTTTTTTGCAAGTGTATGTAAGTGTAGATGAAAACTGTAATCGAAATCCAGTGTGCTGAAGCTGAAACTAGTTTGAATCACTTTTTCTCCGATTTATTTGCACACAGCAGCACACACTAGCCCAATTTGTTTGCGTTTATAGCACGATGCTGTTAAGCGTTTACTTTATTATTACTTTTGGTGCGTTCTTTTCACTTAATACGTAATTGTTCCATTAGTTTAAATCGTATGTATTTTTTGCACACAGTGCTGCCAGCTTGCGCTTACGGCGTTGCATTCTAGGGATGGGCGATATGTTTTCTCTCAATTGGGCAGTGTTAAGTGTTACTAAATGCTGTTAGCTGGCAACAAAAAGTGTTGTGTGGCTATTGAATTCTGTGAATATCTAACGATACGGCAACATTACTTTATCGATTATTTTGCCACATTCACATCGCATATTTTCAAATTTTAGGCGCTACGTATTATCGTCAAATATATTTATTTTCACTTGCATATTGCGAAAAATTATGTTCTACAGATGGACAACAATTTCTGCGACGACATGGTATATGAAGTATATACCGCAAACCCATATTTCCCTAGTCCCCTGTGTTGCTTGCGGCGTCAATCTCAATGCTAGTGTCAATTCCGGCTTATCGCAACGTGCGAGCAAGATGGCAAATCGGTTGTCAATATACCGGTGGACTTTTCTCTTTCAGATACTCCCAATATGATATATAATAATAGTAATAATATAATATATATTTATATATTTCTGTGCACAACACAGCAAATAGAAAATTTCAATTCCGTCAGTATTCAATGTACTCAAGTTTCTTGTAAAATAGCTAAAGACAATAAAATGATCCCAAGAATACAACTTGCGACTACTTAATATATATATAGACATATATAGGTATATGAGACTTAGGCGTGCGGCTTAAACTGCGGATTGTGGGAGCGTGCCATTTTGGCCTTGAGCCACTCGTCCGCATGTCTCTGCTTGATGTGGACATACATGTTGGAGCGCGACCTGCACTCCTTGGGACAGTGGGGGCAATTGTATAGCTGGAGGCCGGTGTGTATCGCCATGTGCTCCTCAAGGTTGCGCTGCTGCTTGAAGCTCTTCTCGCAGTAAGTGCACTGCAGATTTGTGGTCAGCTTGTGAGCATATTTAACATGGGCGCGCAACGCTGTCCGCGAACTGCACGTCTTAGAGCAATGGGGGCAGACGGTATCGGTGCTATCGTGCGTAAATCGATGCAGTCGCAGACTGTGCTCGTTCTTCAGCCAAACACCGCAGACGGAGCACTCCATTGCTGGTGCGACGACGCCCTGATGTTCCAGCAAGTGGCGCTCGAACGATGGCTTAAACTTGAACTTCTTGCCACAAATGTCGCAGACATGCGGATGCACATCCTCATGGATCGACTGTATATGCCGACGTAGTCGGTGCACATTTGCAAAACTGTACAACAAATTGAAAAGGGAGAGCTGTTATGATTAGTCGATGGATGGACGGCTGGTGCGTACCTCTTGTGGCATATGTGGCAGCTGTGCTCCAACTGATCCGTGTCGTGCTTCAGCAAATGATTACCCAAACGCCTCTCGCTGCTGAAGGTGCGCTCGCATTTCGGGCACGGATACTTCAGCACCTTACCAATCTGGGCGACCTTGTTGTGCACCGTCTCGATGTGCGTGGCCAGATAATCCTGGGAATTTAGCGACTTGTTGCAAATCGAACAGCTGCAATTGCCAAATTCCAAATCAAATTACATTACATATATTTATATAATTAATTAAATTAGTTTTTTTTTGTGCAAAAATTAGAAGAAAAAATCTGACAATAAAAGGAATATTTTTGGGCAAAAAAAATAGAAAAATATGAATTTTTTGGCTCTCAAAGAATATTCCGAGTGAAATGAGAATTATCAATGATAAAATTAATAAGAATTGTGTAAGGTATATAAATGATATATATATATATATATATATATATATATACATAGTAGACTGACGTGAATAGCTTGGGATTGATGTGCTTGCGTATGTGATCCATCAGTTTGGAGGCGCGATTGAAGACCTTGTTGCAGCACTTGAGATACGCGTCGCGCTGATGCACCTCCAGGAAGTGGACCTTCAACTGGGACAGGTACTTGGTGCTGAAGTCGCACAGATCACAGTCGGCATTCATATAGCTGGCGATGGCCTCTTCATACCGCTTCGATAGCTGCGCCCGCGAGCAGCCCTTCGGCTTCCGTTCCATGGCCGCCTGCAGTTCGCTCTTCTGTGTATCCGTTGGCGCATTGTTATTTGTGTTTGTGTTCCGCTGTTTGCGACGCTCTCGATTGACGCCGTCGACGTCGCCATCGCCATCGTTATCGCATCCAGTGTCGGTGTCATCCAGCAGCTGATTCAACTCCTGGGCGAGGGTTAGCCGGCGCTGCTCATTACGTGCCACAACGCGTCCCATCCGCTTTGGTTTGAGCTTGTGCTTCAGCTTGACCAGAGGCACTTCATCTGCAATCAGTTCGTGTCATTTTGAATCTCTCTCTGTACTATATGTATATATAAATATATATGTGTGATCAATACCAACAGATGAGTTTCGATATATTATATATGTTAATAAATTACAGCATCGATTTTGGGTTATCCTTATCAGCATGCGAAAACTATACCAAACTGAATTCATTTCAGGTGTATATATATGTATATAGATATAATATGTATATAAATCAGAGGTCTCTGGCTTAAGAAAGCGGACAGTGGAATAGATGCGAGCTGCATAAAATTAAGAAAACTTTAATTTCTCCAATGATTTTGCTTGCATTAGGTAAGATTGGAATATATTCATTAGAATAAAGGCTTAACTGAGCTATCAAATCCTATTAAATGGGCCAAGGACATTAATACAGGGCTAAGAATAGAAGATATTGAATAAGCTCTAAGATAAATAAATAAATAAATAAAATAAATAAACAATTGCATTGGAATGTCTCAGAAAGGCTCTTAAGTCAGAAATAATAATAAAAAAGAAAACATTGAGATGCGCTTAGGTTTCAAGAAACCAGATAATCGTATGGTGTCATGGGCTTAAAATGATCTGAGCGATTGGAAGCAAAATTAGCTTGTAGGATATCCTTTGCTTAGAACAGCAAATTTTAAGATGGGTACCATCATTTCATTGATTCATAAGAAGTGGAACCGATCAGAGGATGTGAGGAAATGTCACAACTTTCTCCGAAATGGACAAAAATCACGATGCGAAAGGAAACGTTAGTCGTCCAAAATGTAAAGAATTCCATATTAAGTTAAGTCAAAAAAGCAGTCATGCATGATGCTTGCCGCCGAGTTGTTATTTTACTGTACAGGTGTGTCTATATTTATATGCACAACTGGGAATGGGGCAAGTTCATGTAATTGTTGTATTTGATGTTGTGCACTCACCATCATCATCTGAGGAAGTGTGCGGCGTGCTATCGCTGCTCTCATTCATTATGGGCTTCTCATCGACATCGACATCGTCGTCGTTGTCATCATCATCAGCATCGTCAGGATTGAAGGCGTGCAGGGGCAGCAGCTGGTCGGGGTTGTGCAATTGTTTTGGCGCAGCATGCAGCTGCGGCACCTCCACACTATCCACATTCACATCGAGAACGCTGCCGAGGAGACTGAGATTGTGTATATCGAGGGGCTTCTCGTCCATCTCGTCGGTGACCAGCGGCAGCTCATCGATATTGACATCCACATCGATGCCGCCCGTCCATTTGAGGGCTACGCAGTCGACGTCCACGTTGAGGAACTCCTTTTTAAGTGTTAATTGCTTTTGCTCGACCAGTTGCCAGAAGTTGTTAAAGTCCTCCAAATGTTCGCAGCAATCGTGGCAAATGTTCGTCGAGATGTTGTCATCGGGCATTATCTGCAATCAAGCCAGTAAAATGAGATTAATTTCACTGAATTCATCTTTGGCACACTTTGGCAACAACTCACCTCCAGCTGCAGAAACTTGGCTATTATCTTGAGCAGCGAGGATTCGGCCAGGGTGTCGCTCGTTTCGAACAGATAGACGGCATTGTTTGCGTTTATGCTTTTTAAACACAAGCGACAGATCATATTGCGGCGCTTTCAACATAAATCTAAGCAATTAACTATTACTATCAGTTGTTTGGTTTTGTTTAGCGATGGCCTCAAACTTTATCAATATATCGACTTATGTACTGATTTTATACGGATGTGCCAATTTGTGACGGCACGCAATTTGTATTTTGAATGCTGTTCACTATTTTAAATAATTACAAAGTGTGTCAACAACATTTTAATCAAATTTTAAATAGATCTACCCATTGCGATATATAAATGTATGATAATATTTAGATTTATCGATACACAATGCTTACGAAATATGAACTATGCAGTTAATTGGTCTTAACAATCAATTCGCGAAAGTGATATTAAGCATATTTATCGATATGCTATGTTTGTCAACATGCAGACCAAACCGAATCGTGGCTCTTGTACGTAGAGCTCTGAATAGGATCCAAATAAACTAGTTATCACTTCAGTAACTTGATTTTTCGCGATAAGAAAGTACTTTTAAAAAAATGCAATGCATTCTGAGCGTGACGTCACACATGACTACAAGTTTACGCTGTGACGTCACAATAATTTATGTTTATCGCGAAAATATGATTTTTAAGCAGGAAAATGTTCGATCGGACAAATCTATCGGTTCTTCTACGGCCTTTTTAGATTTCAATAATAACGGTTCCGAGTACCTTCTGCTTGAAAAATATTCCATACATGATTCCGACTCTGAATTTCAATCGGTTAATTTGGGTTACTGGTTCCGGTTCAGGTACGCTTCCCTGGCTGTTGATAGCAAGTTAGTCGATTACTCGTTTGTTTGCCATCCGTATCGATAGTGTAGCTGTAGCTTACACTGTAGTGAGAGGTGCAATATAAATAAATAATTTAACTACAAGTAAGTTATAGTGGTCGAGTGATCCAGCAGCAAGGCAAGCAAGGTTAAACAGGTAAGCCACAAATCATTGCAAACTCGCCAAATTAAGACTAAATTAAGCAAGACAACTCCGGCTCCCAGCTACCGGAATGTCGCCGACAATTCCCAACCTACCGCGGGGAGCATCGCAAAAAAAGCCCACAAATTTTCAGTCTCTCTATCTGTCAGTCTGTCTGTCTTTCGCTCTGTATCTGCCATGTAAGTGTATATACATGCATGTGTATGTGTAATGCAGCTGCAACGGCTGTTTATTTTTTGCGCGAGAGCCGACTCGGAAATTCACACACACACACACACACAAGCACGCAGGCGTACGCACTGCACAAATGCATGCATGTATACCGGTATCTATGCATGTGTGTGTGTGTGTGCGTATACGCTGGCAAAATAACTAGTTTTTATGTGCAAGGAATCATCCACCATATTCGCAGACGTCGCTCATTTGAATTGCTCTCAATTTGTTGCTTAAATCATGGTTGCTAAGTGTGTGTGTGTGTATAAAAGCCAAAGCCAGCCACCACCCACTCTCTCCCGGTCTCGTCTGGTCTTATTGGATTTTTATTTGTTCATTCGTTCGTTCGTTGGTTCGTTCAACCGGCTGCCTAGCAAAATGCAGATTCTCAACGGCGAGAAATGCATAGGCGAACTAGTGATGGGTGCGTGTCCTTGCTCTTTCTCTTATTCTCTTACTCGCTCGTCTTGAACACGATCAAACAAATTGTGCGAGAAAGTGAGAGAGACCGACATGATATGTTTACAAATGTTAATGTCAACGCCATCAATTAACTGATTGGAATTTCAATCGCTGTTCTGTTTCGAGCCGTGTCACGAGCGCAAACACGAGACACGCGTGCAACTCGAATACGAAACTTTGGCTCGTATCTGGACAGGCGAGGGAACGAGCTTTGCCGACTCTGTCTGTTGTCCACCAGTGTCGTTGATTCGGCGCATACCTGGCTCAAACATAGATACACACACACACAAACATAAAAGAGAGAGAGAGACACACACACACACTACTTGGGGAGTCGGCAGTTGTTGCAGTTCTCCTTTCGGTTTTTTGTGTGTCTACCACGCAGCGAGAAAATTTTTCAATCGCAGTGTTTTTTTTTCGTTTCGTTTTTTTGTTGTTATTTTGTTGTTGTTGACCCGGCCGGTTTATTCACAAGTGCAACACGCATCGCATCTTTTTTTTATCTGTTGCAGCAATTCTTTTTGCAGAGTTTTTTGTGACGCTAAAACCGCCTGAGAAGCAAGCTTAAATGGTGACCATGGAGAATAGCGAGGAGATATTGCAAATTCTGGAGCGTTTCACACAGCTCAAGCAGAAGGAGATACCCAAGGAGCTGGAGGACTACCTGCAATATGTGGCCAAAACGGGTGAGACCATCTTCAAGTGGTCCAGCCTCAAGTATCTGTTCCGCGAGAAGTTGCTCAATGTGATCAAGCTTTTCAACGAGGATTCGCAGCGTCTCGAGGGTACGCCATTGGTGGAGTGTTCCCCAAATACTCCCAAAATAATCCCAATCCCGATCCAATGACTTGAGATGGCTTTTACCCCACAGAGATACCCAATTATCCGAACGTGGATCCATTCAATTATGAGACCATGAAGTCCTCGCTGCTGGAGCGTCTCGATCTGTTCGATGCGGCTCCATTTACCGTGCAGCGTCTGTGCGAGCTGCTCATCGATCCTCGCAAGCAATATTCTCGCATCGATAAGTATATGCGAGCCCTCGAGAAGAACATACTTGGTATATTTCCATTGTATTTATTTTATATACCCATTTGAACATTAATTGATGACAACTTTCGCATTGAACTCAGTGGTCAGCACCATCGACCCGGGACGCAGGCGGACGGAGAGCGAAAACGGCGACTCCCTGGACTCTGTTGGCAATGGGGATCTCTCGCTAGAAGTCAACATTGACATCGAAATGGAGAACGAGAACATGTTTAACAATGGTGACGAGCGCAACGGCAATGGCAATGGCAACGAGGAGTCCACCAGCGGCGCCCTTAAAGCCAGCTGCCCTCGTTCCGAAGGCACACTCCAACCCAAGGCCAAGAAGGTCAAGTTTAACTATGATGAGAATGAGCTGGACGAGCAGGATGAACGGGATGAGCGCGATGAGCGTGATGATGTCGATGGGGATGAAGATGCCATTGAGGGCAAGCCAGAATCAACTAAAGCAGAGGCAGAGGCTCCCGATGCTGCGGATGCGGTAGATGAGCATGATGCTCCAGTTAAGGCAATTGAACGAAAGACTAAGGAGACTGATGCCGCTAAAAGGGCATCCGAAATAGAGGAGCCCGACGAGGACGACGAGGAGGAGCCGAAGACCAAGAAGACATCTAATGACGACAAGGAGCTTAAGGAACTAAAGAAGACACCAGAGTCAGCCGCAGACATTCCAGCTAAGGCCGAGTCCGTTGAGGCGGACAGCGGCGATGTGAAGAGCAAGACCAGCGATGTGAAGAGCAAGACTGGCGATGTGAAGAGCAAGACCGGCGATGTGAAGAGCAAGACCGGCGATACTGCCAAAGAAGCAGCCGATGATACTAAGGCCAAGGCTCCGTTAAACGATGCGGATGACCAAGTCCAACCCGAGGAGTCACCGAAAATCGTGGAGAAGCAGCAGCTGGAGAGCAAAAAAAATGCAGAAAAGCCAACAAAGGAAGCGGAACCAGATAAGAAGTGCGATAGATCCGCAGCTAAAGCCGAAACCGAATCTGCTGATGTAGCTGCAGCAACTGCTGCTGATGAAAGCCAGAAGAAGGAGCCAAAAGCTGATAAGTCCAAGGAGGAGTCATCTGAGAAGCCAGAGAAAAATACAGAAAAACCAACGTCAGCGTCGCCAGAGAAATCCGCTGCTGCTGTTGATGATGTTGATGTTGAGAAAGCTACAGTCGAAAAAGATGATGATGAGCAGCAGGCTGAGGCGCCTGCTGCTGAGGCTGAGGCCAAGACTGAACAACAGTTGGAGCCCAAACCGAAGGCAGCCAATGATGAGAGCAACACTGAAAAGACTGAAACTGAGGCTGTAGAAGCTGCTGCTGCTGCTGTTGCACCTGCTGCTGCTGCACCTGCTGCTGCTGCACCTGCTGCTGCTGCACCTGGTGCTGCTGCTGCACCTGCTGCTACAGCTGGTGCTGCTGTTGGTGGTGATCCGGCTTCTAAAGCCAAGTCGCCAGCTAAGGATGAAAATAAGGAGGAATCGACAAAGACTGTTGCAGCTGCTGATAAAACTACTGCTGCTCCAACTCCTGCATCAGCTGCAACAGATGCTGCCGCTACTGATGCTGCCAAAGCTGTCTCCGTTCCCATTGAGACCGATGAGCTTGTCACGTCGCAGCCGCCTACTATTGCTGCTCCTGCTGCTGCTGTCGATGCGGCTGCTGCAGAAGTACCGACATCAGATGATGCGGCCACGTTTGCAAATGGTGCAGCTGGTGATGGTGTCACCACTCCCACATTGACACTGAACGATCAGCCCATGGAGGATACACCAGCCGAGGAGGAGGAGAACGTTGCGGCCGTCTCACCCACCGCAGCCGTCGAGGAGGTGGTCATGGCTGAGAGTGGCGCTGCCGGTGCTGGCGGCGAGATGGCCACCGATGAGCTGGCCAAGGATGAGCCAGCCGCTATGGAGGTGGACGATACCAGCCAGGAGGTAATGGATCATTAGACCACAACCAGTGGACGCCAATAAAAAGCAACTTATATTAATACTTTCAACTACTACTCTGGATTAATGGCATAACGAGTATTAGGTAAAGTACACCTTGTGCCCCCTTCCCCTTTCTCACCACACACACACACATATACATGCATGCTCCAAACACAACTAACCATTACCAATCCCAAGTATCCTGAGATAATATAACATGTAACTTCATTAACTAGGGTATTACCGTTAGGCCATAGCTGATATGATATGAAATGATACACATATATATATATATATATATATATATATATTTATATATATATATATATATATGTGTGTATGTCTCTTTGTATTCCAAACACCCAAACACTGTGGGTACACACACACAAAGATCAGAGAGACGCAACGGGGTATACCCTTTTCGGAGCGCCGCTTTCCATCTCTGTTTGTACCCTCGCATAGTTAGTTGTAAGTCCGTTTGGCCGCATTCATCAATAATGAATATTTTATTTACATACGTAATTATAAGCAAAACAAGCATTAGGTTCCGTTTTGGCATTCAAATTGGTCCGGAGATCGATGGAGACTCCACATAGTGCATTGTGCACATTGCATAGTTCCCTAAGTTAATGGATGTGGATGTGGTTCGTTCGGCCGCATCACGTCATTTTGTGTATTTAATGTCTATTCTACATAAAACGCCCATAGAATATTGAATTTATTTCATGAATACCCTGAACCCATTGAAAATATATTTCATGAAATTAGCAAATATAAGCTGAAGCTAAATGATATAAATATAAACGTTTATGTATATTATTAGTGATCAGCATCAAAAACCGATTCGATCTACAAATGTCCGTGAATATGAATACGCCAAACCCACATCAATCCATATATATATATACTTTTTTACATACATCCTACATCCTACCTAGTAATTGGGGAAGCCCCAGTTTATTGGGGTCGTACATTAATTTTGAAAAATAATCAATAATTAGCTTATGGCTGGCAATTACTTTTTGTCTTTGACACTGGTCCAATTACTGTATATATATATATATATATATATATATATATATATATCTGAATTCGAGTGTTTTTCATTCGATCGATACGTTTCGTGCAATCAATAAATATCAATTACCGACAGCAATAAAAAATATTTCGATATACAATTTTGACCAAGATCGAAATGAAACCATATATTAATTTATTGCCAAATTACGCACAAGCTCAAAATTTTTTTTTGTACACATGTACACATGGATACAATGGGTGCGAGCGTTTTTTTTTTTTTTTTGTTTTTGTTTCTTTGTTTTGTTTTTAACATAGTTGGCTTGAATAACTAAGACTTGTAAGAGGTAAAGACTTGGGTTCAGGGCATCTCGTAGTCGGGCATGATATTCGACTATATCATTCTTGTTATTTTTAAATTTTTTTGCGATATTGGGCAATTACGTATAGCTCTGAGTGTTTTTCAGAAAACAAAATAAACTATCTAAATAAATAAAATCGAAGAACTTTGATTGACTTTCAGCATTGAGAGGTGCCCTCTGGCAATGTCCCAGATCTTCATAATTCCATAATTACCATGTAAGGAGAATACCAAAACTTTCCCTTGCCACAATTTGGTCAGAACTTGAACTGAGATGCACACGATGCACCGTGCACAAAATGCGTCTGTATATATGGGGATTTATATATAGATATATATATATATGGATATATATATGTATATACATGTATAGAAATATATATTTCATGTTCGATTTTAGAGTATAGGGCATAACAAAACAATAAACAAAATATTCATATGGCAAGTTTGGTTAAACATTTTAGGTATTGTGATAAGCCAATGGATTTTAAGAGCGCGGCTCTGCCGCAACAACACCACAGCCACAACCGACGACGAGTGGATACCGCGATACGGAATCCGGTTCCGGATCCGATCCGTTTGAGGCCTGGCCGAGCCAACGACTTTGTCGAGCGATTGGTTGGTCTCTGTTAACGTTAACGGACACGGTCCCGAACTTGGATGCCTGGATGTCGTCTAGCCCAGGAGTACCTTGCGCATCATGAAGCCGCTGCTGGCGCTGGCGTTGCTGCAGGATGCCCGGGATGGGGCGTCCTCGGGCTCAATGCACTTGGAGGAGCAGAGGTACTGTAGCAGCGGCACTCGATACTTGCCACAGAAGTCGACGAACTTGATGTGCTCCACGCGATTGTCGAAGAAGACGCCCTTGCAGTTGGGATTCACGCAGCAGTTGGCACTGTTCAGATACTCGGCCAGGGTGCGCGGCACGTCACTGGGACCCGGTCGCTGTCCACTGGCCTTCACAATGCGACCAGCCAGCTCTAGGAGCGTCGGCGGCTTCAATGCCATGTCCTGTACGAAGCGCACCACCAGCGGATTATCACGCAGGCTCAGCTAAATAAAAAGATCAGACAGAATGAATCCAGTTGAGCTAAAAGAGCTATAAAAAAAATGAAGTTGCCTATTGTCTCCACCCACCTCGGTCAGATTCTTCAGGGCGACAATGTCCTTGGGCAAGTGCTTCAGTCTATTCTTGTGCAGCAGCAGCGATTTCAGGTTCTTCAGCCGTGCAATGCTCGTCGGCAGATGCTCGATGAGATTGTCGCACAGGACCAGGGCCTGCAGCTGGCTCAGCGAGCCAACAGCCTCGGGCACCTCGCTGACCAGATTGCCACCCAGCGATAGCACATGCAGACTGTGGGAAAAGTAATTGAAATCATTATAGGCTAAAGTCGATAAGTATCTGGAGCATCTGGAGACAATCCAGTCTTTAAATCCGATACTGATTTGCCTTTTAGTAAAACTATACCTATAAAAGCAATAACAAATGCGTTATCTTTGGTTTTATCTAGAGAAATGAACGATACCGATAAGAACAATCATATTTGAAATATTCCGATTAAAAAGTAATGTTAACTAAAGGCGTGTATAAAGTTCAGGGTCTAAATCACCTTTGAGTTCCTACTGTGGGCACAAAAGTATTCTAATTGTGTTTCTAACCAATTCTAAGCAATTCTCTATTAATTAGAACACATTAAATTAAAGAACCTTTCTAACTGCTCTGATAAGACGATTTTTTGTTTAAGACCCAAGTAAGCAGTTCTAGTTGACGTAAAACATTGACCAAGCTGTAAAGCTTTGTCCCTTGGGAGCCCATTGGCTAGCCAAAACAAGGTATTTAGAATAATTAGAAGAAAAAATGAAAATCCCTTGATAAAACGTTTTCGCTGATAAGAACAATAACTGATATCGTTGTCGGACAAGTAATTACGTTCTGGCAACGCAATTGGAGTCGTTTTTTGTTTCTTCTAACTGTCGGACAATACTTAGTAACATTTTTCAGAGAAATCATTCGTTTAGTACTATATTATATATATAGTCTTTTATTCAAATTAGCATTATCTTATATATGTATTTTTGTCGCTCCCTGTTTGTAGTCTGTCTGTCATATTACGAATTGGTCTGAAAGTTAGGGGTCTGTGATAATAAGCAATTTTTCATTTGGTCTTGCTTCACATATTCTTTTGTTTATTTACAATACCAAATTTTCATATCTGTGCATATCTGTTCGTTATAGTCCCAAGTCTCAAGTGTCTCTTTCCAGCTGAGAGATTTGAGATTTGAGTTTTACAACGCGCTCACCGCGCCAGCCACTCGAAGCTGCGCTTATCAGTCGATCAAGTTGACTTGTACCCCGACAGATCGCTTGCTCAGCCACTCCCTTTCCTTGTCTGCTCTATGCTTAACAACTGCGACTGAGCAGGATGAGTCTGGCGCTGGGGCTGAGATGGAGGCTGAACACGCGCAGCCAGTGGGTATGGGCAGGTGAAGGTTAACGGAAATGACAATTGGATTGGTTTGGAAGAGAAACCGGTGACTAGCGGCGACACTAAGTAATCAATACATAGCCAGTGTCAAATCGGCGGTACACAGAAACTGTGAGCTTGCTGGGTAATATGCTCTCTCTGATTTTTGGCTTGTCTTCGCTGCGATGTAGAATAGAGACACGATCCTTTTATGGGTGCGAAGAGGTACCGATTTGATGCTACTGGCTCCTAAAGGATTATGATTGTGTGTGAAGAGAGCAGCAGCAAAACTCTATTCTTGCCAGGCTCACAGTTTTTGTATGCTCTATTGATTGTTTTGTGTTTAGCGGCTAATAATTATAATTATATACCTTTGCATCTTCCAGATATCCTTGGATATGATCGAGATTTTGTTACCGCCCAAATATAGATATTTGAGCTGGCGCAGTTCGGTGACCTGTTCTGGGAAGTGGATCAGCTGATTGCCGCTCAAATTGAGCTCCTTTAACGTTGAGGTGCCATTGCCCGTTGTTTGCTTGGTGAGCAGCGATTTGGGCAGCGATGAGCTGGTCAGGAGATTGTTTTTGGCAATCAGCGTGACCAGCGGCAGCTGGAAAATCGCTTCCGGCAGCTGGGTGAGCGCATTGGAGCTCAGATCAAGTATCTTGAGATTGCTGAAGAGTTGCAGCATGCGTGGCAGTGTCACAAGCCGATTGTGATTGAGCAGCAGCGTCTCAATGTCACCGCTAGACTTGAGCAGACCCTTCTGCGGCGAACTCAAATGATCCTCCAGTGTGCCCACATCCAGATTCATGCGACCAAAATCTATAGTTTTCTGCTCGCGCGAATCCGTATCAGAGCTGTCCGAAGTATAGAGCTCCATCTCTGATCCAATTCACTCTCAGTGCCCAAATACGCTCCTTTATAAAGGTATATAAGTGTCGTATATATGTATTTGTGTATCTGTGTTCGGTTTATTATTTGTCTGCCTATAACTGTTTTTTTGTTTTAATTGTTATTCAACTGTCTGCTTCTATAGTCTCCCAGTCCCTGTCCCTGTCTCTGTCTCTGATTCTGTTTCTGATTCTGTCTCTGCTCCACTTGTGTTTGCGCACGATCGCATCACTTTTTCTTTAGCTAGCCGAGCTGCGGCGCAAATCGACGAATCAAATGAAACAACAACAAAAAAAAAAAAGAAAAGAAAACTAAATCAAGTGAAGAGTCGGATCGGATGAAGCGCGATTCGTTTGCCACCAGCACCAGAGCCAAGCGATAACTGAACTGGCACCCGCTTCCAGTTCGTCGCCTCGACTGATGCCGATGTTCGTCTTCGTTGCGCACGAGGCGCAAACAGGCGTATTCGTAATACACACACACACACACACACGGCTAAGCACGAGGGGGAGCACGGACTGCGGCTTCAGTTTCGGGTCCAACACGCGGCCAAAGGTGAGCGCCAGATGACGTGGGTCACTCAAGCAGTTTTCATCCGAACTGAACAAGCGAACCTCTCTGGACAAGCTAGACGGCATTTTGTACCAAGATAAGACGAAATCAATGTGAGATTTGCGCTTATACAAAAGTTAAATACAAAAGTTTTAACATCTCATCACACCCACTTTTTCTATTTCTTTAAAATTATTTGAACTATATATAAGTTTGGGGCTCTAATCGAAAATGCATTTAATAAATATTTCAGCAATTTCGATGGATTTGAAGAAGAATAAAAAAAACAATTCATAACTTTTGTTTAACTGCCTTAATTTTATAAAATGAAACCATCTGCAAAATGCATTGATTCAAATGTATTTATTATCGCATTAAAACAAATACTGCTTGATAATATGGTGCAAGCAAAATCTAAAATAAATTTAAATCATCTTGTGATATGTTCGAGAATTGTGATTCATAAAATGAAGAGCATGCTTTCATTTATGGAGTGCTTTCTCAATTTACAAAGCGACCCACTTGAGCCGATCAACGAGTCGAGGCGATCATTAATTGATAAGCACACACGCACGCACACGCACACTAGTGTAAATGTGTATTTTTAAAAGCGATTGACAATGTTGTTGTTGCTGTTGTTTTGTACTTAAGTGCTTCTAATCTAAGCAACGGCAACCCCCCCCGCCGGTCTAGTTATCCCCTGGCTAGCGGTAAACTTCTACGTCTACGGCTGCGTCTGCCATTAAGCAGTTAAAAACATCTGGGGTGCAAAAAGTTGTTTATTATAACGCTATTTGGGCCTTTTGTTGTTATTCTTGTTGTTGTTGTTACTATTTTGCTGTTGTTGTTGTCTCTGTCGGAGACATTGCTGATAACCGCAGAAGCCAAAAGTACACAAAATACGTGAATACGCCATGGGTGCGACTTTGGTGGCGGATCAGTTTGCGATTTACACATACTGTTATATATACATATTTAAATACAATTATAATTACGATTATCTGATGGAATTGGTGCAATTCATGAGCAGCTGGCACTCAAAGTACCAATAACAGGGCCAGTGGCGGCCGTTTGTCTCTGCCACTGGGGAGCTAATTGCGATTGCTGGTTGCGAGGCGATTTAAATCGCTCCCTTCATCTATGTGTGTGTGTGTGTGTGTGTGTGATCCTTATCTCACCTTAATTATTTAAGGCCACACACAAATATATATATATATATATATATATATATAAACATTTATAAATCAACAGCAAAGAGCAATTATGAAGAAAAGCTGTGAACCTAATTCACTAGGAACAGACGGACAACTGCATACGGATATACCCGTACTCGGCTATTATTGCTGATAAGTAATATATACTTTATGAGGTCGAAGATGTTATAAATAAGCTATGGGATTAATTAAGTTGTTTTTTCTTGTGAAATTGCTGAATGCGAGAAAAAAAACAAAATACACGCAACACACACACACAATCAAAGTTTTGAGGCACATGTTGATCATTTATTTTCCAATATTAAATACTTACACATCTTGCAAGTGTTTTGCAGCTGGGCTGATTTTGAACGTGGCTCCGTAATCTATTTGGTAAATCAACAGTCTATATTCTATCTATAAATTGCGATAGCCCCAAAAACTATAATTAGATTAAGTTTATTCACTATTTGGGATGAAATCAGCTAAAGCATCTGAAACGGGAAAGTCAAGTCGCTTCGAAAGAAATTCATCATAGCCACATATTTTGTGTATACTTCGTTTTGTGTTTTACATTTTATTTGTGTCAAATTTTGTATATATCTTATCAAACTTGTCTTATCAGATATGTGTAGCAAGAAGTCTCAACAGTACTACATTTCAAATAGGTAATCCAAGTTTCTCTCTATATTATAGGTTTTCAAGCTATTAACTGCTTGAAAAATAGAAACTCCTTACAGTCGTTAGAATCACGAGGAAATACTCCATCAAAGTGCATTCGAAGAATATGGGGTCATCTAAGAACCCGAACAAATGCTCGTATTTCACAAACTAGTCGAATCCAATAATTTGTTTGGAGGATTAGAAGATAAGGAAACAAGGCGACAAGTGCTGGTTCCCCTTAATTCCCGCATACAAGAATGATTATGCTTTTGATTAGAACCACATTTGTCACATCAGTTTTAAGAATGGGACCTATCTCTACTCTCTATGTCTTTCAAATGGACTTTAGGGGCACCATCAAGACAAACCATACGATGAATGTGAAAAATACCACCTTCTTTCATTAGCTTTAGAACTTGTCTGTGTCGAAAGTCGAAATAGCGAGCACATATTATCGGATCTTTTCTAATAATCGTTGTTTTTTTCAAGAAATCGCAAGCTCACTGCGCTCTCTTTGGTAATGTGCTCCTTATAGACATTGTTGTTAATAAAACAAGAAGTTCGATCCACCTCGTTTCAGCAGCTGAAAATGTTATTGTTTGATTATACTTGTGTATCGCTGAATAGATTAATATCGAAGATCTGGTCACACATGTATTGTGTTTCCCTTTTTGGATTGTAGTCTTCTATGTTAAGTTGCTTTCAATTATTAATGCATAATAAAAGTAAGCCTTGATTTGAAACTGCGTTTGACTCCTTATTTATCCCCCTTATTTACAAACTGCATCACGAGCATTGCACAAACCAAGATACCTACCGTAGCAGAATATAAATAAAGCCAAAATACAATATATATCAAAAATTGAAACAGCAAAAAAAAAAATAAAAAGATTTGACCTTTTATCGTGTGGTAAGCCACAAATATGCAGCATCGGCTGGTAGTAGCTGTCAACGGTGCTGCCACGGATGCTGCCACTGAGTTTCTGGCAGTTGCGGAGATAAGAGAGACGGCTGAAATTCCCAATTCTCAATAAATATGCTCAGATTATGAAAATAAACTTCAATAATACATTTCGTTTTTCCTTTCTTTATTATGCTCAATTTTCTGTTTCGACTTTTGTGTATATATTTTGTTACGCATGCGATTATATGTATATATATATTTACTTTCGTGATGTTTTTGGTTTTAGGGTTGTTTTATTAAATGTTTGTTGTTGTTTTGTTTTTTTTTTTTTTTGGTTTGTTTAATTTGCCTTTACAAATAATCATCATCGCTCAACGTACATACTTATGTAAATTCTATGTTATTTATTTAATAAATAGTTTCATATATACTCATTAATTTTATGCATACACATACATATCCATATATATTAATAATTTACAGCACAAAAAAAAAAAAAAAAAAAACTGAACAATTATGTTTGTTTGCATTTGTTATTTTGTTTTTTTTTTTATATATTTTTTTTTAATTATTTGCTTGACGCGTTTTTCGCCTTTTATGTGACTCTTTTTCTGTTTTGGTTGGCTTTTAGTGCTGATCCAAAGTTAGTGCTGGGGCCCATTGCTGGATGTGCGTTGGGCGACTGAAGCTAGCTTTTATTTATTGATTTTTAAAGTGGGTTTTTCTCCGAGTTTTGATAATTATGGTTTTTATTTTATGTTTCCTTTGGTGGGCGTAAGCGTGCCAGTGGCGCCCCGTCTACCGGATCAAGCCAAAATACAAACATTTTACATGCAAATTGTCTCTATTTGTTAAGCACTTTGTTGCTGTTGTTGTTGTTGTTGTTGTTGTTGTTCTTGTTTTTAACACTATGAATTAATTACAAGTTATTCATAATTAACTCTGTTTATTTCATTTTATTTATTTATTTTTTCATCAAGCGACTATTTTACATCAAAATGCAAATATAGCATACGTATGTATATATATATATATATATGTGTGTGTGTGTGTGTGTGTGTGTGTGTGGGAGAGTGTTTTATATATGTAAATATGCTTATGCATACTGTATGTATAGTGGGCTTTATAATAATGCTATAGTTATATGTAGTATATGTATATATTATGGTTTTACATTTTCTCATTCTATCAACGTGTATAATGAGTAGTAGCACAATGTTTGGACGAAGATGGTTGTTGAAATAGAAGCGTCTAAGTGTTAAATGTTACGTGTTTGTGTGTTCTGTGTGTGTGTTTGTATAGTTGATATTCTAGTAAGCTAACTTGAAGCTGATAAATCAAGTCGAAAGTATTATCAATTAAAAAAAAAGAAGCCATTTGCCTAACTCAGGTTATATGGGATAATACGAAATTCGACCGAGCATGTCTCAATTTACATAGTTTTTGACGGATATACTACTAACCAGAGCATATATACTTATATATATATATGGATTTAGTTATTTGTTTTACAACAAAAGCATAGCATTTACTTTCGTATCCTGGGCTCTCCTTCTCTTTCTTTATCTACTCTAATTGCTGCTTGTATTGTCATATAGAGCTATTTGACTAGATTTACGAGGGTACATGAACATCTGGACTATCAGCTATGCCCGACCCTTTAGTATATGGAGTATTATTATGTGTTATTCTGTAATCGATAAATTGTTGCAAACTCGAAAAAAAAAAAAACAACTAAATAATTAATTAATACAAATGAGCTTTTACACTCGGAAAGAGCTCAAGTCTCGAATAAATGCTTGGTACATCTTGCTAAAACCTGCTTCAGTCCATATCTGTGGTATGTGTATATATGCTCTCTGGTAAGTGGCTAGTGCATGTTCCCATTCTTTACATACATAGGTTAATAACTGTATGTATGGGTATATGTATATGTAAAGGCATATATGATATTTAGTATATATGGGATACAGGGTGGGGATTGGTGGAGGCATTGTAACTGTAGCTATCATAGTGTTCACCAGTTAAGACTGTACGCTGTTCAACTAAGCTAAGGATGTTTTCGCAAAAAGGTCATCGTGTTTATATAGATATATATATATGCATATATATATATATATATATATATTTATATGTATATGTATATATATATATATATATATTATTATGTATTTTTACCCGAACAATCGCAGTGCTCTCCCTGCTCATTATTAACTATTAGTACTAAGCTTTGCAAAAAGGCGTGCAATTTTCTTTCAACTCATTTCATTTTCTTAATTTTTTTTTTGTATTTTTTTCCGGTTTTGTTATTTTGTTTCTTATTATTTATTTTATCTTTTTGGTTTCAGTTTACGTATTGGAACAAAAGGTTTACGCTTGTTATTTGTCATAGCTTCCACATACTGCTTTATTTTCTCTCTTTTCCGATCTGTTATAACGTTATTCTACTGTACTCACAAAAAGAAAAAAAAACCACAATCGATGGCTAAATTAGAACGTTGTCTAAGCATTATATAAGTATCAGCGTTATATCAACCTAAGACTATACACATATGCACTGTTATTCACATGTATATATATTTATATATATATATAGATATATATGTATACATATGGTGTATATATATATATATATATATGTATGTATATACAATTGTATATATACTATATCATTAGAATTCTGTCTAATACGCATGCGCTTCCTCTCTCTCTTTCTCCCTTTCTCCCTTTCTATATCTATCCAGCCTTTCGATAGCTGTCGCTTAAATGTAAATGGGATTCTCCTGGCCAGTTAACAAGCGGAACATTGACGTGGGCATCGTTTTCATGAGAATCTGTAAAGAGGAAAGGGCCGATTAGATGTTGGATTCTTGTTAGCAACTGGGCGCTGTGTACGCTCACCTCGCCCACCGATGTGGCCAGCAAATTGACGATCTTCTCGTGCGGCACAGCCACCACGCTCTGGTTATTAATCTCAATGATGCGATGACCGACCCGAACGCCGCCCCGCTCCGCTATACCGCCGCGCAACAGACTGCAGATCTGCAAGAGACACATTGAAAAGGCATCTGATTAAATTTTCTGAATTTAAGATGTGCATTTGGATCACTCGGTTCGTCAGCACAAGTCAGCACAAATTCATTCATATTTGTTGATTTTTTATTTTATTATTGTATAATATTTGGCTATTTGCACTCACCACGCCATTTTGAACGCTGAATCCCAGCTGATATTTGGTTTCTGGCCTCTTGATCTTGACCTCGACGACGGGGGCACAGGGCACTACTGTAAATTTGACAACGGTCTGGTTCTTTGTGTTCTTGATGTACGTCTGACAGGTGGAGAGCGGCAGACCAACGAGGCTTAGTCCATTGATGGCTATCAGCTGATCGCCAATGTTCAATTGCCCGCAACGCGCCGCTGCCCCAGAACTCATGAGATTCGCAATGACGACTGTTGGCAGCATTGAGCCCCAGCCGCTCTCGACAATGACAACGCCGAGTATTTCTCCCTTGGCCTTGGGCACAACAACCTCCTTTTGCAGCTCCTTCTTGGCAAAGATCTCGAGCTCATCGCCGAATATCTCTTGGCTGTTGAGTACCTCTTGGTAGTCCATCTCCTTGACAAAGCGATGATCCTCAATGCCATTGGCCTTCAGGAATTCCATGTAAGCCACCTGAAAGGCCTGGCCTATCGACTGTGCTATAAACTGAGCCTCATCGCTCTCAAACACGTGACAGATCATCTTTGGCGTACGATTCGGTTTGGGGGCATCATCAATGTCCTGGGGCACGAAACGACGGCGCGCCATCAGCACCACCAGATCACCGATGTCCGCTATATAGGAGATGGTGCGCAGCGCATGATCCATCATTATCTCCTTCAGATCGGTATTCAGCACCATTATCTTCTCCGTCGATATGAACAGATCTACTTCCGTGCTCGGCTGCACATCGCCATCCGGTGCCTGCAAAAGAGCATGCTGGGAGTTAGTATATTCCTTATATATAATCGCTTAAGTTCATATTTAATTTAGATAACTTCAAGCTTATTGCAGGCAACCAAACCAAAAACAAATTAAAAACAAATTAATTGGGATAAATCAGATACAATTTTGGATTAGATTTATTGTATTTTCTAGGTTATACTTACCAGGGCCTATGGTATACAAATTGTATGTATCAATTGTGTGTTTTGTTCGTTTTTTTTTTTTTATTATTTAATTTATTTTATTTTTTTTTTGTCATGGCGATATGTGGATTCGATTAACGGAGCAGAGCATTTGTTGAGTTTATGTAGATGGCAACAAGTTGATGCATGAAAATATATAAACAAAATTTGCATGAGTTTTCATTGTCAAAAACATATGTGCGAGTATCTAGTAGCGAATAGCTCTAGATTGTGAAACTTTAGCTGGGAATTCCAAAAAGATAATTAACCAAGTATTTCAAATAAGTATCAAATAATTGCTGTTAATTCAAGCATGAAGTTAATTTTGCAATATTCTTGTTGACCCAGAAGCTTCAACTATTTGATGTGAAAGTAATACGCAAAATTAAGCAATTGGCTTAGCTCTTTTTAAGGTTAGCTAATTTAATGTGAGTTGAACAAATTATAATGGTAATAAACTGAGCTAGCGTAATTCAAGACTATTTCAATGCTGAATTTTAGCAACAAGTCACAATGCTGAATTCGAGCGTAACCGATTTGTAATATCAGCTAAAAACATGTTTTAAATAACCTTCATGTGAGGGTGGAGAAGCTGCGGATGGACTTGCCTTAACCTTTAAATAATTATGACTCTAAAATTGCGGCAGATAAAGAATTTCGGGATTTTATGGTTGAGGAAGTGGGCGTGGAGTGCAAGTTATTTCCGCTCGTTGAAGGGTATTCAATTTGGATAAACATAGATTTGCAATCATCGATATTTATCGATCGTAGCGCCAAATATACATTCTAACGGACGGACAGTATGAGAGTATAAAAGTGCATGGAATGGATAAGTATTGCTTAAAACTATTGAAATTTGCATTAAAAGTTTCTTAAGTGAATTAATGATAACAAAATGCGTCTGACATTAGCTAGAGGGGAAGGCAAACATTTATTTATTGAATTACAACTAAAATTGTTCAATTGCAGCTTAATTTCATGTCGATTGAATATTAACTAAATAATTGAAATAATACTTGATGCATGTTTTTTGTTTTCTTTTCTTTTCAATAAATTGCAATCTACAAGTCGAAATCATAAGGCAATTAAGTACTTTAAGCTATACGAATTGAGTGCTAGGCGAATTGTTGTTCAACTTCACCTTGATGCGTGACACGGCTTCCTCAGCTTGCATCATGCGTGTCGATTTGGTGGGTTGGCCCTCGCAGACCAGCTGCGTGGATCCCAAGTATTTAGCCCGGAAGAGAACGCCCTCGATGAGCACTGCGCCGCCTGTTGTTTGTTTTTTAATTTGGTTTTGTTCGAATTGGTTTTTATTGTTGGTAAAATAGAGAAAATCGATTAGTAACTGAGCAAATGATGGGACCAGCTTGTAAGTGTTTTCGTATATTTCGGGTATATGTATGTGCATGTATAAGTTATTGTTGTGTGAGTTATGTGTGTGTGTGTGTACAGTTGCAAGCTGCAAGGAGTACCATACATGTGTACGAGAGTGTGGATACTTTAGATACCAGCATGTACAGTTTGTCAGCATAAACATATACACACACATCCAATCAATTTGGATGGATCACTCATATATATACATTGATGGTTACCCTCGAACTTCGTTTGGTTTGTTGTCAGTGTGTCAGTGTGTCAGTGTGCTACTGATGTTGTTGTTATTATATTGTTACTGTTAGTATTTTTACTTAGTTACTGCTACATATTGAAAATGTATCTTACAAAGTATTTTACACACACACAGACACAGTAAAATGAACGAACGAGGCATGCAATAAACGCAAATTTGTCAATAAAATATGCGAAAGAATATAGAAAATACATATTGGTATAAGTACATATATATAATTATATAGATACAATTAGCAAATTGGTTCACATTTACTATTATTGATTTGCCTTCCAAACCATATACGTAAGATTTCATACAGTTTTTCAACCATTTAATATTGTATACGCCTACAGGAGTACATATATCATATACATATATATATATATATACATACATACATATATAAAGTAACAATGTATACAAACAAAACAGTTATTTTATACATGTATACATTTATTAAATATGTATGTACTTATTATGTATGTATATATTTAATATATGCTATGTCTGCCTGTAGGCGTATTTGGGCTTCGGCATGCCAAGGCCAGATTTCGCATCTTTTTGTTTTTTGGCTTACATTTTCACACTGCAGCTGCATCTGTTGCTCTTCGTTTACCATACGCTACAGCAGTTCGAACGAACCACATTCCAATTTCATGAGGCTGGCAAATAATTAATTATTTAGCCTGGTTGATTTCGGAGTAACTAACTAAATGCACTCATTTCGATCAAGACTTTTGGTGGACCCCATAAAATACCTTCTAGAGTCTACAAGTTACAAAACAAATGTAAAAAAAAGATAAACATATATGTACTAATTAATTATAAAACTAATACTAATAGTCTAGCCTACTCATTACATATCACTAGGACTACGAAATTAGCTCAAGTAAATGTCAGCCAAAACTCCCTTTTCCATATCCACTTTAATAATATCGGAAAACGTTCTCAAATTAGTAACTTTGTAACAACAGCAACTCTTAAAATGCAAACTCTGAGAGACGGGTATATTCAAAACATTTTTAACAATATTTCAGCCTCCAGGTTTATATTGGATATCAACAGACAACCAGATGGATAACTAATTGTACTATAAATATGGGGAATAGTCTATAAGGAGCAACAGCAGCGACAATAACAAAAACTGACAAGATTATGATATATATCTTTTAAATTAATGTACATGTCAAGTGGGATTATAGTAATGACACTAAAATTGCAACAATTGAACGAAGGATAAACCCAAAGCATTTACCTTCTTTGCTCTTACTCTTTTTCACTTTTTTCTCGCCGCTGTTGCTGTTGCTGCCTGCCCCGCTGCCGCTGCTGTTGTTGCTGCCAATGGCATCATTGTTGTTGTTATTGTTGTTGTTGTTGTTGCTGCCGTTGCTGGTGCCATTGGTGTTGGTAACCACATTGCCGCTGGCAACACCCACAATGCCATTGATGCCGCCCTCACTTTCCACATCCAATTTATTAACGCCTGGCACAGAGCCCTCCGAACCCTCACCGCCATTGTTGGGAGTGCCCAGAGCCGGCAAAGCAGCGGCAGCTGCCACCACAGCGGAAGCGACCACGTCAGCAGCACTGACTGCTGTCATGCCACAAATATCCAGACTGGCGCTGGGCGCTTTCGATGGCGACTTGTCGCTGTGCTCTGAGGAGCTGCGCGAATGGCTTCTCTGTGCGGCTCCAGTACCGCTGACCAAGTCCAGCAGCTTTCCAGCTGCGGAGCCACTCAGGCTCGTCGAGCTCTTGGGCGGAATCGGCGGCGGCGGCAGTTCGGGCGTGGAGCTGAGCAGCGCATTGTAACCGTTGCGCGTCTTCGTGCTGGACATTTGCTGCTGCTTGGGCGAGATCTTGGACAGTAGCGAAGTGCGTGGCTTACGATCCCAGCTTTTGTTCTCATCGTAGTAGCCCTGATCGTCGAGACGCTGATGGCCCAGCAGACGATCTGTCTCGAGGTCAGTGTCCACATCCTCCTCGTCGGCGCTGTGGTTCTTTGAGTGGTTGTCCGAGCTCGACTCGAGCAGTGCCTTCCCAGCACCGCCATCCAAATGCCGTGACAGCCACACGGGCGAGTTCATCACAGGCGACGGTGAGCGCTGCGTCTGTATTGGCTGCGTGCTGCTGCGCTCAGGTATTGGTGGCGGCGGTGGACCACCGCCTCCCACCATGCCACCAACAAGGCCGTTGCTGCTGCTGCAGTTGCTGCCAGCGCTCCTCGGCTTGGGGACGCCAATGCAGGCGGTGGGGGAAGTGCGCTGCAGCGTCGAACTAATCGGCGTATGCTTGCTGCCTGCCTGCTGTCGGTCGGCGGACTGCAGCAGATCGACATCGCCGCTACAGTTGGGCTTGCGATGCGGCGCCGGCGCTGGCGGCGGTGGGGTCATTTGCGCCATGTCCGGACGGTGGAAAACACCTGCGGCGTAAGTGGCAAAATGTACAAATTTATTTAATATGTTTCGATTAAAATTACAAATATGTTGCATGCAACAGGCCAACTGCAAGTATGCATTAAACATTCTTAATCCGCATCGACAGCTTAGTTATGCATCTCACTTCTGTTATGGCTAATCGCAAGAAAAGAACGATCTCTCTTAAGTTTCAGGTCACAGGTTTATAGACCTCAACCGTGTAAACAAGCAGATTTTGTCACCTTTCAGTCTCAGAAAGACAGACGGACACGGCTATATCGAATCGGCTGCTGATGTTTATCAAGAATATGTATACATTATTTTTTATCTTTATCTTTATCGGACACTGTCAAGACACTGTCGCGAATAGTAAAGCCAAACGAGAATAGCCAGCAATCGAGAAAGAAAGAGATAGAAAACCAATGAAGCTTTAACAATGCGTCTGACACTGGAAACTTTGGAAAATCGATTTGGTGTTTGGACAGTGAAGCAACTAGTGTGTTGCAATAAGCAATTACAATTGACACCATTTCAGGCAATTACTGAAATTATTCTGAAGGAAGCAAATCTTATTTAGATGAAAGCATTCCACATTTCACAGCGTTTACTTGGTTATGCTAATCGGTGCGCATAACTTGATAAGGCTTTACTTACTGATAGAGTAAAGGGAATCCAACTCTGGATCTATGTTTTTGAACACTTTGCTGTTGCTGTTGCTGCTGGGACTCTGTCCGAGCAATTCCCGCTGCTGTGGCTGCTGTTGTTGTTGTTGTTGCTGTTGTTGTTGTTGCTGTTGAAGCTGAAGCTTTAGCAGCACATTGCTTGGGCTCGTATGGCTGAGCTGGTGACCGACTCCGTTGCTGTCCGTTGTGGAGGCAGTCAGATTGTGCATGCTGTTTAGACTGTTGTTTGTTGAGATGCGTTTCATGTCCATTAGCATGGAGATGCCACCACCAATGCTGGTGCTAGCGCTGAGACTACCCTGACCCTGACTCTGACCCTGCCCCTGGCCCTGACTCTGACCCTGGCTCAATCCCTGTAGCTGGCTCGGATCGAGCTGAGCTGCAATCTGTTGTAGGTTCTTGTTGTTATTATTATTCTCGGTGTCGCTGGTGTGACCCGAGGAGAGGCCATCTTCCAGTACGGGCATGGCTGAGGCATAGTACTTGGCGTAATTTGAACAGGAAGTCGACACGCCGCCATTCATCTCGCCGGAGAGGCCTGTTAACGAATTAGATTATTATTATTATCATTATTATTATTGTCAACTACTACTCACTGTCAAGATCACCGCAGTTGGAGTCGTAGTCGGTTGTCTCCGGCGAGTAGCGATAATTATGGCCAGTTAGAGCGCCCCCCACGCTTTGGCCAACGCTTTGCCCCAATCCACTGCCGCTGCCGGTGCTCAGCAGCTGATTGTGATTGAGCCCATCCTGTTCGCCCTCTCGCTCGCCGCTGCTGCGGCTGGCTGAGTCCAAGAAGAAGTCAAAGTCGCGCATCAGCGGACTTTCGCTATAATGGCGCGGCAACTGTGCCGGCCGAGACTGCAGTTGGGCCTCCAGCTGCAACTGCTGCGGTTGAGTGTAAGTGCCATAGACGTGACGCTCCAATGCTGGTGGCTGTTGCAACAGCAGCTGCTGCTGGCGATAGTCCTGCTCGATGGGCTCATCTTCGTCGTCGACCTCATCGTTTTCTTCCTCGTCCTCCTCCTCTTCCTCGTCCAATTCTACCTCATCACGTTCTAGGTTGCTGTGGAACTCGTACTGTATGTCCTGCAATGGTAATGGATCATTTAGACAAAAGTACATTTTCTTTTGATAAGACTAATTTTACCTCCTGTCTGAAACAGGAGGGGGCTCATACGGGCAATGA
This sequence comes from Drosophila cognata, assembly GCA_035041535.1. NCBI lineage: Eukaryota > Metazoa > Arthropoda > Insecta > Diptera > Drosophilidae > Drosophila > Drosophila cognata. The sequence continues at coordinate 831,804 of JAWNLC010000831.1, forward strand.
TTCAAACCTAAATATGGCCTTAATAGTTTAACTTTAACATTAATAGATTTTGAGCATTTTTAAAGAACCATTAAATGTTTACTTAGCGTTTCCTATTCCAAGTAAAGTAAAGTGAAATCCGAATTTGGTTTCAATCGTAAAACTGGCAGAAATTAACATTTTCTATTAGAATATATATTCTGGATCAGCATGCCCTTTGTATATCATAGGAATTCTACAGGAAGGTTTCTCCTAGTTTTTATACGAATATGTTTCCTTATACTGAGTATGTTTTACATTTACATCTATCTATTAAGTAGCAACTGGTCACAACTAGTACGCTATATAAATCTCAAAGCCTCATCCTCGAGTATGAAATAGTTTATTTACAATGCTGTCGACGTCACTGCCATTTTCCATGATGGGTTGTTCGTCATTTGATGGACACTTGAAGAATTCCTCTAGCACTTTGCGCGTCTCAGAAAATTCATAGAGGTAATCAAAGGTCGAGGATTTGGTCGGCAGGCTCAATGGGCCTGGAGCTAGGGTCGAAGAGCTGCCAGCAATTGTTGTTGTTGCTGCTGCCGTTGTAGTTGCAACTGTTGCGGTTGCATACGTTGCTGCTGCAGCACCTGCCAGAGGCGGAGGCGGAGTATCAGCCGCACAGTTCGTCAACTCATTCGACGTGGCCGTAATGATGGCCTCGGGCGTGGTCAGATCGGATATGGTGCCAATTTCCGAGACATCATTGCTAGTATCCTCCGCATTGTTGTCGCTGCAGGCTGGCTTATTATTGTTGTTATTGCTATGGTTACTGCCATTGTTGTAGTGTTGCTGCTGCTGCTGTTGCTGTTGCTGCGTTGGCGAGCCACTGCGTAGCTCCCGCGGTGGCGAAATAATTCGCTGTGGAGTGCACAATGAATCATTAAAACAGTTTGCAATGTGGTCAGGTTGGTATTTAGTATAGGATATATATATATGTATATAAGAAATTACAATTGAATAGATTTGCAAAATTTGTCATGTAAAATAAATAACACCAGATAAGAAAACAGGACATATTCAAATGTAAAATGGTCCACCATTTGTGACAAGGATTAAATAAACCCAAATACATATATAAAAAAAAAAATGAAAATACAGAACTACCTGTGGAAAGCCGGGTCGCACGGGATACGCCGGAGCCTGTTGTGGTTGCGACTGCTGGCATTGGGCAAGTGCGGCAAATGCTGCACGTGCCGCCGTCTTTTGCAACGAGCTAGCCGCAGCCGTATTGCAGCCCAATGGTGGCAGGGCAATCTTTGCGGAAGCTTCAACTGTTGTTGCCAATACTCCTGCTGTTGCTGCTGCTGTGTCAACTGGTGGTTCGCTTTCGTCCTCTGCTGGACTGCTGCTGCTGGCAGCGACGCCAATGCGCCGTGGTGAACCCTCGTATTCTGCAATTAAATTTAATTAGAAAACGTGATGTAGAAACTAAACCAATTATCACACACCAATGATGCCATGACGCGACTCTACGGCCAGCGTATAGTTGCGCTCCAGCTGCCAGGTGTCCAGCTTGTGCTCCCGATAGATCGCCACATCATCCAGCAAGCGGCGCGTGTGCGGCTCCAGCATTAAATGTGAACGACATTGTGCCTTGTCAGTGGCCGGCTGCTGTTGACTGCACTTGTTCTCATCCGTGGCCAGAGCATTCGCCTGGGTCGTCACACGCAGATCTGCAGAAATGCGAAAGTGTGTTAATTATATGTCAACCAGAAACAGAATCCAATTCGGATTGCCGCTATTACTTGCTGATTTTACTTAGCGACCTGTCTGACTGATAAACTATTTATTGACTATTCTGCCTATATTATTCTTGGTCGACTTACGTTGCCAACTTTCTGCTGGATCTGCTGCTGCATATCCTCCCGTCGATGACTCATTGAGGCTGTTATTAATTAGCCGATGGGTTCGATCGTCACCATTGGCGTGACGCTTGCGCTGCTGTTGCACCGCCGATAAATGGCTCAGGAGGTTATCGCTTGCCGGATATACATCCTGCTGCAGCTGCATATGCTGTTGCTGATGCTGTTGCTGTTGTTGTTGCTGTTGCTGTTCTAGCAACAGGTGCTCCCGTTCTCGATCTCTGTCCCGCCCTCGCTCCAGATCCCGCTCCCTTTCGCGATCTTCGCGCAGCCGTTGCTTGCGCTGATCACGTGGCTCCCAGTCAGTCACTTGCTGATCTGACGATGACTTGCTGCCATATAGGTAATGACTAGCCAATGGTGTCAGACCCTCAGCACACGGATCGCTGCCCACCGTCGACGACTGTTGTTGCGAAGAGTAGTTATGATTCACAGGACTGCGACCCACGCGCAGCACATGCGGAGCTTGAAGGGTTTGGGCTTGGGCTTGGGCTTGGGCCTGGTTATGTCGTTGTGCTATGCTGTACAGCTGTGGTGCCAGCTGTTGATGATAGGCTCGTCTCGCTGAAGCGTGCATGTGTTGTTGTTCTTGCTGCTGCTGCTGCTGTTGTTGTTGCTGTTGTTGTTGGTGTTGCTGATGTTGCAGCTGTTGCTGCTGCTCATCCGGATACTCTGTTGGTGAGTGAAGCAATGTGCTGGCACTTGGTGTCGCTGAATCCCAGTAGCTCTCCTTGATAAAGGGATTCTGGCTGCCGTTGCCAAGATTGTTGCTGGTTGTGTTGGTTTTGCCGTTGAGAAGCGCGTAATGTTGCTGATGCTGCTGCTGCTGTTGCTGGTGATGATGATGATGCTGCTGCCTGCCTGCTGATATGGCACTGTTGCGTTTGCGCGGCATATCCATATAGCTGTGGCCACGTGGCCGGTTCTCGCCCGTATGATAATAAAAGGATGCTGGATACGCCGTCTGTGGCACCGTCTCCTCGAGTAGCTCCAGCTCCTGATGCTGCTGCCGCAATTCGTCGTCGTTGTCTTCGGTTAAGACAATGGCGTCAATATCCGTATCGACGTCGTCTGCGGTCAGTGCTCGTGAAACGTGTGCTGGCGGCGATGGTGGTGTTGGAGGTGACAGCGGTGCGCACAGAAATGGATTTGTGGATATGCGAGGCGTGACTGAGGACAGCGATTCCGAGGAATGTGACGACACCGAATGCGGTGGCGGTGATTGTGTTATAATATTCACACTCTTATAGTAGCTGGGCGTGGCAGTGGATAAGCTGCTGCTCTTCCCAGTTGTCTCTGCAACACCAATTGTTGGTGCTGTGACAATGCTGCTACTATTCAGATTTACATCATCAATGGCTTCATGATGCTGTCGGCTGCTGTTGCTGTTGCTGCTGTGCGACGGCTGCTCCTGCTGGAATTGCTGCTGTTGATGCTGCTGTTGTTGCTGCTGCTGCTGCTGCTGCTGTTGCTGTTGCTGCTTGGGACGGCACTTGGGAAAAAGCAAATTTATCTGATCGTTAAGCGGTGGTGACGGCGAAAGCACCGCTTGCGAAAGGTTCAGTGGCTGCTGCTGCTGTTGCTGATAACTGTTGCTGTTAGTCTTGGAGTTGCTGCTGTCGCAATCGTTCTCCAAACCGTTGAGCGCGTAATAATTACGCTGCTGAGCGGCTGTTGCTGCTGTTGCTGCTGTTGATGATTGCAGACGTTGATAGCTGCTGTTGTTGCTGTTGCTGCCGTGTGGCTGCTGCGGCAGCTGTTGCTGCTGCTGCTGCTGATGATGGTGATGATGATTACTGCTACTAGTTGTATGTCCAGCAGCCAATGTCGTCAATGTTGTGCTGACCATTATTGTTGCCAATAAACTGCAAAGAAAGAGAAGCACAACAAGAATGTAGTAGATGGGAATGCTGCTTTTAATAATGGCGATTATTGTTCAAAAGAGTATGCCGATGAGGCAAACAGCCGACGCGTATTCTCTACCCTTTTCCATTTCTCTTTTTCTTTTCCAGCTGGCAGTTGTTTTAATAAATGCAGGCGCAGTGTCAACCTTTGTCATGTTCGAGCGGCAACAGACCGTGACAGTAACGAGTTCTGTCACAAAAACTGCTGCTGTTACTGCTGCTGTTGCCGTTGTCAAATGCTGGCATGGGCATGTTGCTCACTTATTGGCTGCTGAGACAACGCAAATTGTTGTCGTTGTTGTTGTTGTTGTTGTTGTTAGGCTCACTGATGAAATTAATTGTTTGCGTTGCGTATAAAGTGTGCAGTGGACACTCGCAAAAATAGCAATATAAAATAAATAAATAAACAAAGTAGCCAATCAATGTCATTGAGTTGACTCTTTATATTCGACATTTTATATTGGGTATCAAATAAGAATAATTCCCTTGTGTATCGCATGCGTCGCACAAGTGACAATCAGTTTAAGGTAAGTCATATTTTTTAGCGTTCGTTTCATAATTACTAGAAGTGTTTGGTACAGTCAAGTGATACTGTGAAGATCACAAGTAGAACCCGTAACATCACTCATGTGGAATGCATATCTTGAACAGTAAATAAAATATTCATGTGGATGACATGCAAAAAAGCATTTGGCGTAAATATTTACCAGCAATGCCAGCATACCAGCCCAGCTATTAACACCATTTGGATCATATATGGAAAGGGCATTTCTAAAGTATTATAATTCAATTACTTGCAGATTTGAGCATGAGTGGGTTTAAATACAAAATACAGCTCAAGGATTGACGAATAAGAAACTCAGCCCACAAGGGACTCCTCCCTCCTTGCTTCCCTTCTGTCATTCGGTCCATTTTAGAGTCCTATGCAGTCGATACGAAGCCCTTGTGCATTAGGCTTAGGATATTTTTTCAACAATGAAACGAAAAATTTGCAAAAAGATTAGCAACAAGACGTGACTGCCTGACTAAGATATACCCTCTACACATCACTAACATAGAACATTTTACACGTTTGAATTTAGTTTTGAAATCACTTCGGTGATTCATATCCGATTTTCATGTGTAGATTTAGAGAGCACAAGGATATATCAATTATTTGATTAATATTATGCTTATTAAAATAATAAATAACTGAATAAGTAAATGAGGAGCGTGTTCTTGAGATAAGATAGTCTCTTAAGGCGGTAAGTTCATACGAGATGAAGGACTGACAAGTGTATATAGACTCTACGGGGGCAAAGTTGTTTCCTTATATCTGGTTGAGTGGTATGTATTAGTACACTTGTGTATGTGCATATGTAGCCTTGAGTGAGCCATGACGTTGTTATTGTTGTTGTTGTTGTGCATCTCGCAACGCTTTGTGCACTCAGATGGAAAATATGTTTTCGTTTCTGGAGCAAGGGAGAGTGAACGGAGTGTTTGTGTGTGGCGCACGCTTCGTTTGGCTTTAGGTTAGATTAAAGGGAAAATCAGGAGGGGGTGTGACGGGGGTTGGCGCGCCCAAAAACCAACACAACAGCTAACAAGGTATAACATCAAGGACAACCAACTGGAATGGGAGCCAAACATTTTGTTAACGGCTCCGACACAAAGCACGGCTAGCTGGGCAAACATTTTCATTGCCTGACATTTATGCGCTCTGGGTGCTCGGTGTTCGGTGTTCGGTGCTTGGTGCTCGGTACTCGGTACTCGGTGTTCGGTGCTTGGTGCCCCGTGACCATGTCAGTCTCTTACCCCTGACAGCCCCGCTACTCCCAAGCGGGTGCTATCTGTGTGGCAGCAGCACTGTAAGCCATCTATCTGCCACTACATTCATCTTCACAATTTCGCATCTAGACATCGCCTCGCATCGCCTGGCATTTCTCGCATCTACATCAATCTGTCACTTCAAATCCGTTCTTGCCGTTTTCTTTTTTCTCTGTCTGTCATCGCCCAGCAGCTGCCTGTTGCCATTTTGGCCATTTTGCCGGGATGTTTGTCTGTCACTGTCATGTGTCTGTATGCCGTTCTTTGTCTATCTTAAGCAGCTCCTGACAGCAACAGTGAAAGGATTGTTCACAGGTTGTGTGTATGTGAGTGGGTGTGTGCTTGTGTGTTTGTTTGTGTGTGTGTGTGTGTGTGAGTTGCATTGACTCTACTCTGACTTGGTTCAGATCGAAGCAGGATCAGAACATATAAGCGTACCTTCAGATCATCAGCCAAAGCTTGTCAAGTGCTGTCAACAAGTTTATTTGAGCTGATAAGCTCAGCTTTAAATGTGGCTTTGTGTCTTCCATCAAGCATGTCGACAGTTACTAAAAAAAAAACTCATAAACAGTTTACAACTTGTAAGTGAGATGGAGTATAATCATCCCTTTAGAATAAAATCCACCAGGCCCATTCACCATTCAATATGATTAGTTGCGGAAAATATCTCACAGAAGATTGCACAAAATTTATCTGTGTGCTGCTCTTAAGTATATTGAAACTTATAGCTTTCAATAATAATTGAACAATTTTAAGTGAGTGACTGACGAAAGTTCTTTGCTCAAAGTTGCTCAACTTTGATTAAAAGTTATACGTAAAATTGTGTAACTTATCTCACAAGTTGCGCAAAGTACATTCGGCAATTTCTAATATAAATTCAAGAGCTATAATTACTACTCCAATTGACAAAAAGGTAATCTTAACTATTGGACAAATACTGTAAAATATGTATTTGCAAAAACGTCATCGCCAACTTGTACGGCGAGGTTAGCCTTCAACGCAACTTTGTTTCCAGCATAATGGAGGGAATTGCCTTGAAGGCAAACCTGTCAACGCGGACAATGGCAACTATAAAACGGATAAAGGAAGGACGACAACAAAATGTGATTATAATGTTGCTGTTTATAATTACATTTGGTTGCCTTCAACAAATAATAATTGAGATGTATACGTTATATTAAATACAAAAAAAAAATACTTAGACACTCAGAAATGCAAATAATCTGACTGCCTTTTAACTAATTTAAATGGAAAAAATACGTTTTTCTATTTAACACACATTACACATTACAGATAAAGCACACATTAAGCAAAAAAAAAAAGAAGAAGAAAAACCCTCGCACTCTAAAAGAGAAGTATTCATTTTCATCGCTATGCTGCCAGCATATACATATTTCTGGAAGTTGCATAATTAAGTTTTAATTTCAGCACGAGACAGGTGCAAGCTGCATATCGTATCGGTGGCTGGCTGTGGGCGTCTCCTTTGGGTTCTATTAACTTAATGCCTCCTTAAGCGACGCAACGCATAACTCTTTAAATACTTAATGTTAATTTCACTTTGTGCCAATTAAATGCACAGCCAACTGCAGTGCAGTGATGAAACGAAAACAACCCTCAAATGCTTGACTTGCGCAAGGCATTCAACTTTGTTGGAAATTAAATGGACTATTAAGCTAGTATTTATTATTATAATTGATTTGAAATTATTGTACACAACTGATACTCATACAGTTGAGGAGCGCTTAGAGTTCGCCAATTGTTTGGGCGCTTCTAACTGTTGCTCTGGTTAGAGCCTTAATGAGCAATGCTTAAGTAGTTTAATTGATGCTCAGCATTTGCCTTAATGTGTGCTCATGGATTGGGTTTCAAAGTGGTGTTAGTCTCGGTCGTGCCACGCTGCTGGCCGAGGTAATAAATCAAAATCAATTGTAACAGCCGTCTGAGCCATGCACATGACCCCAAAAGGGGCACAACTGTCCGCAACGTCAATTGTCATGGTGGTCGCAGGGGAAGTAGGGGAGTAGGTTGCCATCGTTACGGTCATATTGCGGCAGGACAACAATGGCAGAACGTTGCGGTAGACGGATTTACGGACGGCTGTGATGACATTAATTATGCAAAAAGGAAAAAAGTTTTCAGCGAATGAGCGAGACAAATAGATGAATTTCGATACACTGCGCGAAAGAGATAAATTGTGCACAGACTGCCGGTCAAATGCACGCGAGGGTGGTCCGCTATAAATTAGGGCTTAGAGATGGCAAAGTGGCATGCTTTCTTTGTGTGGCACGAGCATGCACGAGTGAGTATCGAAAAGTAAGACTAAATTACAACAGAAGAGATCGAAAATATTACAACAACTAAATTTGAAAATAACCTAGTTAAGGTGTTACGACTGTGAGAAGAATAATAAATGGCAGCTTCATGCTGATAATTCGTAGCCTTAATATAAGGAGAAGAATAAAATTCGCAACTAGTAAGTCAGGTCAGCGTTTTTTTTTCAAAGGACACCTCCTCTAAAGATTGGACAAAGTTTTTTATTTATACGAATTGGATCGGAGATGCCTGCGATAAGGCAAATAAAAGTCGAGCTCATCTCTATTTGGCGGCTGACATGTCGGCGTTTGCATGTCGGACTCTGGAAAAATGAAACATGTAATTTATTTCAGCCTAAATTGTGGTTTCGCATATACTGAAAAGGCAACGTGCATGCGAGCGAACCGATCCAATAACAATCCCCCTCTTTGCATATGTATATGTTCATACATATGTGCATAATTACTCATCCATGTATGTATGAACACATAGGCAAACATTATCTTAATGAGTATTAACTTTATTTTATGCTCATAATTTAACAATGGAGTTCTTAGTCGCTTAATGCGCTTCAAATTTTGTGCTTTCATTAAGTTTATCCGGCAGCTGCATTGTCTTATGAATTACGTAAAACTTGCTCATCGTGCTTAGTCGTGTTAACTCGTGCATGAAGCGTGCTGCTTATGATTGTTGGGCTCATCTTTAGCGACGTGTAAGGATTCATTTACAACAATGGATGCTCCCCATTGAGATAGTCAGAGGGTGTGCGGGAGTGGGCGTAAATTGTGGTAAGCTACTCTGTAAGACTTGAGTTGTGAAAATTTGAGTGCATCGCGTGAAAACGCTGAAAATGTAGGTTAAGACCCATTTTGGCAGAAATGAAAGTCAACTGCAATAGACACTAGTCGCAGCACTACTAGAGAATAGGGGGAAAAATAAAAAACAAAATAAAAAGTTAATGTAAAAGTTAAAGAGACATAATGCAGAGTGAAAGTGAATTAGATATTTGTTTTTGTGGCAGTTTTTGTTTGCTGCAGATGTTTCACAACAAACGGTTAAACTGTGTCGCCTGTCAGCAGGCTTCTAAAAGCATAATAATAACGACAAAACGAAGGCTTAAGCTAAATGCTGCCAACAAAGCACATCCAAGCCAAGAAATATAAGTGTGCGAAAAAGTGTTAAAACCCTTTCAACATTGTGTGTCGCATGACACAGCATCAATTTTTTTGTTATATTATTTATTTGAATTTTTTATTTGCAGTTATTTTTGTACAAATATTAAGAAAAATATTTTTGAAATCGCCACATTTCAATTTGTTTTAATTGTTAGTTACTATGACTACTCTGACCACAATTACACTGATAATACCATCTCAAATACTATAATATATCATCATAATATGTCCCAAGAGAGTTAACGATATTTTAGTCCACTCAAAAGAAAAAGTTTCAAGCAAATTTTGATAGTTTCGATAAGCAAAATAATCACGCCAAAAAGTAGATATTTATTTCAGCATGTTTCATTTTATATGTGAAATATTACTAAATGAAAGAGAGGAAACGATTTAAGAGTTCGGCGAGTGTTGTAACGGTGTCTGGGTGAGATATAAGGCACTTTCTCAATTGACTTTTCCATCAAGCTCTCTGGTTCAAGTTCATTTGTAAACAACAAACAGTAAAACTGATCGAAGAATGCGAAAGATGCAAAGCATACGCAGAAGAGAGCGTAAGTAAGAAAGACAACGAGAGCAATATGAATACGAAACGAACTAGAAGCAGTAAATGTTACAATTGCGGTGAAGTTAGCCACATTGCTGACGAATGTATGGCCAAGGGGAAAGAAGTGAGCGACTGCCTGAGAAGTCAGCTTGGTGCTTAGATAGTGACGTCACAGCTTATGTGTGTGCAAATCATGAAATGCTTAAATCGTTTGAGCACAACCACAGTGATACAGTCGCACTTGCTGGTGAAAAGTCACTAGAAGTAGCCGGACGAGGACTCTTTATGATTAAAATGAAATCGTCAACAAACGTTTTTTATGTACCACAATTGCACAGTAACTTTAATGGTGATCATTGCAAATCATCCAAGCAATTTACTTCTGTGCGAAATAACAATAAACAATGAATACAGTGTACCCAAGCGCAAACGGCAAAACTTGCTCAAAGATTTAAATAATATGAAATTGGTGCGTGGAGTGAACTTCCACAACACAAACGAATTGGACTGTGTAATATGCGTACAGAGTAACTGTTGCGCGATGCCACTTAATATGTCGGTCAGCAGAAATGAGAATGTGCTAAGCCTTATATATAGTAATGCCATAAGCATATGTTCAAAAGGAGGATTACGGCACGAGAAGCGGCAAAAGCTGAATCTGCCAAGCAGTGACAACGTCACAAAGGGAGCAACTGTGGCGAAGCATTAGCAAGTCCACAGGCAATCGAATGGCACAGAACCATTGCACAGGAATCTGGAGCATTGATAGTGAATGAAAGTTGGGAAGCAGTCGAATTACCATCCAATCATAAGCTGATTGGATGCAGATGGGTCTTTGCACTGAAACGTGACGGTACAAGGCAAGGCTAGTGGCAGTAGTGCAATATGCGACCATAAGGATGGTGTTGGTCAAAGCAGCTGGAACTGGAACTGCATGTGCACTAACTTAATGGATCCACGGCATATCTAAAAGGAGACTTGCAAGAGGATATTTACATGAAGCAGACTCCCATTCGAAAGACCCTATATCAGCTAAAGCAAGATCAAAAAACTGAACGAGATGATGACGAAACTTGGATTTTCAGTCTGGCTAAGTGAGCTGTGTGTATATACTAGGCATACACAAAGCCACATACATATATATAATATATAATGTATAACATATAAATATATATATATACATATATATACGTTATCACTTCCTGCGAGAAGTTTTTAGTATGCTTGTGATTCAGCTGGAATAGTGCTCAACGCTGGAATACTTCCTTTTCTTTATAAAGCATTTATATTTTGAGCACTAATCAACCCATTGAAAGTTTATGAAATATTAATTTGACGAGGTAAGTGGAATAACAGTAAATTAAAGTCTATAGCACATAATATATAACATTAAATGTTGCACATTAATTTCATCGTCTTTAAGTTCAGAAGTTGCTGATGTGGAGGCGCTTTAATCTCTTGCGTGTTCTGCTTGGCCACTAAGCAGACAATACAAACAATACATTATCTGCTTAGTGGTTTGACCCAAGTGTGCAAACTAATGAGTTAACATGGCTATGCAATCGGGCATTGATGATGCCACATAATTTGAGCAAGAATTTGAGCAAGTCAAAACATGAAATTTGTTATAGGTGGCTTGGTCTCAAATGTGGTGTGCACTGAGGGGGAATGTTAGAGATATATGTAAAAGATAATTTTAAAAACAGGAATATGGATACTGCGCTCGATGCCCCAACTACCAACTCCATGTATAAGCAACAAATGGAATAAACAGAACATAAAGCATCATCATTCATATGTTATACAAGCATACACATTAAAGTAACTATAATCATTCCTTGCAAAGAAAACAACATTTATTTTTAGACATTTTAACTATTTTGGACTATTTTTGGTCTGAGTATGATTTAATTATGCTACAAGTAATTTAATTAAATGCACGTACGAAATTTAAATTGGATGAACATTTCTCTCGTATTTCCAACCCTGCACTATACTTATATATACCCTAAACTTTCTCTTATATATGTATATGTATGTGCTGCATACTGTCGAAATACGAACTAAACATTGTGCAAGTGGAAACTTTATGTGCTGCATGCGTTTAAATTGAGCTGCAGCTGCAACCTCACTGTTAATGAACTGACAGCTCCAGTACTCTTAAACTAAAAAATAAAAACTCTCAATCATCCACACACACACACACACACACACACACACACGCACTCACACACACACACGCACACACACTTTAGCTGCATTAAAAGTTTGAGAGCTATCAACTTAAACACAAAATGCGCCGTAAGCCAATAAAAACTTTCACCATTGACTGAAACATATATATTTTTTAGATTTCCAGAACTTCTAATTGGAATGTAATGCCTGACGTGTTCGCACTGATAAGGCTAAATAGCGTCGGATATTGATATTGTTATATATTTTATTTATTTATTTATTTATTGTCAAATGCAAAAAGTAAGAAGTTTAATTTAATTTAATTTAAAATAAAAATAAAATTATAAGTAAACTGAAAAATAAGAAATATTTCCAAGATTTCTGGACGTATTTAAATGCAAATTGGTCCAACATTTGTTGCATGAACTGGGGAAAACTCACCAAAAAGTATTAGTAAGAATTAGTTCAGCCCCTCCATCTGTTCCATGCAAAAAAGTTATTCACAAGTTTCGGTAAATACTAGAATATCAAATTCAAAAGAAAGACTGTCAACATACATATATATAGTTTAGAGAGCTTAGTCTTCAGACCTCTAACATTATGATATGCTAGAGAAAGATATATGTATATATAAATACATACTGCTCTGTGAGATGCTTGTTTCATTCCATTATCAATATATTTATAAATATATATATATATATATATATATATCAGCAAACCTGACAGACACAGAACTTTGTCGTTTCCACAAATATTCTCATTTTTTTCGCTTTAGTTTCTGAACGCAGTTGGACGGTTATGTCATTGAAGTTAGTAATTTGTTTTCCATCGATATTGGAATGGAAAATTCAATGAAAATTCCAAGCAGGAGGTAAGAGACAGCCAAATAAGAAGGCTGTTAACAAAATATGAATTGCATTAAATTCGATACAATGCTGCCGGCGACAATTTGCTAATTACATATTACATCAATTTACAAGAATATTACAAGAAATTTAAAGTCCCGTAGAAATATAGATAGATGAGTAACGGAATTATCTCATATATATATAACGCAGCCAGTTTTCTTTTTTGTTGATTTGACGCCTCTATAAATACGAAATGAAATATATATGATAAAATCTTTTTCTTTATTATCTGTTGCCAGTTCGATAATAGTTAAAAGCAGATAGGGAATATTGGTTCTACATGATCCTACATTCCAAATTGTATGCAATCTTAAAATCAGCGATATATTTGTAAACATTATGCAAAAGTCCTTTGATTTTTTGGTATTTTAATTAAAATGTTTCTTGTTAATATAAGTTCAAAGTTGTTGTTTTTACTTAAACATATTTATGTTCATACTTCATGAGTGGTATAACTATCGATTTATTTAAGACTTCTACCTGCTGAATGACAATATTGCGATCTTTCGATGAAGTCTTGACTTTTCCAAATGCTTTGAATGTTTGCTTTCATTGAAAAACTGCCAAAACCTGCTACAAACTAAAACCAAACATGACTTGTAATTATAGACTTTTCTGCACCCATATGCATGTACTATATATTATATATTTTAAGGAGGGAAAAAAAATCGATAACATGAAATTTATTTTTGGCTATATAGCTTACAGCTTATTTTCTTATTTACGACTTGGGCACAAAATAATGACACTTGAAGTCAAATTTGTGACCCATTCGCTTTCAAATTCTACGTTCTTAGTATTTAATATATATTTTGCAAAATGAGTCCCGTCAGATTTAAGTCTGTCGTATTTTATTTATAGGTTGCTAAAACGCTTACAGGGAGTGGATAGGAAGTAAGCAGGAAGCCTGCTTAGCCAACCCTCCGGGCAATAAATGACGGTCAGCGGTTTGGATTTGCCGACTTGTGATGGGCCAAACGAGATGCCCCGCTCAAAAATATCGTTCTCGAAGCTTTCGCCTTTGACGAAATCCCGGTGTCAGGATGGACCTGTTTCAGCACTTTGTAAATGTAGATGGCATAGCTTTCCTGCCTCTTGCGCTTCTACTTCTCGTCATTCTTGATAATGTACCTTTTGAACCTTGCCAGAATTTCCACTAGAGTCGGCGGCATATTTAATACTTATTCACTTCACAAATGAGTATATATATTTATATATCATAGATCGATATTTTGATGTGTCTATTAGTTACGTTTTTATTTCTTATGTAGTAGTGAAGTATAGAGTCTTTACTGGTGTACTTGTAGAATGTGTCCTGTTAGAATTTCCAAATCAATGATTCAATATTTGTCCGTCTGTGTAAAAAACGCAAATCAAGCAAATCAATATAGACGATTCGCCGTGTGTAATGGCAAAACGAAGGTATTTAGAATTGGATTATGAACGTCTTACGTACTGTCGAGACCCTCTGTTACCATATCACCCAGTTTTAGATTCGTCCTACCAGTTTCTACAATGGTTTATGGGATTATGAAAGGAGCTATGAATATTTTGAGTATTTGCTTTCCATGCGGCAGCTCTACTATTATTTTGACTGTTCAGTTCTACTCTGAATATTTGTACTTGATTTGAATACAAAACTCTAGATTTTATCTCTCAGTTTGCATACACAAAGAAAAGCTGTCGTTAAATCATTAGAATGGTATTTGAAGCACGTCTCTGCGTGCTTGCTGTATGTTTTAGGCCAATTGTTGTCTGAAAAATGTTTTTCTCGTCATTTTTTTTATTTTTGTTTTCACCCTCCCCCCACCCCCCCTCCCCATTCCGAATGCGTTTTTAGCACAAAGTTTACAGCCTAAAGACACGCCCAGTGCCCCATGAATACCATCTACTGTCCAAATTGTGTACATGGGGACTGACTATATGTGTGTATATGTAAATGACGCAATGCATTTGGCCGACTAGCATTAGGCTCGCTTTCTGTTCCACAGTTTGCCTGTCAATTTGGAGCGATAAAATGTTTCGAGCCAAGCATTTTTGCAGTGAAAGAAAGTCTGTTGTTGCTATCGATTATTTGTGGCTACTTTGAGGCACGTGGAGGCTGAATATATATTTTGTGGCATATCGCTCATAAATTGCAAGTTTAATCAACTGTTTTGGCAACAAGTAGATAAAACCGGTATTCTGGTCAATTAACCAAAGTGAAGGCTTCTGGAGAGATTTCCGTTCGGGGAGCAGCAGAGCAGTTGTATCTTAAACTGAAAGTTAATGAAATGTTAGATGATGCGACGTCCTGAACTGTTATAAATAGCTCAAGTGGTTAGCCAGTAAAAAACAAAACCGCCAACGAGTTGGCAAAGTTGAGAGACAAGTGGAGACGCATTGGGGTGAGGCAGGACTACTAGTAAATACATCAGCTAGACTTTATTCTATTTCCGTTTCCGGCTGTTGTCGCCAGAAGTTGAGTTGGCTGTTTCTCGTTGCTCATTGTTGTTGCCACTGTTGCTGCTGCTGGGGCTGATGATGACGCTGCTGCTGCTGTTGCTGTTGCTGTTGTCAAGCTGCCGAGTAGTAATGTGTTTCCGCCTGCCACAAAATGTGGCAAAGTGTAGGCATAGTCGCCGACGTCGACATCGACGTTCGCTGCGTGCGTGCCAAAGCAATGCAAAAGCGACAATGAAGCCAAGTAAGTAAAATAGACTGCACGACAAGAAAACAAACGAAAGGAAGGAAACAAAGACCAGGCCAAAGCTGGGGTGGGCAAACCAACTGGAACAGGGGCAGGGGCAGGGGCAGTGTCAGTACATGGCAAGTGAGGCAAGAAAATCACACTCGAAATGTCAACGTCACCAACGCTGTTGTAAGAGCAACAAAAAAAAAGTCGAGCTGCGCAAGTATTAAGCTTCTAACTCAATTTCAATTTATGTGAACGGATTTGTGTGGCAAGCATGATAGCACATGTGAATAATGACTTGGAATGGAGGGGGCAACGTGCGTGACCGGGAATGGAAGTTTGCGGATCATTATATGCGGCTAAAAGCAATTCCACATTTTCTGAGTATACCTCAAAAATGGTCACAGAAATACATCATTTTTCCATACTTATTCATCCCGCACAACTAGTCAACAACTCCACAAAAGAACAGAGCGTAAGCTATGTTTCAACTGTAACGAAAAGGAAAAAAATGCTAGGCCTATTGGCCGATATTTGAATAAGGACCTAAACCAATAAATTCATTCCAAGTTGCATTTGGCTGTTGAACCATTAGCGAGCACCTTGGTAAATGATTGACGATGGCTGCAAAATTGCTGTAGAACAGACTGCTAACTGCTCTAACGAGCCGTTGCATACTTTATGAGCTGGGATTATTGCCATTAAGGCGGCGACACACACACACACACACACACACACATGCACTCGCACACACAAATTGCAGCAGAACATAAATATGCATATGTGTGCATGGTGCCTTGCAGCAGCAACAGTTGGTGTTGTCTCATGCCTTACCTCTCTCTCTCTCTCTCTCTTCCTCTCTCTCTCTGTCTTCCTCTCTCTCTCTCTCTGTCTTCCTCTCTCTCTGTCTGTCACTTGCTTTTTCTCTCTCTGAGTGTCTGCTTGGGGGTGGGTGGCAGCGGCTTCTGGGAGGCGTTTGGTGACAAGCGGCAGACCACAAAACGTTTAGCGCCAAGCCAACAAAAACAACAGCAACAAAGCTAAATTATACTCACAATAGAGTCAAATGGTAAACGGTCACCTTAATAGGTCCGTAGCCCCATACAGTCCCTTCTAAACTTTAATAGGCGTCGATGAGTCATGGGCCTCGCACGCAACTCCTCGGTTTGCTTTGGATTGCTTTGCCGCGCCGCATATCAAATACCAATCTAGTGACGAACTCAAATACCAACAAAAGTAAATTGAGTTTTATAAAACATAATATTCGAAATTATACAATTTTTTTGTTATTCTTAGTTAGAAATAAAGGCCGAATTAATTTTATTCTAACTTTTTCTCTTCATTTTATTAAACTGAATGTTGTTCGTCAGAAGAACTGACATCAGAAATTTTTAGGCATTGAATAAAGAGTTTTTTAATGGCGGATGTGGATACATAGATATATATATATATTGGTATCATCAGCATAGAAATATTAATGGAGATATGAAAATTGTACTGCTTCCCTAATAGTAATGGGATCGTAAGTTGTTAAGAAAAAATATGCAGCACTTTGGAAGAAACGAAAGGTACTCATTCTCCCAGTAGGAAGACAAAGAATATATAATAATAATAATATATTGTACATAACAAGTATACGGAGGATTATCAGTCGAAGTATCATAGTAAGCAAAGTTGGGAATGTGACAGAAGCAAGAACCAACTGGATACTGGGTCGGGTGGGTGGCATATAATTGTGAGGACAAAGCGAAGGGTTTGGATGCAAGCAACCCCCAAATAAGAGCTGAAGACAACGTTTTGATTATGAGGACGAGGTGGCTGACTGAAGTCAGTTCAATGAACGGCACGAGACGACGAACATTGATGACAATGACTCTGCCTACTTAAGTGCTAAGGCGAGTTTGGAGGGTTGCCATCTCATCAGCTGGATCGGGGGGATCAGGGGCTAGGCGGAACGAAAGAAAGAAAGGTGGAAAGCGGTGGTGTGGGTTGTGTGTGGTATGTGACCTAATGCACATACATACACATGTGCTTTGTATGTGACAGTTTTGTCACTCATCCAGAATGTATGCCGCCCAGCCCATCTACCCGCCACCTAATGCTCCCCAGCTCCTTTGGTGATTGCGCCGAACAACAAATCGATTTTCATTGATTGATTATGCGTCAGGGCCTGTGGCCCGGCCCAGGGGCACATCCCCTGCTGACTTTTTACTCAATGCTCTGCACTGCCAAATATTGTTCGACAAATACGAGTGGCATAAGCGAGCTGGATGGTTAGGTCCAACAAAGGTCACAGACTGCTGCAAACAATGAAGAATGCTTGACGCCAATAAATCAATATTAAATAATAAAACAAATAACAACAACTTTGAGGGTGAAATTTAAATTGCTAACCAAAAATTGAAAGGCACAATTAATGTGCAAATATTTCAATACTTTTCGCATTCATTATGCAAATAAACAAAAGTTTGAATGGTCTTGGAGAAGATGGTGCTTCTTAATATTCAAACGTTTTCCAATAAGACAATATTCAAAAATCGCAAAAGGCAAACAAGAAATTCAAACTAATTGATATTTGACTTTGACGAAACCAATATTTGTACAGTTCAATTTGTTCTATCACAAACTAAATTGGGAATGCAATTTTGTTATCAATTGAAAATAAATTGACAGGCATAGTCCTTGGGCTTATGTAATTTGCAGAGAACAAAATGTACAAGCATTTTTGAAGCGAAATTATTGAAGATGAACAGTGAAAAGAGATAGGATGAGGAACAGATTGAATCTGGGCTACTCTCTCTGATGGCCACTGTGTCTTCACAAATAAGAAAACACTAATTACACTTAGCGATAATCACATTTTACTTTTAAAGGAAGGCGTATTTGCTAAGAGTCACAAAAATGGGCACTTGTGTCTTGAATGTTATCATAAAAACTGTGTAGTCAGACTTTGGACACTCCAGCACTATACACTGGAACCAAATGCGTCTTCCGCGCCGTGTTGGAAAGTGAGGTAAAAAACTGGCTAAAGCAGGCAACGAACACGTACCGACAAATAAAATCAATAGAGGTATTCGTATCTATTGTATGTGACTCCAATATAAAGCAATTTTTATTTCGCCCCAGCTTAGGCCACAGAACAGTGTGATATGTTTACCATTTTTGTACATGTATGTGACGCGCGACTGCACTGTGCATTGAAATTCACTAGCAGACCCCAACATTTCTCTATCAGTTGAAGGAGAAAGGGATCGATTGAAGAGTGTGTGTGTGTGTGTGTGTGTGTGTGTGTGTGTGTGTGTGTGTGTGTGTGTGTGTGTGTGTGTGTGTGTGTGTGATGTGTGTGTGTGTGTGTGTGTGGGATGGAAAGGGTAAACAGCAAGTGAAATTTCGTGTGCATTGTGCATGCTTAATTGAGTTGTCCTCCTGCGGCTGGTGTCCAAACTATTCCTCTTTCGAATAGAGAGGAGAGGAGAGGATGTGTGTGTGTATGTGTGTGTGTGTGTGTGTGTGTGTGTGTGTGTGTGTGTGTGTGTGTGTGTGTGTGTGTGTGGGTCATGGGTCATATGTCAAACTGTTTATTTAAAGGCATTATAATCCTGCATCCCCACTTTGTGCAGCTATCTCAGCTATACTCTGTGCTGTGGCTTTCGTCCTTGGCACGTATATCGCTTGAGTCGCCTCAGTTGATTTGCATGTCACTCACAAAGCATATTTTGTATTCGTCTTTGGTTTTGGTTGCTGTAAATGCTAAATGTGAAAATGTTTTCAATTTCAAACTCGTTGCGTTCTGTCCGCTTCGACTATGCAAAAATGAGTTAGCAAATATGATTCACCACATTGTTTTTAATTTGCCAAATTGCATTTTGTGGCAATATTTGTTGCATATTCACTGGGTGCTTTCTACACAAATTGGCTGCCCGCTAACGATGATGATGATGATGCCAAAGCCCATCGCTGCTTGTTCTACTCACGACAAAAGCTGTTTATTAACTACAGGCTTCATTCCTTAGCGCTGCCAAAAAAAAAAAAAAAAACAAAAATCCAACAATATTCCAGCTCCATTTTTCCTTTTCACTTTTCCCATCTCTTTACCTTACAAACATTTGCAGTACTGTTTTGTGTCTCTAATCGATTTTTGATGAGATTTTTTTTATTCAATTTCGGGTTGCGATAGTCAAGAAACGTAACAACTCTCACTCTCCCTCTCCCTCTCTCTCTCTCTCTCTCTCTCTGTTTCTCAGTCTCTATCTACATATATATGTATCTGCACTTGACTGCCTGGAATGTGGAATAGCTGAAGATAATGGCGCCAACAAATTTGGCGATTGATATAAAGTGTATGGCCTTTGGAGGAGTAGGCAGGAGGAAGGCGGATGTTGGGGCAAAGGACCTCGCACTGGTGTACTCTATAAAATAAACTATTTTAATTTCGCTGGCAGTTTGTGTGGTTTTCATTTCCTTGAGCATGTTTATTCATTCAGTTGCTAGTTGGGGAATTTCACATAACTAAGGGCTAAGGTTTTGCAGCAGTACGTTGCGTATACGTGATATTTGATTTAATTGCCAGAGCAGTCAGCAGCAAGAGGATAAAAGCAGTTCCCTATGGTATACTAAATGTAAGCTACTCAATCATTTTAACAGTAGATACTGCTCATCAACGACGTGCAACAGTTAGTTTTGGATATTATAATTTCAGACTAAGCGTTTCTTTATATTGAACATCGAGTACTTCAAGCGAAGTCAGTTTGCTGAATGTTTATGGGCTGGATGAGGCAGTTGCCACGAGCCCATTGAATGCTTATCAAATCAGAAAATCATCTGTCGCACCTATCGCAGTAATGTCGTCCTTGCCTCCACAGTTAAATTGGCAATTTCGTTTTCATTCAACGTTGACGAAATGCATTTCCGGAGAGACGGAGAGACAGCGCAACGAAGGAAGTGCACACGCCTGACACAGAAGCCAAATTGACCGTGACAGGGCGAGATTTGTCGGAGTTGAGCACCACCTGCGGCACAGCACTGCAATGCACTGCCTCTAAAGGCATTGGTCCCCGGTCCGAGTCCGAGTCTTATTGGGCAGCTGCAAACTGTCAAATGTTGATGCAAGGACGGCTCGTAGTGCAGCACGGTCAATGGGGCAAGCATCCGGTCTGAAGCAGGTTTTTATTTATATAAATATGAATGTGTATAGGTTTGGTCAGTAAATTCATTTAAGCAGCGCATGTTGCTCAGGTAAAGGGAATGGTCCTGCTGCGCAGGTGGACAGAGACATCCTTCGCTTGGATGCGGACAACAGCTTATGGCCTGGCTTAAAGGTGTATGTCTATACAACTGTGCAGAAACGTATCTGGCAGTAACTGCTAACTGATACCTGGCCAAGGCTACTGATTAAGACGTCCAGCTTATTCCACTGAACTGTTCTTGCACCACTTTTAATTATCTGCATGGCATGCACCTGGTAAGGTAAACTGAAGGTCGTTTTGCCCATTAAACATGTTGCATGCTTTGCTTCAAATTAAATACATTTTTCCCGATTTTCTTGCTGATACTTACCGAAGGTACTCGAATTACAACATGAAACAAATCGATAGCGTGGACACCTGCAATAAGAGTGGAAAGAAAGAAGCAAAAGAAAATCATTAGTTAAGTTCTTGACAGTCGGAGCGCTGTCCATCCTATGGCTAATGAACTAAACAAACACTCTCTCTCTCTGTCACTCTCTCACTCTCTCTCTCTCTCTCTCTCTCTCCCTCTCTTTCTCTGTAGCTCTTCGAACAGTTTTTTTTTATTAATGATGCAATTGCCAACTCCAGCTGCTCTACCTGGTTCACTTCACTAATTAAGCACATTTTAACCGGCAGCTGCTGCTCCCGTATTGGGAAACTGAGAATCAATTTGCAGCAGCTGGACAAGCTATGACGGATGCAAAAGGGGAATGAAAATGTTGATGGGAGCAACATTCGACAGTATCAGGTGAAAGATTCAAGAATCAAGCTTTAAATATTGAAAACTGTTATGCATCTGGATAGCTTAAGCCAAGCCATATACGCATATATCAAAGCTTCCTTACAATCAGTAGACTAATTTGCCATTTGCCATCTATAATCTATAATTTTGGTGGAATTTGAATTAGAGCTCACTGCCTGCTTCCTTTAGAACACAATCAATTAACCAACATTGTTTGACCTTTCTGGCTCGAATCATTTCTTTAAGTCAGCGCTGTAAAAGTTGGTAGCCAACCACGTCGAAGCAACAGTTGTGCGGATTTTGTTAGAAGAAGAAAAAACAATTAAAGGAATTTATTGCTCGAGTGTAATGAATTTTTCACAGCCCCAAAAGGGTTGTTTGGTTTCGAGGGGAAATTGGGAATGGCAGGTGTGGATTTGCCAACGCAGCAATTTTGATGAGCGAATGGGAAACATTGCGGCACAGGTGAATGTTCAATTTATATAAATCTTTCGTGTGTTTGTGTGTTGAGTGTTGAGCATAAATAACTGTTATCGTCACGTTGTTTAATGAAGGTTTTCTGCCCGTTTTTTCTATATTTTTGAAAAAGCAATTGCTTTACTCAGATATGCAAGGCATTTGGAAAACGATTGCAGCGTTTTGTGAATCGCTTTCATTTGGCTTTGTGAAAAATACTATGGGACTGAGAAGACAACAGAGTTGCAATAGCAACTCATTACATACATTACAACAATTAAGTGAGTATATAAAATCGATTTGATTGTCAAATTTATTTCGTTTTCAAAGCTCGAAGTGCAAACACATCTTTGCGGCAATATGAAAATGTTTGTGAATATTTCTTATGCATGTCAAAGTTAATTAAGTATTAATTGGAATGTGTTGCATTTAAAATTGTTATTGCAAATCGATATTAATTATTATTTGTGTGACAGGCGCATAAGATAATATAAGCTTTATCTGCACGAGAAGTGTCAAGCTCTCATAATCTCTCAGATCAATAAACTACTGACAAACAAGCACATATAAATTTTATGGGATCGGAGATGCTGCCTGCTGCCTGCTGCCTGTTACATATTTATGGCCTGAACCCATTAAGAATGGGTCGAGCTCACTCGACTGCAGCGTTCTTACTTGTTTTCCATAGCTCCAATAAACCATTTTAGGTACTTTGAAATGGGTTCAGGGTAGAAAAATGTTTCTATTGTACTTGTAAGTGAAGCATTTAAACAATCACATCACTCAAACACTTTTCAACACATTTTCGAATAACACTTAATGTGAGCAATAAATGATCAACATTTGACTAGCAAAATTGATGCAGCTGCCATTGCAACATTTGGCTTGGTTTTTAATTAAATTTCAATGTGCATGCTCTGCATGGTTATGTAATCTTTTGGGCGTGCCTTTTCATTTTGTTTATTATTTTGACAAGGTGTGCAAGGCCAAGTGTTGTGGGGTATTGAGTGAGGTGTTGATGTGTTGAGGGTGTTGAGGGCTGTTGTGTTGTGTGTGCTGAGGCTTCTGGTTTCTGGTTGCCAAACAGATAAGCACGTTTGACTGCATAAATATAGGCTTCGATGCCTGAACAAACTTCGATAGCCAGGCCAGCAGCGGCCAAGGAGTCGAGTCGATTGGGTGCTCCCTCCAGGTAGCTTGGGAGCAAGGTGGAAGAGGGTTGGGGGGTTGGCCAATCGCTTGCAACGACGATTACTCCAGGCTGTCAGCAAGTGCCAGTTGCTTTTGTATCCTCTGTGCTGTTCACAGATGAGCGATTTCGAGCGTAGTCTGTCAATTTTTCAAGTTCTACAAATTTGTGCAAATGAATATTTAATGCTGTTGACCAGTGAACGATGGTGGGCGTGGCATGTGGCGTTAAGCTTTAGTCTTGCACTTGGCTGGCAATCAATGGCGATTTGTTGCTGGCCAGCAGTCTCAATGCTGGCAGTGCCAAAGATTCGCCAAGATTTACGAGCCGCAAGCCATGAGCCTTGGCAAATTTTCACAAATTGACTTCTGTTGTTGGCCAAGGCGCTGAGCCAGCAGTTTCCATGCAACTTACAACGACTAACAACTGCACCAGCTTATCCGGTCCATAAATTAACAACTGTATTATGTCGAACCAAAAAAGCAGCAACTGCACCAGAAGTTGGCCATAATGATGGTCTTGAATATGATGATAACCGGGCAAGCAGTGCGGTTTAGAATGCATCCCGCTTTGGGCTGGCTTTTGTGGCTGGCAAATTGCTATGCCAGGACATAGCCAAATTAAAATATTGCGCACAAGGACAATACCAACGAACCGACCAACGACCGATCCCCAACAAACATGTAATCATCTTGGTACGGGGATTCAAATTCAGGGACTGTGCTTTGTGGTTGGTTGCCTGTTATCAACAGTTATCATGGCAATGGCGCAGCATGAAAATGAAAAATGACACAACGAATTTATCAAACATCCGCTTCCGGCTAACAAGCAATGGTGCAATGGTGCGGCCTCAACTACAAACCGGATGGGAAATAAAGTAAAGCTCATGATGTCCATGCCGCATGCTGCACTGCACCAGCTAAGGGATACACAAACAAAAACAAACAAGCACAAGTCGAATATAATATACACTTGCTGGCCAAAATCCACCTGTTCAAATTCATAAGCCAGCTTAATAACACTGCAGAGTCGTTGGATTGAATGGGCAATCTTGGAAAATGCACTTCTTGGCGGATGAATTAAATATGCGGTCAGATATGTCATTTTCACTGATTTACCCACAGCAAGGGTATCAAAGAAAAAAGAAAAGAATTGAATAATCGAAATAAATAAATAGACAAAGCTTTTGCAGTGTTTCATTTATCGATGTGCAACATCATGCTGCAACAGAAAAAGGCTTTATTTTATGGTTGTATTATTTTGAATTAAACTAGGTTTAAGGCACATTTTTAGACTCGAATCAAACACAAGAAAATCCAAGCAATGGAATTTGTGTTCATTTGATTAGCAGATAGGTGAAAAACAAAAGTAAAAAATGGACACTTGCAAATAGCCGTTTCATATAAGCCAGTTGTCAGGAAGCTGCCACAATCCGCATGTGGCATATGGATAATTGGCAGACTCGCAAACGCTGCAAACTCAAGTGCATGACAATTGTTCTCGCTGCTAGAGTGCCACTGATTATGATTCATTAGGCCAGGAAACCATCTGACAGAGGAGACCAAACTGCTAAATGGGTATGGTATGTTATGCTATGGTATGCTTTGGTTTGGTATGGTATGGTATGGTATGGTATGGTATGGTATGGTATGCTTTGGTATGGTTTGATCCTCGCTAAGCCCAACAACAAACCAGACAATCGACGGGAGGAGAGGGTAAAGCACAAGTCGGGTAACAGTGATGGAAATAGTCAGCTGTTAATTCCAGTATAGAAATAACTATTGACACTTTGCTCATTTGAGCTCTTCTATGATGAACATTTGTGAAACCGGAAAATCAACTGAATAGTTCAAATGAATATTTGACATTTACAATATTTGCTGCTTGTGATGCCTGCTTTGTGCTGCCTGTCACAAAGTACAGTTTAGTCGGACAAAATTAGGCAACTCATCAAACACAAACTCACATCGAAATCTCAGTTAAAAGTCGAAGAAACGAAGAATTCAAGCAGATTTGCGAGAACAAGCACACTTATGGCTCAGAGGGGATATACCTGGCGTCAGCCGCCGTATCCTAGCGATGATAGTGACAAGCGCTGGATTGAGCCAAGCATGATTATTTTGGGCCAGGATGGGAATGTGGATGCCGCAATCGAACCACTCATGCGTACACTGTACGAGCCCATCGGCTCGGGACTGATTGCTGCCGTTTTTGTGCACGAGACGATCAGGGAGCAACTAATTGAGAAAGTGCGCAAAGGCATGACGGTGGTGCATCGCCAGGTGAAGAGTCACGACCTCTACGCAAGGGCATTGCGTCGCATTAAGTGTTTGGGCGCCGAACTGGTGTCAATGATGCAGCCCGACGACATTGGCTTCAAGTACACAATGGTTGAGGGTTCGCCTATCGTTGTTTGCGATTTCAATCAGAGCTACTTCAGTGACAACCATCCCAGCACCGTGGTGACACTGCACACATTTCGCCACACTGAGGAGCTGGTCGAGCTGGCCGCCAAGGAGAAGCTACCCTTTGTGAGCGCTGCCATCTGGTCCCCCAAAATGGCGGCTGCCTACGAGATGGCTTTGCTGCTCCGCGTGCCCGCCGTCTACATTAACTGCGAGGGCGTCTCCTTGGCCCCCATTGTCAAACAGCATCGGAGGCATCTGTCGTGTGCACTGCTCCATGGCGATCATCACTATGAGGTACTGGTGGAGGAAGGTCGCCCCAAGGCCATTGTGTTTCCGGCACCAATTCAACTGCACCCACCACTTAAGCAGACCACACGACCCAGTTAAAGGCCCGGTTCCCATTTATTTTGTTAAGATATTGTAGAGCAAAAGCCTTGGAGGCAAATCTGTGAAATTCATTCCACATCAAGAATGTATCGAAATACATTTTTTGAATATATTTTTTCTTGTGTTCTATTTGCATGGCGATGGCTGTAAGTTACGAATTGAAATTGTCTAGCCATCATCCAAAGCCGGCGTCACTTTCATATAATTTGTGCAACTTTTTGTTGCAGGCAGTAAATACATGTGTGAAGGTCCTTGTTGCTGATTGTACGATTTGCCGTGCTGTTTCTGAGTTCCTCTAGTTTTTTTTGCCACTTTTTGGAGTGCATTTTTCTGTAATCAAGAGCACACTTGAATTCGCCTACACCTCCCCCTAACCCCCTCCGGCCTAACGTTTGAACAGCATTTGTGGAGCTGTTTCCTTTCTGTTGTACTTTCCTGCTTTTAAGCATTTCATCAGTTGTTGCAACTGAAACCAAATCCACACCCCTGGTCCTTGACCGCCGCCCACATTCCTCCATGTTTGAACGTCAAACTTTATGCATTTCGATTTGTGTGTGTGTGTGTTAGGTTGTGTGTGTGTGTGTGTGCACCTACAAAACCATTGTATTTTGCCTCTCATTTTAGTGGCATGTAGCAGCATTTGTTGTTGGCCTGGCAACTGCCACCTCGCCAACCGTTTCGCACGTCCCAAAACAACAACCTGGCACCTTCTTCAACATCCCGTTGCTGAGTGGCCTTTTTCCAACAGTCGTTTGGCGCGTGTTGCACTTCCCTCAAGTTGAGTTGAGTTTAGTTGTTGTTGCTGGCAACAATATATATTATTTATTTTGAGTCTGTTGCGCTGTAGTTGACCCAGTTAACACTCCGTCCATGTACTGACCCAATTTATAAGCTCTGCCCTCGAATGGGCTCGTTATGCATGCAGCAGTCATCTAAGTGAAATAATGTTGCAACAAAATTAGATTGCAACGCCGACTCCATTCCAAATGGATTCCGCAAACCCTAAGTCCCTTGGTTAACTATCTGAACTTATTCGGTTTTCTTTTCTGGTATTGCATAAATGGTTGCACTTCAAGAAATTATCCTTAAACAATAACCAAAGCTTAATCGAACGAGATTAGTTTGCTTGGCGTATCGAAGCGAAAACTTTTCCATAGTATTTATTTTGACCACCCCCATAGTTATGTGGTTTAATGATGAAAGAATGAAAGAATGGAAAAATGTTAAGCTGGCAAGATTTGCCAGCGCCCAAAATTCTTTCGCTATCCAACAAAACATAAATTAGGGAGTAATCCCCAAAACTTCAGAACTGGCAATTTGCTTTCAGTGCACAATAAATATATTACAAACGGAGGGTCTTTCCTAGATTATTCTTCTTAGACCACAAAAACACTCAATTTACAATTCAAATTGTGTAACCAAGCTTAATAAAAGCCATCATTTTTTTTTTTGTCAAAAATACCCTCGAAAGAATTTAGTGATTTTAAACCTAAAATGTTAAAAAAAAATAACATTTTCTTCATTTGCTACATGACTGGATAGATAAGAATATAAAGATTGTATATATATATATATATTCATATATATAAATTTTTTTGTGTAGAAATAACTGCTTTTAAGCAAAGCTCAAAGTTGACCGCTTTATTGTTTAGGTTTCCAGCTAAATGTCCGCTTCGGGTGTGCAGAAAGTTTGCATTCAATCAGGAGCTCATCTGGTGAAAGCCCTTTGACCAAGGCTTCAACGACAATTACAGAAATTCAGATTATGCTTATTATTATGCCACACACAAAGACAATACAAGTTGACTTCCGTTGGGAAAGGGGGTTTGCTTGTTGGCAGTAGATAGTTAGCTGATTGTTAGAGAGGAAGCAACGCCAACAAGTTGTCTGCATCAGGCCAACTGACGACGTCCGCTCGTTGAGCTGAGCTGAGCTGAGCAGACCCTTTGCATGAATTATGTTCCATTGTGGCGGCGTTGACAAAAGCCTGGAAAAAAAACAGACACACACACACACACACACACACACACAGGGATGCACTGAAGAAGATATAGGAGTGAAGATGAACTTATGCAACGGAAAATTTTGTCCGCGTAAATGCGACGGCGATTAAAAGCTAAAAGCGGTTAAACCTTAAAGTGAGGCAGTTGCTGCTGATAACGTTAGCCAACTTCCACTTCAAGCGGAAGTCTGTCCACTGAGTGACTTTGCGACTCAACGAGTGAGTACCCTGCCCAGTTACAGGAATACCTCGTATTGCATTTTACTTTATTCGGGAATAGAAAAAGTGACGACGTAAATCAAATTTGGAGTTTTTCAATATGATTACGAAGTGAGGACAACATTAATATGCATTCGTAGCTCCAGAAGAATATATATATATATATATACAATATGTATTTAATGGGGTCGTGATGCTCTTACAGATATTGGCTCAAGCTCCTGATATTGTTTGGAGGGTACAGTAGCGTTGGGCATTCAGTCCAACTGGTAGTTTTTCGCAACGTTTTGCAACTGCGTCCTTTTCATGCTCGCTACTTGTGCTTCAATAGCTTTCTACTCGGTTGACTGCCCAGAGGAGAAGCACTCGTATTTGTCGATGGTCCAGGCAGGGCTAGTGGCAGGTGCGGACTAAGGGTGAAGGTGTTATTGCAGCTGCTGTTTGGGAAACACTACAAGTATAAGGACGTCAACAATGGGCTGCTGTTGCTCATGTTGCTGTTGCTGCAAACCTTGACGTTGCTGCTGCTATTGTAAAAAATAATTAATTTTGACTGTTTATATTGGCGGATGAGGAAGCTTCAAAGTGCCAACCGCAGTAAGTTGAAGTCCCCGTTGCCAAACAGAGAGAACCCACGGAATATACGGACAGGTATGTTGCACAGCATCTATTGATTTGGTAATTGAAATATTACTAAACTTGATTTGAATCATGGAGCTATGTAAATGTGTGCAACAGGCTGAGGGACGGATATTTAGAATTGGTTGTAACCCAGTCGCTGTAGCCAAGTATATTTGCCCTTCCATCAGTTACCCACATTTGCTTTGCATAACATTCTTTTCTATCCATTTATAATGATTCCAGGTCAATGCCGTCCCGTGTGTGCCGACCCACGTGCGCTCCACTTGACCCGATTGGCAGTCTTCTACAATCGGAGCACGCACAAACTAAATGTCCAGTGGGCCAGGATATGACCGATAAAGGACGGGGATAAAATATATTTAATGAGCTACAACTTTGCTGCGGTGTCGAATATATATAATATTTGTATATACATATATGTATGCATATTAAATGGTGATTGTTCAGTTTCAGCTTCAACTATTTGCTAGCAATAGGGTTAATTTGCAATACCGAATGATATCAAATGCAGTCTTTGGCTGTAGATGCTTTGTGTCTGAACTAATTATGCCAATAATAACTGAATAATAATGTGAATAATTTGGTATCATTACATTTGGTACAAGCCACAACAGAGGAAAGGGAATGTTGACCACGTTTGCTGGTCTGCATTTCCGATGTCAATTATAGACGGAGAGACTCAAGTTGTCATTCTCTATGAATATATAGGTGTATTTTGGTCACAAACTTCAGCAATCAAAAGCCAAGTTGGAATTGTTGTGGCAAGAAGTTGCAAGCAAATGATTTGGCCTCAAGTGTTTGTTGGATGTTGTCGCAGCTGCCTCATTGTTTTGGTCACGCCCATCCGACAGTTTGAGCAGCTTCCTATTTTGGCTGTGTTTGTTCGGTATTATTATTGTACTTGTTGTTGTTGTTGTTGTTGTTGTGTTGGTCGACCAAAGCCAGAGCCTGAATTTGTTTGCTTATTTGACTATGGTCTCTTAGGGGATTCAGTCTCTCTCTGCCACTCCCCGTTCCTGGCTTGGTCAATTTGTTAATTTAGCTTATGGATTTTTCATTGTCGCCTTGATGCTGCTGCTGCTGCTGCTGCTGCTGCTGCTTGACTTTGCCACAAATCATGTTTGCTATACATACATATATCATAATTTGGACTCATCTGCAAATATGACTGTGTTCCAAAACTCCAGATCCTTGTCCAAGTGGGTTTTGGCGACCGTCATCGTAGTCCCTTTATTTGATGCGCTTATAAAGGACTTTTTCCGTGGTTCTCGGGCATTGAAGTCATGTTTGCGCAGGACCATGCGCACAGTTTCCACACAGCACTTTTTCCCCATTTCATCCTGCACCTGTTGAGTCATTTTTGGAGTCGATAGCTTGGGAGTTGCCCTTATTTTCCTGATGATCCTCCGCTCCTCCTCTTCGGTGAAAATCGGGTTTGACCTCAAACTGTTGTTTGTCCACTGCTTCAACGGTCCCAACCAGTTTCATCTTAATTTGTATTGTTTCGTCGGCACGACTTTTAGTGAAGAGTTCTAAACCATTTGAACTCCCAGCCATCTCTTCAAACTTGCTGGTACAGAACAAAGTAGTTCCGTCAAATACATATGTAGCCACCTAGAAGCTGCTGGAGCTCGCTTAATAGACCGCGACGCAGTCTCGTATTATCAAGCTCCGGATAAAAGTCCACAAAATATTGGTAAAGTGTCCAGTTTGGACGCTTGAGCACTTTAAAGTAGTTGGTTTGAAGTGTTATCTTGCGATCAGCAATACCCATTTTCGTCATTAGTCCTGTGGGCCCTGAAACTTAATACGGTTAATACACGTCTACCGCGTACCGAACCTAAAGAATTTGCGGTTGATCGATCGTTTCCCGTCTGCCGCTTGGTTCGGGTGCAGCGGGACGTGATTGCTGCGGTACTGAAGCCTCAGCCGATTGGGCCCCACAACTGAGAGCCCAGTCCACGATTCATTTCTTCATTGCGCTTATTTCCCCGTCCACATCCACGAGAGTGTCCTGAGTTCGCCGGTAAATTATACATGCCTATACGAGGTCTGACCAATAAGTAATGAGACTGATTTTTTAGCCGCGCTTGTGGTAACACTGCGAACCTGAAACTTCGGTCGGTTAATCTCCCATCCCTCCTCTATCGATACATGTGCTCGCGACTTTCGTACATTCGATAGTTCTCCAGCTGTGTTGTGTTTTCGACAACGTGTTTGTAAGGCGTGTCACGAATATGGAACGACGTAATATTGAACAGCGGTACGCGATTAAATTTTGCGTTAAACTCGGCGATTCTGTTACGGAAACGTACGGTAAATTGGTCAAAGTGTTCGGTGATGAAGCCCTGAGTCGTGCTCAGGTGTGTCGATGGCATAAAGATTTTAAAAATGGTCGTGAGAGCGTCGGGGATGAACGATGATGATTTGCTTCTTTGACAGCAAAGGAATCGTGCACAAAGAGTTTGTACCACCTGGGCTGACCGTCAACCAACATTTCTACCTGAAAGTACTCGATCGGCTGCGAAAACGAGTCATTAGAGTCCGTCCAGAGATTGCCAAAACGTGGATCCTTCATCATGACAATGCTCCATGCCATCGTGCCTTCAGTGTGTCGCAGTTTTTGACCTCTAAAAACATCGGAGTGTTGCTGCAAGCGCCCTATTCGCCGGATATGTCACCCTGTGACTTCTTCTTGTTCCCCCAAACAAAATTGGCCGTGAAAGGAACGCATTTTGAGTCTGTCGGAGGCAGCAGCAGCCAACGCAACATTGAATAAATACCATAACGTAATTTGTAACGTCACATGCTTGCGCATCTCTAGCTTTTGTTTCTGACTTGCACATGCAAGCTTATCTTACTCTCGTTTTGACACGTGTCGGTCACGGTTATGCATTGGCATATCGCGCAGTAATTTTAAATATTATTTATAAAATAAAATAACTAAGACATGAAAGAAAGTAATATAAAACTATCGTGTTTATATTCATTAAAATAAGTCGCAACTATCTGATCCCCAGTTCGATCATAGGTGGGCACAAAAAAGTGCCGTCCTCAAAACAGAGTCCATAACTGACATCCAGACCGCCGTGACGAGGGTACTAAAGGACATTCCAGTCGAAGCCTTCCAGAAATGTTACGAAAGCTGGAAGAAACTTTGGAACCAGTGTGTAGTTGCGGGAGGGGAGTACTTTGAAGGGGATCACATCAATGTACCTTAATTTTTAAATATACGTATTTTATGGACTTAGTCTCATTACTTATTGGTCAGACCTCGTACCTACCATCGGTTTTTGGAATTTTTGAAAAATAATGAATAATTAGTTTATGACAGGCAATTATGTTTTTTCTTTAACACTGCTTTATTCGAGCTGTCGCTCACTGTATATAGAAGCCACTGCAAGAGCGAATGTGCGTTTGCCATTAATTGTATTTTGTATTTTGTATTTTTTTTTTTTTGCTCGCTGCACAAGTAGGACAGCAACGTAAATTGTATTTAAAATGCCATAAATTAAAAGACAACAACAACACGAAGCCATCGGATCGGATACCTTACACACTGTGTTCGCATCTTTGCGGGGGCTATTAAGATACATTAAAAATTGTTTAACCCACAGAGCTCAGCGAGTGGAACACCCAGAGTGCCTCACTCACACACACACACACACACACACACTGTAAAAGGACCCGAGCAGAGGTCAAATCCTGACACACACACACAGAAACACATATGTGCGATAAGTGCATTATAATCACGCACGTTTTAAGTGCAACGGTGAATTTATGCTTTTATACCTTTTGATGCCCTGCATACAGAAATTCAAGTAGCAGCCAGTGTTGCCTTTCCTTGGCTTGCCACTTAGCCTTACCACGCGTTAGCCGCATTTGTCAGAATTAAATTGGCTTAAGCCACTTGGTTAACTATTTGCGGCAATTTTTCCACGAAGCGAAACTTTTGAAGGAGCCACGCAGTGTAAAACCGTAAACTATAATTACAGGTACTCATTACGCATTCCCAGCTGCTCCCTGCAATAACAGAACGGAAACCAGGAAAGGCGCCAGACAATTGCATGCCATTGCCTCTTGGCAGCGATCTCCAACAATAGATAAATCTGCAGAAAATGCACAACCATAGCAACTAAAATGCACACACCATATATATATATATATACATATATATATATATATATTATACAGAGTTTTATGCATGATGAAATCATGTTTTGCATATCATGTAAAGGTCGCTTGAAAGGGTCCACAACAAGAATAAAAAATGGCAACCACAATAATGGCAACAACTTGAAAGGCAGTTTGCAGGGCAAAGGAGAAGAAGCAAGGCCTGTGGCAAGGAAACTGCAGTGAAAATATGCAGATATCTATAATCAATAGAGTAAACAGAAGCAGCAGGGGTGGTGTTGTCGAGACAACCAGACTAGCAGATACTCCGTGCCCAAGTTTTTGATCAATTTGCTGGGTAAGCAATTTGTGCAAATATTATCTCAAATATGCAACGTGCAACGGGCAAATGTTGTCGTTGGTTCCTCGTTACCAGCTTAACAGTCAATCAATGCATACCCTACACTCATATTCACACCCTCGCACAAAAACACACTCACTCACACAAGCACACACAAGCGACGTATCGCAACAGGCACAGGCAAATGGCTGCGACAAAGTTTTGAGTGCCTGACTTGACATCAATTTATGTTTGGATACTTCAGTTTGCAACGTCGATTTAAACCATTGACTGTGGCATGTTTCAAGCCGTTTGGCTGCACTTGCAACATTAAGTATACGTATCATTACAAATATTCAACTGTTTCTTATCTACCTGTATCTAAGATTAAGGATAAAGTTAATCTCTGCTGCGGTACAACATAAAATCGATTGATCTAATGATTGATTCTTATTTTATTTTTGTTTAGTTTTATGTATTTTTAATTACACAATCAATGCCAGCAACTGCATATTAAGAAGAGACACAGTTTGGGGCAGGGGTAGCTGGTTTTTCGTGTAGTTAATACATAGGATATTGGCTGGCTTCTGCACAAGGCTCTGGATTAGGCGCTGTACTTTTGGCATATCGAATGTCCAGACAGGGACTTAGCCAAGCAAAGCATGAGAACGAGTTCGGTGTGGAGCAAATGGAAGAAACACAGACTTCAAAATAATAGCTGCTCAAATGACATATGAAAAGCCTAACAAGATATTCAAAATGTCGCTTAAATACACTGCCAGACAACTTGTAATGTACAAAATAACCAAGCAAAACAAATAATTCCGAAACAAACTGCAACAAATCTGTTTCAGAATGTGATTAACTTGTGCAGGGTATCTCTTAGTCGTGGTTTCTATTGACTAGATTACTATTTAACGGTGTTCTGGGGCTAATGAATAAAATCCTGTGCATTCCTGTGCAGAGTTAGGCATACAGAGACTGTCTAAAGGAGGGTGGCAGGAGTGAAAGTTACTTGCCTTAATCCAGCATAGCAATCCCAGCCTGAATTGGCATTGCGCATTGCGCTTCCTTCTGGCCATGAAGTAACTTTGAAGCTTGCTCTTGTTGCCGTTGCGGTCAGCATTGTTGTCATTGACTTTGTGTAATATTGTCAAATGCCTCGTCGACATCGGAGATTTGCGATTTGTGCATATGTCAAAGCAATTGAATTTTAAGACAAATGCCGCTGTTCATCCTCACTGAATTGGACACAAATACTGCATATAAAGCAGCATCTAACCGACAGAATCAGCCCAAAAAGAGCTCTCTTGGTTGTGAAATGAAAAACTATTAATCTGAAGCCATGTAGGAATAAGTTTCTGATCTTAAGAGGCTTGGTGAGAAGGTGTGGCCTGCGATATGTAATTCAAATTTCAAATTCCTAACTGCAAATGCGTAAAACATCTAATTGTATTCAAGACAAGCAGACGGAAAATATAATATTATTCTAATCGATGGTCTCCTACACCATAAGGTCAGCTCAGTTCATGGTCAAAGTCAAAATTTGATCTTTCGTCGTGAATGAATTTTCATATTTGTGAATAGATCTTTCGTAGGTGTTGAAATAACCAGAAAAGTTGCCAGCAATCTTTGGTTTGGATTTTGCCAACGTTCACTTACTGTGAAAATACCAAACTCTAGGTTTGAGCCCTGTAATAATTACCAATTTTCCGACAGCACAAAACTCTTTTCTTAAGGCATTAAAGGTACATGTATGGAAGTCAAGGTTGCAATCAGTCAATCACTCATGCAGGCAATCATTCAGAACGTTACCCAAACAATGCCAGTCAAGTGGATTGCTTGTTTTATTTGATTAACCAATAAGTACACGCTTTCACACACACACACACACACACAATCGGACAAGCAAGCAGAGGGTGTGGTTTCGGTTTTTGTGTTTGTGTTTTTGTGTGCTTTTCGTTCATGCTTCTCAGGCTTAGTGCATTGAAAAACCTTTTAGCCGCATATGTTGCCAACAGCTGTGCGCAATTCCCGCAGCGCCTACCCTTGCCACAAGTAGAACAAATTCACTAGACACACACACACACACCCAAACCAATGTACACATAGCGAGTGAAAAGCAGTAGTGCAGTAACAAATGTGATTGATGCTCAAAATTCCATGCAAATATAACCGCCCTCTATTTGAAAATCATCACTACCCCCCAAACATGTCCACTTTTCGCGCTTGTTATGCAAGCAGTGCATTATGCAAGCATACGCATTCACACACACACACACACACACACACACACACACACACACCAACACATGCACCCTAATGCGTACAACCCAATGCATACTAATGAAACTCTGTTACATTTTGATAAGCTTCGCATGGGAGTTGCGCTTGCCAATTTTTGGCTCTTCGTTGAGGCCAAATAAGCGCCTTAAAAGTGCACAAGAAACAATTGAGTGCTGAACTGTGGATGTGTGTGTGTGTGTGTGTGTGTGTGTGTGTGTGTGTGTGTGTGCATTGTTACCATCCAACTGATTACAGGCAGTCGTTCGTTAGCCTTGGCGGCTTCGGATGCCACAGTCGACAATCCGCAGCCATCGTCAGCAGTCAGCAGTCAGCAGTCAAATGTCAATTGTCAATTGTCAGCTATCACTTGAGTGCCTCATGTGGCCTGCTAATTCGCACTTGCACTGTTGCACGCTAATGAGTGATGCAACTGGAAACTGGCAACCAGTCAGCCTGTTAACTGACTGAAAGTCGTATGCGAACTGCTTCAAAATGCCATCATTTTGTACTAGCTCACTTCAGTAGTTTCCTGGCTAAATGCTGCATTTAATCACTTTTCACTCTATTCTATAAATGTGTTTAAGTGCTATTTGTTCAAGCTTTCAATTTAAATAAAATTAGCATCGCAAACAGTTGGCAAGTTTAATTCAATTACTGATGAAATGCGTTGTTTTTATTTTACTATTTTTCTTTTTTAAACCAGAAAGAAGCGATCCATTAGTGCGCAGAAATTGTATTAAGCTTCTCGATTAATACATTTTTTCCAATTTGACATTTTATTTACTTATTTATGGCTGTGTGAATTTATAAATGGCCTTTGAGACGTGCTGACGTGATGTTAAGAGAAGTTTTCATATTGTGAAGGTTGCAGATTAATTTTATCTAAAGCAAACGAACTAGATAGTGTTCAATTGGTTAGACAGGAGGAGTCGTCTAGTGAATTCGCTGAAGTCTACGCCAACTGTAATTGGATACCTTTGTGAAACTAACCAGTGGAGAAGTGGTTTCCCTTAAATTTGTGTCCTTCCGGAAAAAGGGGTGAGCAAATGATATTTAAAATGTAATCAAAATAACAGTTAGCCCACAAGAGGTTGTGGCAAAAGTATTTAAATAATACTTACCACATTTAAATAATTGGTAGCAATCACAGCTACATATGCATTTATGGATATACCTATGGCCTCAGCTCAAATTTCATACGTTCATTTATAAGGTGAGTCCACATCGAAGCCTTGGAATGCCAAATATATTGGGCACGTTTCGCAATATTTGTGCGTGTCTTCTGCTTTCTATATTTCTCTCTAGCAATTAATTTCTAATTTTCATGCAAATCCCCAAATGCAATGGGCGCGGGGCTGAGAAGTGAGTGCGACAGTAAATTTCAGTTATGTTGCGCTCATAAATACAACATTGTCCAATAATATAATTTGGTTTGGCCATATGTCAATGTCTGTGTGTTTGCCAAATGACCTCGTTACCAGACACACAAAGAGACCCACATGTGAGGTGAAATCAGAACCCAAAAAAAAAAAAAAAGGACAGGACAGGCGACAAAGATGCCTGGCAAACGTGCAGCATATGTTGCATGGATGTGGCATGAAGTTGGACAATGCTATGCGTAGAGGGTCCCATGCAGTGAGATTTGAGGACTTGCGGTTGTGGGGGCCCATGGGCCCCGACAGAAGTTGGGGGCTCGCAGTGCGGCAGTCTAATTAATGGGTGTATTGGAGCATGCGGCAGTGGCAGTGGCAGTGGCAACAGCATGGGGGCAACAGTGGGCCATGCAATGCGATTTGGGATACTAAATGTTACGATGCAGGTCAGGCTTGCTAGCTATGAGTTCGTGTGCCAATGGTTATAAATACACCATGAGTGTGTATGTGTGTGTCTATGTGTGTGTGTGTGTGTGTGTGCGATGATCACATGCTATTAAACCGCAATACAATAGCAATTTTCATACAAATGATTTATGGCTCGGGACATGCAGAGCTGCCGGCTGCCGACAATTGCCGATGACTGCAAATGTCATGAAAAATACATTCGCTATAGAGACAGAGACCAAATAGCAAAAAAAAAAAAAAACAAAAACGTGGACAAGAGACGCAATGAGAATAGGGAGCTAAGGGGAAAAACTGGCTGTGTACAACACATGCAAGAAATAAAAATGAGAAAAGAAACCCCTACGAAAAAAACTGTATACATAAATATAACTACTAAGAATGCTGTAGTCGAGTGACTCGACTACGATATACCCTGAACACGGTTGTTAAATAAATTCTATTTTTATTTGCAAATTTCTCTTTAAAAAGTTTTGCACTCAATTGTGAGCAGGTCTGCAAGTGCACTCAATTCCTATAGCAAGCATTGGCGCTGAAGAGTACAAAAGAAAAAATACGAATGCCGTGCATATTTCTACAAACACGTGCATAAGCATACATGCATAAGCATACATGCATAAGCACACATGAATGCATACATACGTTCATTCAATCGTAGGTAACGGGTCTCTGCAGAATGCACACAAAAACGTATTATTTATGCATACTGCAAATGCTTGCGGCTGCTGATAGAAATGAGATGAATATGAAAATCTACTTTCGACTTTAACTAAGGTGCTTCTTATCCGATCTTTATGAAATTTGGGCAGTTGATCAATAATATGCATATGCATATTGTGTATTAATTGGAAGATTCTGTCTCTAAAATTGTAGCTTTAATCGCTACCGGAAATCGAAATGTGTCGATATTCCTGAATAAAATAAAGCTTACTTGATCTGCGACTGGTATTCGAGAACCTATATTCTAAATTTAAAGTCTCTAGCTCTTATAGTCTCTGGGATCCGCGTGTTCATACAGACGGACGGATGGACGGACAGATGGACGTGGCTACATCGGCTCGGCTGTTGATCCTGATCAAGAATATATTTACTTTATGGGGTCGGATATGCTTCCTTCTGCCTGTTACATTCATTTGCACAAAACCAATATACCCATTTTACCCATTTTTAATGGGTTCAGGGTATAAAAATGAAACCAAAAAGTTCATTCAATTAATTCGTTCATTCATTCATCGCTGAAAAATATATTTCAATCTGAAGTATTCAGAGTACAGGTAATTGACAATCACAAAGGCAACATTGTTGCCTTTCGAGGTGAACAAGCACATTGATCACAAATAATAACTATATACAATCACTAAGCAGACACTACATAGAGTCAAATCGACAAAAAAGGGCCTCAGGTATTTTAACAGAGCCTGACGCCCGGCCTGAGCTCGGGCTATATAAAGCTGTTGGATGAAGACCAGATCCAAATGCTTTATTCCAACAGGATAATGTTCCCATACATGTGTCGCATGCCTGTTGCGGGTGGATTCGGGGTAAGGATTTTAAGCTTATAGAGTAGCCTGACCTGAATCCCATAGAGAACATGTGAGAACACCTGTTCCATCGAGTTTAAGTGGATAATCTACAGTTGGCGATAGTTGAGCAGCTACGAAGGCTGTCGTTAAGGAATAATCTAAAATCCCACTATCTGAGTTCTAAAAAGTTGTTGAATCTATATCATAACGAATTTTAGTTATAAGCAAATCTGTAGGCTGAAAATGCTATTAATTTATTAGTTTCATTAATTTATATTAATTTAATTAACACTGCCTTTAATAGAATTTCACAGAGTGCATATCATGGGAACATGTATATAAGTTAAGAATATTTCTTCCTAATCACCCAAATACCCTAACGGACTGCAAATGGCGCGTCAGATTGCAAATGACCTAACGGATTGCAGATGCCGCGTCAGCATAACAGCGACAATAGCTACAGCGACACAGCTTACGAATATTTCTTCCTAGGCGCCCGAATGCCCTAACGGACTGCAAGTACCCAATCGGATTACAAATGACCTAACGGATTGCAGATGCCGCGTCGGCATATTATAACGGACACCATCACTAGCCTTACAGCGACCGCAGCTACAGCGCCAAGACACCAGCAGAGCGCAGCAAACCGATGTTTCATTTTGAATAAAGAATATTCAACAAAGCAGTCCTAATAAAGCACTAAAACGAAACAGTTCTGTGTTTTTTTACAAAAACTCTAAAGGAACAGTTTAATTTATATATATAAATGTAAATAGGCATTATCACATATATATATATATATATATATATATATATCTTTGTAGACATACGATTATTATACAAAAAGTTTGAACAAACGAAAAGAGTAGTTTGCATAGATGTACCTAACATTTAAAGCACACAAGTCGAAGATACCTTATGTTGCTCACCAATCGAAGGGTATACAATAACAGTTAAGAGAGAGCGAGAGCGAGAGCGTATGGAGTCAGTTTATGTGCCTGCCAAACGAGGCGTCATTAGTTCGCTTTTACGGTTTGGCTGTCATAAAAATTAATATTTTGCTCCCGTTGGACTATAACAGGCAATAGTTAGCAATTCAAATAGTAAAGTCCTCTCCTCCATCTCACCCACTACTACTCTAACAAACTTGAGCTATGTCATCTTATGTACTTTTGTTACCCTTGCAGAGGGTGTCTGATATATATATATATATATATATATATGTATATTTCGTTTTTTTTTGGATTACAAGCAACCAGCTATACTATTGTATATATATAGATGATAAAATTTCATTTTCCTTAATTTTAATTTAGTATATATAAGTTGGGATTAATTGGGGCGAGGGTACTCAAGGTTCACTGCTCCCAAATTTGTTTTTCTCTTTCTTTTTTTTTCCTTCATATTATTGATTTGCATTTCGCCTTCTGTGGGTTCTCGAGGAAAACGCGACTGGGGGTCGCAAATTTAATTTGGCTTGGCCAAAATGTGGCTAATTAATGTCAGCTAACAAATAAGTTGTGCAATTGCGGTTAAAAGCGTTTCGTTTAATTGTAGCCGTAATGATTTATAATTAATTAAATTAAGCACCAGCAAACAGAAAGTAAAATAAAATGCCTGCTCAAAGCAATATGATTAAGTTACCGCATCCCACACTCCATTATCGGTCCACAAAGACGAGGTTTTCTTTTTTGATGAGAGCTATGAAAATTGGCTTCAGCATTTGTCACGGTGCGCGGTCTGCGCTAAGCGTTCATTCAATTAGGCAGCCAGCACTTGCTGGAACCGCTCAGCCACGCAACTGCTGAGCCACAAAACGGGCATCATTCATGGATGGCACTCCTGTGGCTTCAACGTGGCGGCAGCGTGAAACATGCATCACAAATGAATAGACAGGGGGCATGAACGTATGTGGCAGGATGCGAGCGTGTTATGTCGGTTATGTGGGTGGGTGACTGGGGCTTGAACTGGAACTGGAACTGGAACTGGACCTGGCCCCGACGCTGACGCTGACATACCAAAGTTTAGTTGGTGCCTCAAAGTCCCGAAAAACTCATAAAACTTTGCAATTGTTTAAACGTGCCGCATGCGCCGCATCATAGAATAGCACCAAAGGTTGGGTTGGGTTTGATTCTAGGTTTGGGCTATGCATTCTGGGCATGCTCCGTTTAGAATCGCTTTAAATGCCAAACACTTTAACTGGCCACACTTCAAGAGTTGCAATTCCAAAACACCAACGCCAACAGCAACAACCACAAATTGTTGCCTATTTTTGTGGGCACTCTAGAAAACGCTAAAGCGGCCCACAATTCCGTTACCTACTTGTATGGAGTTGGGGGTGGCAGGGAACGTTGGCCATTTTGCGCTGCTTAATAACTTGCACTTGCTGCAGCAACTTTAGCTGAATTTTTGACCATTATTCAAGCGGCGAAGGCGCTGAAATATGGCAGCAGAAACTTTGCCAAACACTCGAGAACACGTGCTCATGTGCACACGTGCCACACACACACACACACACACATACACACACACATACACACACACATGTCAACTGATTATGTATGCATGCAATGCATGTTTTCCAGCACCTTACCCTCCTTGTAGATAATAACCCTTCCACTTCGCTCGCCCGCACCATGTGCAAATCGGCAAAAAGAGCAACTGCTTGGCATAGAATTTCAAATGATCTAATGAAACAAAAAGCAAACTGCAACAACAAAGCAGCACACATAAAAACATACTACGCAATACATTCTTATGTCCTTATGTGTCTGTGTGTGTGTGTGTTTGTCTGTGTTTGTGTGTAAAACGAAGTTATTGTGTTTGTGCAAAAACCATGGACAAGAAAAAAAAAAAACAACATAAAGTTGCCATGCGATAAAAAAAAATGTTTATCAAACAGAGCAACACAAACATTTTTTCGACTTTTTAATGGGAAAAAATATATATTATTTGGCTTACATATGTACACATATACAGTAAATATAAATATATAACAAGCGATGCTGGTATTTATGTAAATTTACGCATATATTGCCAAATATAAATATGTAACAATCGATACTGATTATTTTCAGAGTTGCTTCCATTTGCAATATTAAACTAAATTTGACTCTATTGAGGAGAGCTATTAAGGAATGCTTAAATTGGACCAAATCTGTGGGTCATTCAATACACCCTGAACCCATTTAAAGTGAATAAAAAGCAAATCCGACCCCATGAAGTATATACATTTTTGATCGGGATCAAAAACCGAGTCAATCTAGCCGTATTTGCCTATCCGTCTGTATGAACACGCGGATCTCAGAGAGCGAGAGACTTCAGTATAATATAAGTTTTCTTGAAGCACGGGCAGACAAAGTTTCCTCGATAATTACCCCCCTTTCGCGAATATCGAAATATATCAATATATTATTTCCTTCGCATTTGATGCGCCCTTAAATTGGAGTGTGCCAAACACATTTAAAGGGCAAACTTGGCAATACTACTGAAAAATACAGTTTTGTTCAGAATAATCAATCGATTCTTACTTGTTTTAAATGAATTTAATTAGTAAAAATAATAAACTGCATTGAAAGCTCAGTTAATGTCAAGTGACTAAACAAGAAATGTATTCACAAAATGTATTTGCTGCAGAGTGTAATATGCATAATAGTCATAATAATTTAAAGGCAGACCTGGGACAACATTTGAGTTAAGACAGACTTGTGTGGTCAGCGTATGTGGAACTTGACGTTTGAATGTGTATGTACGTGTGCATGCCCCAAAAATATTTCGTGTAGCAACAGCTATCAGCGGAAACCAACTAGCAAGATCCAGCAGTTAAAGTGGTTTTCCGTTTGCCATTCACATTGCCTTGTGGCTGTTGTACCGCAACCGCAGTGTCTGCAGTTACCATACTGCAGCAGATACACACACACACACACACACACACGCACACACACACAAATATGTGTGCACACATACATATAGAGTATTTGGTGCTGCATTTTCAATTTGTGCATTGAAAAACCAGTTTTTATGAGCAGCCGTAAGCGTTGGCAGCCGCACAAGTTGGTTAGTCGTCTAGCTGAAGGACTCTTCTATGCTCTGCCAGCGTCTAAATTACTTGCTAATTTACTCAATTGTCAGCCACTTAATTAACTCATAACATCTTTTCAGCTTGGTTTTAACATGAATTATTTTTAAAATCCTTTCGAGTCACGACCCACCTTCGACATGCACGTAACTAGAGCAGAAATTGGCACACCAAGCAGCAACAACAGCCAAAATGAGAGCGCCGCAAATTAGAAAAAAAAAAAAATAATAATAAATACAACATTAATTTGTATGCCCCCATGGCTGCCGCAAAGGACGCGAAATGCACGAGTTTCCTGAAACGTGAAAGCAACCGGAAAAATTGTACCGACCGAGAGAAGGACATAGAAGCGTTGTGATTGTGGTTGGATGTGTGTGTGTGTGAGTATGTGTGTGTGTGTGTGTGTAGTGTGTGTGTGTGTGTGTGTGTGTGTGTGTGTGTGTGTGTGTGTGTGTGTGTGTGTGTATGCTGCAAGCAATGCGTTTCCGGGCGTCGACCAACGGTCGGGGCCAATTGCCACTGACCGAAAAAAAATCGAGAAGGCAACGCGGCTCAAGCGAAAATGGAGCTAAATGACAAAGCGTACTGTGGGGAACTGAAGGGCATGTAGGCGATAGGGCGATAGAGAGAGAGAGAGAGAGAGAGAGAGAGAGAGAGAGAGAGAGAGAGAGAGAGAGAGAGAGGGATATAAAAGGAATGAGCTAAAGCAGGAGAACGAGTTAAGTGCAAGAGAAAAGAGAAAATAGAAATAATATTGGTTTGACTTCGGGGTGGCCCCACTGCGGGGACCTGGTGTGGCACATAAATTTGGTCAGGCACGTGCTGGCAACAAAGCAACAGAGACATGGGGCAAGCCGAAACTGACAGCTCAGCCGGCATGCAGCCAGAGTGCAACCGAGGCAATTGCTGCTACAACCAACACCATCACCGCCAGCAATGGCCCTTCTTACGCTGTTCCTCTCATGCAACCATGCAACCGTGCAACATGGCAGTCGTCGCCGCATTGCACAAAAGTTTTAGTTACTTATGGCAGCACTAGAATTGGCCCAGGGTTGAGCGACTGCAACTGGCAGCCCTGCCAGCTCTGACAGTAGTTGGGGAATAGAACCTTTTGGGCAATATGGCCAATGCGACGATGCACATATGGCAGTGGCGCTTAAGGCCCCAAAGACCATGCCGCCGAACTGCCAACGGCAAATACATTGTAATTGAGTCAAGAACTCATGGAGCACAGTGAGACAGCGGCATGTAAAAGATAAGATGAATTAACTGGATAGAGAGAGAGAGGATAAATGAGCGTGGAACTGATAGCTACTTAAAGGGTTTGAGAGGCAACAATGAAAAGAAAATTGAAAATCTTTGACCCTGTGGCTCACAGCTAAACTTGGTCAAAGATTTCCCTTAGCAATGCCAACGCGTCACTTTTTATTAAGCGGGGAATACCAATATTGTTATTGGTATTGTTGCTTACGGAAGTAAAGAATTTGTGAGAAATAAATCAAAATACAGATATCGTCAGAGACAAATATGAAATTTGATTTCAGCTCTTAGTCCCGGCAGATATGTCAGATACCTGAACCTGAATTTCCTCTAAATATGTTGCAGTATAGTTCTGGATGGGTTATTTTCTTATCACAGCTTTCATATGCATATATCCAATTCATATTATGGATGGCTTACTTATATCATATCCTTACTTTCTATTATATTACCGAAATATATCGATACGCAATAAGCGTGTTCGAAAGAAGGGCTTGGCTGGGTTGATGGGTTACTTGATGACTTACCTGAAAAGATAAATCGAGAAAAGTTGCATTTAACAAATGGAATAAGAATGTTAAAGGTGTATTCCTAATGATAATTACATAGGTGTAAATAATCATGACAAACATATAGCATAAGCAGGACACACAAATTTCTATGCAGCAAAATATGCATATAAATGATAAAAATCTTTGATAAAAAAAAGTACGTTAAATAATTTACAATCTGCCATTAAAATGAACATCGAAATTTAAATAAATATATATATATATATGTATTATATATATGTACG
Source organism: Drosophila cognata (assembly GCA_035041535.1). Taxonomy (NCBI): domain Eukaryota; kingdom Metazoa; phylum Arthropoda; class Insecta; order Diptera; family Drosophilidae; genus Drosophila; species Drosophila cognata. The sequence goes on from JAWNLC010000831.1 coordinate 876,702, forward strand.
AGTATATGTACAGTGAGCGACAGCTCGAATAAAGCAGTGTTAAAGAAAAAACATAATTGCCTGCCATAAGTCTAGGATGACGGTCGCCAAAACCCACTTGGACACATAATTCCGTCCGTCCGAGCCAAAAATGATGAATTTGGACTCATCTCCAAATATGACTGTGTTCCAAAACTCCAGATCCTTGTCCAAGTGGGTTTTTGACGACCGTCATCCTAGTCCCTTTATTTGATGCGCTTATAAAGGACTTTTTCCGTGGTGCTCGGGCATTTAAGTCATGTTTGCGCAGGACCATGCGCACAGTTTCCACACAGCACTTTTTCCCCATTTCATCCTGCACCTGTTGAGTCATTTTTGGAGTCGATAGCTTGGGATTTGCCCTTATTTTCCTGATGATCCTCCGCTCCTCCTCTTCGGTGAAAATCGGGTTTGACCTCAAACTGTTGTTTGTCCACTGCTTCAACGGTCCCAACCAGTTTCATCTTAATTTGTATTGTTTCGTCGGCACGACTTTTAGTGAAGAGTTCTAAACCATTTGAACTCCCAGCCATCTCTTCAAACTTGCTGGTACAGAACAAAGTAGTTCCGTCAAATACATATGTAGCCCCCTAGAAGCTGCTGGAGCTCGCTTAATAGACCGCGACGCAGTCTCGTATTATCAAGCTCCGGATAAAAGTCCACAAAATATTGGTAAAGTGTCCAGTTTGGACGCTTGAGCACTTTAAAGTAGTTGGTTTGAAGTGTTATCTTGCGATCAGCAATACCCATTTTCGTCATTAGTCCTGTGGGCCCTGAAACTTAATACGGTTAATACACGTCTACCGCGTACCGAACCTAAAGAATTTGCGGTTGATCGATCGCTTCCTGTCTGCCGCTTGGTTCGGGTGCAGCGGGACGTGATTGCTGCGGTACTGAAGCCTCAGCCGATTGGGCCCCACAACTGAGAGCCCAGTCCACGATTCATTTCTCCATTGCGCTTATTTCCTCGTCCACATCCACGAGAGTGTCCTGAGTTCGCCGGTAAATTATACATGTCTATATTTTAGAGAAACGCGCACAACACAATGTTGGCGACCGTCATCGTAGTCCCTTTATTTGATGCGCTTATAAAGGACTTTTTCCGTGGTTCTCGAGCATTGAAGTCATGTTTGCGCAGGACCATGCGCACAGTTTCCACACAGCACTTTTCCCCATTTCATCCTGCACCTGTTGAGTCATTTTTGGAGTCGATAGCTTGGGATTTGCCCTTATTTTCCTGATGATCCTCCGCTCCTCCTCTTCGGTGAAAATCGGGTTTGACCTCAAACTGTTGTTTGTCCACTGCTTCAACGGTCCCAACCAGTTTCATCTTAATTTGTATTGTTTCGTCGGCACGACTTTTAGTGAAGAGTTCTAAACCATTTGAACTCCCAGCCATCTCTTCAAACTTGCTGGTACAGAACAAAGTGGTTCCGTCAAATACATATGTAGCCAACTAGAAGCTGCTGGAGCTCGCTTAATAGACCGCGACGCAGTCTCGTATTATCAAGCTCCGGATAAAAGTCCACAAAATATTGGTAAAGTGTCCAGTTTGGACGCTTGAGCACTTTAAAGTAGTTGGTTTGAAGTGTTATCTTGCGATCAGCAATACCCATTTTCGTCATTAGTCCTGTGGGCCCTGAAACTTAATACGGTTAATACACGTCTACCGCGTACCGAACCTAAAGAATTTGCGGTTGATCGATCGCTTCCTGTCTGCCGCTTGGTTCGGGTGCAGCGGGACGTGATTGCTGCGGTACTGAAGCCTCAGCCGATTGGGCCCCACAACTGAGAGCCCAGTCCACGATTCATTTCTTCATTGCGCTTATTTCCTCGTCCACATCCACGAGAGTGTCCTGAGTTCGCCGGTAAATTATACATGTCTATATTTTAGAGAAACGCGCACAACACAATGTTGGCGACCGTCATCGTAGTCCCTTTATTTGATGCGCTTATAAAGGACTTTTTCCGTGGTTCTCGAGCATTGAAGTCATGTTTGCGCAGGACCATGCGCACAGTTTCCACACAGCACTTTTTCCCCATTTCATCCTGCACCTGTTGAGTCATTTTTGGAGTCGATAGCTTGGGATTTGCCCTTATTTTCCTGATGATCCTCCGCTCCTCCTCTTCGGTGAAAATCGGGTTTGACCTCAAACTGTTGTTTGTCCACTGCTTCAACGGTCGCAACCAGTTTCATCTTAATTTGTATTGTTTCGTCGGCACGACTTTTAGTGAAGAGTTCTAAACCATTTGAACTCCCAGCCATCTCTTCAAACTTGCTGGTACAGAACAAAGTAGTTCCGTCAAATACATATGCAGCCCCCTAGAAGCTGCTGGAGCTCGCTTAATAGACCGCGACGCAGTCTCGTATTATCAAGCTCCGGATAAAAGTCCACAAAATATTGGTAAAGTGTCCAGTTTGGACGCTTGAGCACTTTAAAGTAGTTGGTTTGAAGTGTTATCTTGCGATCAGCAATACCCATTTTCGTCATTAGTCCTGTGGGCCCTGAAACTTAATACGGTTAATACACGTCTACCGCGTACCGAACCTAAAGAATTTGCGGTTGATCGATCGCTTCCTGTCTGCCGCTTGGTTCGGGTGCAGCGGGACGTGATTGCTGCGGTACTGAAGCCTCAGCCGATTGGGCCCCACAACTGAGAGCCCAGTCCACGATTCATTTCTCCATTGCGCTTATTTCCTCGTCCACATCCACGAGAGTGTCCTGAGTTCGCCGGTAAATTATACATGTCTATATTTTAGAGAAACGCGCACAACACAATGTTGGCGACCGTCATCGTAGTCCCTTTATTTGATGCGCTTATAAAGGACTTTTTCCGTGGTACTCGGGCATTGAAGTCATGTTTGCGCAGAACAATGCGCACAGTTTCCACACAGCACTTTTTCCCCATTTCATTCTGCGTCTGTTGAGTCATTTTTGGAGTCGATAGCTTGGGATTTGCCCTTATTTTCCTGATGATCCTCCGATCCTCCTCTTCGGTGAAAAGCGGGTTTGGTGCCATTCTGCCCTTGCCCTCAATCCGATTTGCGTCGACGAAGCGCCGAATGATGTTATACATGGTTGAGTTGCTCAGATTGACCATTTCAGCTATTTGGCGATGTGAATATCCGTTCTTGTGGTGTGCCAGGATGAGTTTCCGTTGTTCAATGGTATTCCGTTTGTCCATAGTCCTTGTGGGCTTATTGAACTCGGGATGCAGGATATAACTAAACTGACTTCGAAGTATTGATCTATTTATTCCGAAAATACTCAACTTTAGGTAAAAAATCCGGGTTCTATGGCTCCCAGGTGTCCACAATGTACCTGATCCAAATAAGCTGTCACCTAAAAATAGGCTACATTTTTACATAATCCTACCTAGCAGGTGGGGAAACCTCAGTTTATGATGGTCATCCATTCATATTGGTGGTTAATACATGTACCTACCATCGATTTTTGGAATTTTTGAAAAATAATGAATAATTAGTTTATGGCAGGCAATTATGTTTTTTCTTTAACCCTGCTTTATTCGAGCTGTCGCTCACTGTATATGCATTCAAATGGTTAGTAGGTGATATGCTAAATAACTGAAAATTGGTATTCAAAGACATAGAAAAATACAAGCAAAACCACACACACACACACACACACACACACACACACACTCAAAAGCACAGAACCGAACTATCCTTAAAATCTGACGTAGCATTATACATATTTGCGGCTTTTTTTTTGTTGCATGCCCAAGCGTAAATGATTGCAAAAGAGTGAGTGACACAGATAAATGGGAAAAGCAGGAAATTAAAATGATAGCAAAATACAATTTCCTTGAAATAAACAAAACTAAAAAAGCCTTAATGTATATATATACATTTATTTATATATATATATATAAATACATATATTAATCGCTTTCAGATTTATTTTTATATTTATTTGAAACTGCTGCCCCAAGTCAAAAAAAGGCAGTCAAATAAAGGCTTAATCATGAATCATTATTTGGCAACTTTCTTCGCATGTTCAAAACTTTGAATATAATAATTATATTCCGTCAGATTCGATCTGTCTTCAATCTCTCCGTAAGCACTCCATATTTGCCACGATAATTACAAATCTCAACTGTGATAACAGAATAATGCTTAATAATAATCATATCCATCGTACTTGTTGACATCTTGTTGACAGAAAATCGACGTACTTGAAACTTGTTAATTCTTTTGACTGATGATGGTATCGTGAATAACTTCCGAAATATATGCACATTTTTTGGCGATAACTGACAAAAGTGTCAACGATAAATTTAACCACACCGGATGCGATTTCAGTAAATCAACAAACTGCAAAAAAAAAGCATTCAATCCAAAGATGAATAGGTATTCATATTACCACCACAATTTGTGTGCTGTGTGATCTTAGCAGATTCAGATTAATGCATTTAAAATAAACTTAAAGCAAGAGAACTTTATCAAATTACTATGCCCCAACGCGCTGTTGACGAGCTTAAAAGTATACGGAGATGCGAGTGGGTGGAAATCTTTTTGCTGGATCTATTCAGTATGTCTAAATTGTACGGACAAAGCCATATAACTACTAAGGACACTGTTGAACGTTAGATGCCACCACAAATACATATATATATATACATATATATGTATATATGCACAGAGTGAGGCGGACGTGCCATTTGTGCGCCTTCTGTGCATTATGATTATATCTTAATGAATGTTATGAAACACATAAATCAAATTGCGAAAAGGCCTCAAGCAGTTGGACAAAGGCCCAGGACAAAGCCAGGCCAAGACTCCGCTGGCGCCCACAAATAAACAAGAAAGCAAAAACACGCACACCACTCAAATGTGGATATCGAGATAGAGCGACACAAGCAGAGAGAAAGAGAGAGAGAGAGAGAGCGAGCGGAAGAGAGAGAGAGAGAGAGAGAGGCGGGGAATATCCGCACTAATGTTCTTGTTGACGAATGCAAATTCATAAAAAGGACACTGTCAGACAACTGAGCAAATACAGAACGTCAGAGACAAGTGTGGGCAAGTGGACACCAATAGAGTCATGTGTGCTGTTAGCTGTTGGCTGTTAGCTGAAAGCACTCCAAGCAGCGTTCACCTTTCAGCAATTTTAACAGCTTGGCAAATGTTTGGCTTTGCTCTGATTTAATGTTAATGCTAATCCCAAACCTCCAGCAAGCCCAACCCAATCTCTAACTTCGCCAACTCGTCTGGGAGAGCGTGTGAATAATCGTATTTAGGCCCGTTCTACGATTGTAACTGGTCCAATGCGAAAGCAGCCAAACACTGAGTACCCAAAAATCTATGGACATGCTGCAATTTAAGGAAAACTTTTCCGTTTCCGTTTTTAACATAAATGTTCCGTTTCCGTTTTTGGGTGCTCTAAAATTAAATTAATTTTGTATTTTGTTTTTTTTTTTTTTTGAGAGAGCGGGAGATAGATAGAGAAAGAGAGAGGGAGAGGGAGAGAGAGCGCAATTGAAGCTAGCAGTACTAATTCCCACCAGATTATGTCAAGTAGCTATCGATAGTGACCAAAATCGAGATCAGCAATGGATTCAACTATTGTGATGCTTAGCTTTAAGATCTGATTTCCATATGCTGTAATCATTCACTAATCAAATACGATATCGATAGATATATATATTCGATCGTTTAATCTTTAAAACGCTCTATCCGACACGCTCCCTCATTCAAAGAAAATAATGCTGAACACATCTTTTGTTCCGTATTAGCAGCTGAACAGCTAATACTACAAATCGGTCAACGTTCTTGCCGGACAATTCAATTACTGTAAGTAACTATAAGTAAAATCTATTGACTATTTGAAAACATTTCTATTTCAATTGCAGCAGTGAAATTGATTCCACTAAATGAAACCCCATGAGAGCTATTGACTATTTGAGAGCATTTGTATTTTATACGTTATTTTGTGGAGCTGAGACTAATGCAGTTATTATATATAAATATATATATACATATATATATATGTATTTTTGTTTGTATTTCTTTTTGTTTTGCTGTTGCTTTATATGACTTGAGTACAACTGCTTTTGCCATTCCACAAAGTCTGTTGGCCGACTTTATCACATTCGGTGTACTTTGTGCTGGCAAAATGGAGCAGCCAGATGTTGTGAGAGGCTCAGAAACGGGAGCATTTTAAGTTAAGAGGATTGCAATTGGAACTGTGTTACATCGTGGTTATATGTGCAACTGTGAGTTATTTAAGCGTGTAGAGTTTGGATCGACTTGGCAGGCTACATTGCGTATACACAATGTTGCCTCCAGTCAAACGACGAGTTGCACCTAAAATAGAAACAAATGTCGCCAACAACAACAACAACAACAACAAGAAAAACTTTGCTGAACAAGTAAATAAATGAAAACAAAATTAAATAAAAACCAACGTCTGTCCTAGTTGGTGGCTTGAGGGGCATTAGCACAGAGTGGTGTGCGCGCGGCTGGCAGGGGAGTGTCATGACGAAATTGCAACAACTTTTAAAACTCATTAAAATTAATGAAAGCCACGCACTTCGCGCTCAAGCGAGTCAAGGAAAGTGGCAAGGAGGGAGGAGCGGGGCGAGACGAACAGTGTGCGCCTCCGCCATGTGCGAGGCGAAAAGTGCACTGAAGCACCTAGAACGGCGGATGCAATGGCGCCTGTAATTATACAAATGAGAAAGCGTACATATTGCAGTCGAGGCAGCACCCCAATGAAATCGCACGAAAGTTCATTAAAGCAAATTAAAAGCAAAGAGCAGCCGGCAAATGGCCAAATGGCCAAATGGCCAGGCCACCGAGTCGGAAGCATGGCAATAGTTTTGTCGCCAACGGGACAATAATAATGCAAACGGTGAAATCACAGCTACAATATCAGCAGTATACTAAATCAAAGGTAAGCCAAGTGAATAGGCCTTTGAAAGTTCATCTATTCATCAGCTGCCATGCTATATTAGTAATTAACAACAACGCATCACAACCAAAATGCACAACTTTTTTTATTTTTATATGTGTTTGAAGTCTCTATTTTTTGTACTTATTTTTACGAGCTTTTGTACCGGAATCGTACCGGAATTTCACCGGTAGCATACCGTAAAAATCAAAATACTCGATTACGTGCTCTCAATAGAATCGGGACAATGGCAACACGGTTGCCAAATAGCGTTAACTGATTCCTGTTTGTTTATCTCCCAAATGAAATCCCAATTGAATGCCTGAATCGTATTTTCAGCTATTTAATTATTTTCATATTTTCATGAAGTCAGGTTTATTGATTATTTAAAAGCTAGCGAACGTACATATATCGAGGTATGCCTGTACAATGTTCATTTTAATGTGCTAACAGAGAAAGTTAGCAAAGTTATTCAAATACCAAAATTAAGCAAAAGAGGGAGAATATGAAATATGTATACGTTAAACAGCAACATTTAGCCAAGAGCTAAAAGAGTGGCAACACTGTTGTTCCTAATGGGTGGTATTTTGGTAACATAATTACAAGCCAAGTGCATTAGGAACAACATTAACATCAACATCCACATCAAGAAAACCTTGCTCCCACATAATTTCCGGCTTAAGCAGCCGCCCTTTAACTCAGCCACTTCTCTGAGAGAAATGTCAACAAAGCGCATAATTTACAAGGCAATGCTTGCAACAAAGAACGGGAAACGGCAATAACAGCAACTGCAGTTGCAACTGGCAACTGGCAACTGGCAACTGGCAACTGGCAACGAACAATGCATTTCGCTTGACTGCTGCTTTTGCTGCTGCTCTGAACAAAGTGAAAATGGCAGGCAACACTTGTTTACTTATGATAATCAGGGGACACGTCTAAAAAAAGGTACGCATACAATTGCAAAACACAACAGAACAATTACAAATAAAATGTAAATTGCTGTAGACGACAGAGCAGATACCCTGCACATTTGAATACATGGCATGCTTGCTAAGAGTAGTGTGTTCAATGTTTCAATCGATGTTTCTTAAAGTTAATATGCATTAATTAACAATTGTGTCTTCTATAGCTATCGGAAATCGATTTTAATCGATATTCGCGCAACTAGTGCAGATATCAATGAAGTGAAATAAACGTGATCTGTGAATGTGAATCTATCTCCTATAGACTCTGAGATCGGCCTGTTCATACAGATGGTTAGGCGATGCTGTTGTTGCTGATCAAGAATATATATATATATATATACTTTATCGGATCGGAGATGCTTCCTTCGGCCTGTTACATGCTTTTGCACAATTCCATTATACCCTTTTACCCACCATAATTTCAATCAGGGTATAAAGGGACAAGTAAATTATCATCGTAGACAGGATTCAAACTGCTGCAGCGGAAAATTCAAAAGTTCTGAGTGAAATAAATGTTTTGAGCCTTTCAATTCAAAACTAATTTGTCAAGACAAAGTAAATACAATATATATGTGGGACAAGGACAAGTCTGAGCCAAACAAAGACTTCTTGCTAGAACTCGATAAATAATGTCAAGCATCAAAGTCTTAAGGTATCAAAAAAGAATGATGATGAATGCATGCTTCCAACACAGTTCTAAATATACATTTTACAACTTTTATACAATTCCTTTGGTAAAACTTTGTCAGCAGTTAACAAGAAGTTGGCTGAATGAGGGGCTTAATTAGTGAATTACTTATAAGCAGAATGCGTTACCCCTGTGTATTGCACTCACCCAACACTTGTTTGCTTCGATATCACAAAGGAACCAACAGTGTGGATTGTGTAACTGTATTGGCTATGGTGTTAATCAGGCACCACTATTCAGGGTATTTTTTTTACACATTTTTTTTCTTTTACCTTGACTGGGTGTACGGCTGCGAGTTTTATGGCAGCCGCTTTGCTGAAGCCAATTTTTAAAGCACGCTTTTGAACGCAACAAGCATGAAGAACCCACATACACTGTGAAAAAAAGCGGCTGCGATGCAGCAGCCAATAAATGTACATGATATGATGGCATGGAGAAAGGCTTCAAAATGCCATTCGAAAACCAAACTGAATCTAGCCTACAAAATGAATGTAAAAAAAGTGATTTGCCTTTTCTAATTCTTTTTCGAGCATTGGCAACAATGCACCAAAAGGATAAATATGCAAAATATGTGTGCTTCAAGGAAGATTGAAATCTTGTTCAGATGATTTTTAATTCACTCAACTCTTTTGCCTGAGTGTAGTATACACTCGACACTACTGACTAGAGGCTTTTATGTGGTGTGCGCATGTGTGTGTGTGTGTATGTGTGTAACGCTGTAGAGAAGCCTGGATTTTAGCAGAGTAATTAAAGCGTAAATTGCATCACATGCCTGACAGACAACTAGATACTCTGCAGGATATGTGAAACTTAATTGAGAAACGAAAAACCGCACCAATAAACTGTTTGATTGTTGATTTCAGAGCTCACCAAGACAACCCAGAGTAGCAACAATAACATTTAAATCCAATGCAATTCCAATTTGAAATTACAGGGTATTAGCAAGTTCGGGTTGCTCCATGCACAAGCAGCCGCACCAACAGATGGCAGTTGCTTGCAACACTGCGCTTTAATTAATGCCAAACGCTTGTTAACAACAACAATAATGACAACAGTAACAAAAGAAAAAAAAATCAGCATTCAAAAAAAATGTGCCCACAAATTGTTTAAATAAAGCCCTCAAACTAGTTTTAACATGTTTAATTTACGAATGTAACAAGAAGGAAAAATGTGAATGTAAATGTAATGAAGAGGGTTGAATCCCTTAAATATTTATGGCGATGAAGGCGGCAATCAATGTGTATATGTATGTGTGTGTTATTAAGCCTACTAGATTATTAACCAATGGCACAATTCCGTTGCTTTGGCAACTATTTAGTCACATTCCAACAGTTTGAGCAATGCAAAACTTTTGCCACAGTTTGAAGACCCACAAAAACACATACATATACAAATTACGGCTGCTGAAAATTACTTTGGACATTAAAAATGGATTTTATATGAAAACTTTTCAACTGTGTTGTATTCGAGGATGCGATGCTTGAGTGAGGTTATCATTAATATATGTATGTATCTTCAACACATTGTGAAGGACAACAAATTGCTGCAATACCTTGAGGTATTGCCAAGCACATCATAGCGGATTTTGTCGCGTTCGCTAGAAAAAGATGTGATATCGTAGGGAAACATGTTTATGCTCGGAGGATATAGAAACGCTCAAGGAATTAGGATTGATGGAAGAGCTATGGGCTCAGGAGGTAGCAGTGCATGAAGCCCCCAAATAATAATAATAATAATAATAATAGTAATCATTTTAGCGATTTGCTTTGAGCATCAATCTATCAGTTATCGATAGCTGTCGGCTAATCATCGATAAATTTAACTTTCTTTACAGCACAACAAGCTCAAGAGCATAAGCCAATTATGACTTGGACTCCTGTCGCCACAGCTCAGTCAATCACATCGAAATGCACTTGATTTTGGTATTGATTTATTCATATGCAATTTCGAACGAACAACGTTCATTAATCATGCCAGCAACTGTTTGGGAGCGGGGGAAGGGAAGGATAAGAGGTAAGTGGTGGGTTATATTTGGCCCAGTGAGTGGGAGTCGTGTAATCAGGCGTTGCACAAAATGAATGAATGAATGGCAGGCTCTATGGATGGCTTGTGGCAGATGCTTGGTTGAGCCCGTTGCCGACTTGTCTAAGTACCACTAAGCTTCTAGCGAATCGCGCAAAGTCGGCTGTCAACTAGCAACAACAACAAAAAGAAGAACAACAATGAGTTATTAATGAGGCTGCTACAATTAGCCCGCTCAGCCAGCCACGATGCAAATAATAAGAAGATGCCACACAGTTGCATTTCTAATGAACACATTTGCACGACTCAAATCCGTAGCACTAATAGAGCATCTTCAGTTAGAACGCCAGTTTTGTTTTCATTTAAGATTTATTTTTACTATTTACTAATTTTAATAGTTATTGCCAAACCCTTTAAAAAAAAGCCTAGCCTTTTATTACTACCGGATCGCGCAGACCCTTGAATGTATGCGATGATAGCCGCAACACTCTATTCTTGTCTTTTTGTGTGCGAGCTGGGACTCAATTAATATGATCTTAAATAGTTCAATAGTGTTGAAAATATGCAAAAGATCAATACAACATTCCGATGAGTGATGTTAATAACAGGGAATGAATATTGTACTATTTCGTCAAGAGCAGAAATAAATAAATACGCACCCGAACCATGGGCTGCAAATAGAAATGGGTTTTCGCAGCATCTGCCGGGCGGCCGACAGTCATCTGCAGTAAGCAGATGGTATCACATGCAGCGTCATAAATAAGTTAATATTAAGACATGGTATCTGTAAGCGTCAATTCTTACAAATTTGGACTCAAAGAATCTTCAACCGCAAATATACAGTGTCTGACAGCTCAACGGATATTCACATCGCCAAATAGCTGAAATCTGGTCAATCTGAGCAACTCAACCATGTATAGCATCATCCGGTTCAAATGGTTTAGAACTCTGCGCCATCTCTTCAAACTTGCTGGTACAGAACAAAGTAGTTCCGTCAAATACATACAGTGAGCGACAGCTCGAATAAAGCAGGGTTAAAGAAAAAACATAATTGCCTGCCATAAACTAATTATTCATTATTTTTCAAAAATTCCAAAAACCGATGGTAGGTACGAGGTCTGACCAATAAGTAATGAGACTAAGTCCATAAAATACGTATATTTAAAAATTAAGGTACATTGATGTGATCCCCTTCAAAGTACTCCCCTCCCGCAACTACACACTGGTTCCAAAGTTTCTTCCAGCTTTCGTAACATTTCTGGAAGGCTTCGACTGGAATGTCCTTTAGTACCCTCGTCACGGCGGTCTGGATGTCAGTTATGGACTCTGTTTTGAGGACGGCACTTTTTTGTGCCCACCTATGATCGAACTGGGGATCAGATAGTTGCGACTTATTTTAATGAATATAAAACACGATAGTTTTATATTACTTTCTTTCATGTCTTAGTTATTTTATTTTATAAATAATATTTAAAATTACTGCGCGATATGCCAATGCATAACCGTGACCGACACGTGTCAAAACGAGAGTAAGATAAGCTTGCATGTGCAAGTCAGAAACAAAAGCTAGAGATGCGCAAGCATGTGACGTTACAAATTACGTTATGGTATTTATTCAATGTTGCGTTGGCTGCTGCTGCCTCCGACAGACTCAAAATGCGTTCCTTTCACGGCCAATTTTGTTTGGGGGAACAAGAAGAAGTCACAGGGTGACATATCCGGCGAATAGGGCGCTTGCAGCAACACTCCGATGTTTTTAGAGGTCAAAAACTGCGACACACTGAAGGCACGATGGCATGGAGCATTGTCATGATGAAGGATCCACGTTTTGGCAATCTCTGGACGGACTCTAATGAAACTGGTTGGGACCGTTGAAGCAGTGGACAAACAACAGTTTGAGGTCAAACCCGATTTTCACCGAAGAGGAGGAGCGGAGGATCATCAGGAAAATAAGGGCAACTCCCAAGCTATCGACTCCAAAAATGACTCAACAGGTGCAGGATGAAATGGGGAAAAAGTGCTGTGTGGAAACTGTGCGCATGGTCCTGCGCAAACATGACTTCAATGCCCGAGAACCACGGAAAAAGTCCTTTATAAGCGCATCAAATAAAGGGACTACGATGACGGTCGCCAACATTGTGTTGTGCGCGTTTCTCTAAAATATAGACATGTATAATTTACCGGCGAACTCAGGACACTCTCGTGGATGTGGACGAGGAAATAAGCGCAATGAAGAAATGAATCGTGGACTGGGCTCTCAGTTGTGGGGCCCAATCGGCTGAGGCTTCAGTACCGCAGCAATCACGTCCCGCTGCACCCGAACCAAGCGGCAGACAGGAAACGATCGATCAACCGCAAATTCTTTAGGTTCGGTACGCGGTAGACGTGTATTAACCGTATTAAGTTTCAGGGCCCACAGGACTAATGACGAAAATGGGTATTGCTGATCGCAAGATAACACTTCAAACCAACTACTTTAAAGTGCTCAAGCGTCCAAACTGGACACTTTACCAATATTTTGTGGACTTTTATCCGGAGCTTGATAATACGAGACTGCGTCGCGGTCTATTAAGCGAGCTCCAGCAGCTTCTAGGGGGCTACATATGTATTTGACGGAACTACTTTGTTCTGTACCAGCAAGTTTGAAGAGATGGCTGGGAGTTCAAATGGTTTAGAACTCTTCACTAAAAGTCGTGCCGACGAAACAATACAAATTAAGATGAAACTGGTTGGGACCGTTGAAGCAGTGGACAAACAACAGTTTGAGGTCAAACCCGATTTTCACCGAAGAGGAGGAGCGGAGGATCATCAGGAAAATAAGGGCAACTCCCAAGCTATCGACTCCAAAAATGACTCAACAGGTGCAGGATGAAATGGGGAAAAAGTGCTGTGTGGAAACTGTGCGCATGGTCCTGCGCAAACATGACTTCAATGCCCGAGAACCACGGAAAAAGTCCTTTATAAGCGCATCAAATAAAGGGACTACGATGACGGTCGCCAACATTGTGTTGTGCGCGTTTCTCTAAAATATAGACATGTATAATTTACCGGCGAACTCAGGACACTCTCGTGGATGTGGACGAGGAAATAAGCGCAATGAAGAAATGAATCGTGGACTGGGCTCTCAGTTGTGGGGCCCAATCGGCTGAGGCTTCAGTACCGCAGCAATCACGTCCCGCTGCACCCGAACCAAGCGGCAGACAGGAAGCGATCGATCAACCGCAAATTCTTTAGGTTCGGTACGCGGTAGACGTGTATTAACCGTATTAAGTTTCAGGGCCCACAGGACTAATGACGAAAATGGGTATTGCTGATCGCAAGATAACACTTCAAACCAACTACTTTAAAGTGCTCAAGCGTCCAAACTGGACACTTTACCAATATTTTGTGGACTTTTATCCGGAACTTGATAATACGAGACTGCGTCGCGGTCTATTAAGCGAGCTCCAGCAGCTTCTAGGGGGCTACATATGTATTTGACGGAACTACTTTGTTCTGTACCAGCAAGTTTGAAGAGATGGCTGGGAGTTCAAATGGTTTAGAACTCTTCACTAAAAGTCGTGCCGACGAAACAATACAAATTAAGATGAAACTGGTTGGGACCGTTGAAGCAGTGGACAAACAACAGTTTGAGGTCAAACCCGATTTTCACCGAAGAGGAGGAGCGGAGGATCATCAGGAAAATAAGGGCAACTCCCAAGCTATCGACTCCAAAAATGACTCAACAGGTGCAGGATGAAATGGGGAAAAAGTGCTGTGTGGAAACTGTGCGCATGGTCCTGCGCAAACATGACTTCAATGCCCGAGAACCACGGAAAAAGTCCTTTATAAGCGCATCAAATAAAGGGACTACGATGACGGTCGCCAACATTGTGTTGTGCGCGTTTCTCTAAAATATAGACATGTATAATTTACCGGCGAACTCAGGACACTCTCGTGGATGTGGACGAGGAAATAAGCGCAATGAAGAAATGAATCGTGGACTGGGCTCTCAGTTGTGGGGCCCAATCGGCTGAGGCTTCAGTACCGCAGCAATCACGTCCCGCTGCACCCGAACCAAGCGGCAGACAGGAAGCGATCGATCAACCGCAAATTCTTTAGGTTCGGTACGCGGTAGACGTGTATTAACCGTATTAAGTTTCAGGGCCCACAGGACTAATGACGAAAATGGGTATTGCTGATCGCAAGATAACACTTCAAACCAACTACTTTAAAGTGCTCAAGCGTCCAAACTGGACACTTTACCAATATTTTGTGGACTTTTATCCGGAGCTTGATAATACGAGACTGCGTCGCGGTCTATTAAGCGAGCTCCAGCAGCTTCTAGGGGGCTACATATGTATTTGACGGAACTACTTTGTTCTGTACCAGCAAGTTTGAAGAGATGGCTGGGAGTTCAAATGGTTTAGAACTCTTCACTAAAAGTCGTGCCGACGAAACAATACAAATTAAGATGAAACTGGTTGGGACCGTTGAAGCAGTGGACAAACAACAGTTTGAGGTCAAACCCGATTTTCACCGAAGAGGAGGAGCGGAGGATCATCAGGAAAATAAGGGCAACTCCCAAGCTATCGACTCCAAAAATGACTCAACAGGTGCAGGATGAAATGGGGAAAAAGTGCTGTGTGGAAACTGTGCGCATGGTCCTGCGCAAACATGACTTCAATGCCCGAGAACCACGGAAAAAGTCCTTTATAAGCGCATCAAATAAAGGGACTACGATGACGGTCGCCAACATTGTGTTGTGCGCGTTTCTCTAAAATATAGACATGTATAATTTACCGGCGAACTCAGGACACTCTCGTGGATGTGGACGAGGAAATAAGCGCAATGAAGAAATGAATCGTGGACTGGGCTCTCAGTTGTGGGGCCCAATCGGCTGAGGCTTCAGTACCGCAGCAATCACGTCCCGCTGCACCCGAACCAAGCGGCAGACAGGAAACGATCGATCAACCGCAAATTCTTTAGGTTCGGTACGCGGTAGACGTGTATTAACCGTATTAAGTTTCAGGGCCCACAGGACTAATGACGAAAATGGGTATTGCTGATCGCAAGATAACACTTCAAACCAACTACTTTAAAGTGCTCAAGCGTCCAAACTGGACACTTTACCAATATTTTGTGGACTTTTATCCGGAGCTTGATAATACGAGACTGCGTCGCGGTCTATTAAGCGAGCTCCAGCAGCTTCTAGGGGGCTACATATGTATTTGACGGAACTACTTTGTTCTGTACCAGCAAGTTTGAAGAGATGGCTGGGAGTTCAAATGGTTTAGAACTCTTCACTAAAAGTCGTGCCGACGAAACAATACAAATTAAGATGAAACTGGTTGGGACCGTTGAAGCAGTGGACAAACAACAGTTTGAGGTCAAACCCGATTTTCACCGAAGAGGAGGAGCGGAGGATCATCAGGAAAATAAGGGCAACTCCCAAGCTATCGACTCCAAAAATGACTCAACAGGTGCAGGATGAAATGGGGAAAAAGTGCTGTGTGGAAACTGTGCGCATGGTCCTGCGCAAACATGACTTCAATGCCCGAGAACCACGGAAAAAGTCCTTTATAAGCGCATCAAATAAAGGGACTACGATGACGGTCGCCAACATTGTGTTGTGCGCGTTTCTCTAAAATATAGACATGTATAATTTACCGGCGAACTCAGGACACTCTCGTGGATGTGGACGAGGAAATAAGCGCAATGAAGAAATGAATCGTGGACTAGGCTCTCAGTTGTGGGGCCCAATCGGCTGAGGCTTCAGTACCGCAGCAATCACGTCCCGCTGCACCCGAACCAAGCGGCAGACAGGAAACGATCGATCAACCGCAAATTCTTTAGGTTCGGTACGCGGTAGACGTGTATTAACCGTATTAAGTTTCAGGGCCCACAGGACTAATGACGAAAATGGGTATTGCTGATCGCAAGATAACACTTCAAACCAACTACTTTAAAGTGCTCAAGCGTCCAAACTGGACACTTTACCAATATTTTGTGGACTTTTATCCGGAACTTGATAATACGAGACTGCGTCGCGGTCTATTAAGCGAGCTCCAGCAGCTTCTAGTTGGCTACATATGTATTTGACGGAACTACTTTGTTCTGTACCAGCAAGTTTGAAGAGATGGCTGGGAGTTCAAATGGTTTAGAACTCTTCACTAAAAGTCGTGCCGACGAAACAATACAAATTAAGATGAAACTGGTTGGGACCGTTGAAGCAGTGGACAAACAACAGTTTGTGGTCAAACCCGATTTTCACCGAAGAGGAGGAGCGGAGGATCATCAGGAAAATAAGGGCAAATCCCAAGCTATCGACTACAAAAAAAATATCGAAGTGTGATACCCTGAACAAGGTTCCACATTAAATTTGTCCAAGACAACCGTTGTTTGTGGATCACACGAATTGCGAGAGACAACCTTGAGTCCCTCTATGGCACGTCGCAGCACCAATCCATAAAATGACGCAGGTCAACAAGAGCGGTATCTTCTGCTCGAAGCTAGAACCATTTGCGAATCACAACTCCAAATCACGTTGAAGGAAGCAGGATGTTTTATGCAACACTTTTTATACTTTGATACCGAAGTTCTCGATGCTTCTCGGTGCTTCTCGACGCTTCTGACTGTGAGGAGAGCAGCGATGAGGAGCAGCAAAATGGTGAAACAAAAGATGAAATTAATCACAAATAGCAAATTCAGAAAGTTGTCCAACATAGAGTAAAAATTAAATATATTTTTTTTACTACACATATGTATGTGTAAATGTGGGAAGTTAATAGCGGCTTAATTTCAATTGCAAAGAAGCGGTTTACTAAGAGAAATAATTGCAGCTTTTTTTTGTTTAGCTAAATATTATTGAATCATGCATAAATTGTGTGATTAATTATAAATAGCCCATGGCGTTATCATTAATTATTATTACGAATTATTAATTACACAATTTGATGTTAAGCTTTCAGAAAGCTCTCCACTCGCTGCCGTGTATTGAATGTGCTTGCGATAATTGCAGGCAATGAGACCAATAATCGATATGAATTAATCGTGTGCAGTCATTCACAAGCTGACTGCTATAGTATTCATTAGACCCACGCGTCCGTGGGCAAAAACACAATTTGTTTCGTGTTTTGCAGAGCGTAAAAATTGAACAATATTTCAAAATACACACTGCCATTACAAGCCAAGACAAGCAAGTCGAGGTCCGAGCCGAACAAAATTTCCGTTGATGCAGAAGCTATTGGAGGTCGATCGTGAAATCTCTGGCCTGGCGGACAACGATCTTGCATTTAGATAAGTGTCGCACGAACTCATCAATATTATTTATTATTTTCATATGATCTGTCCATCTGTACTCGGTTTATCAATTCAAATATTGGTCTATTGGTCTGTACCCATACGCTGATCTCACGAAACACACATATAAATAATTAATGCGAACTTGACATAGGTTAAAACTGGGTACAGGGTCTGCTAGTCACATCCTCTTGGCTCGCTAAATATTTATATTTAAATGTATAACCAAATATATATAGATAATATGTATAAATGTTTTGGCGGAACTACTTTTCTTTTACATTTTACATATTTGAATTATGTTTGCGAAATCTGCATGCATATGGAATATGTAACTACTTCGAATGGAGTCCTATTAAATCTGAAAACAATTAAAATTTGATTTTTAGCACCCTAGTTGTAATCTAATGATTTTTTTTTATTAAATTATACTTTTTTTTTTTAGCTATATATACTATTTATATGAAAATTTGTCATCGTATAGGTTTGTGAAATTGTTATACAACTCCAATACGAACCTGGGTAGCCAAGTACGATTACAAAGATAAGAACGTGATTTTACAAGATAATCACATTATAATATTATTTCCTTAGCTGACAACAATTGTGAAATGAGCGTAAAGGATTATTAAATATTTGCATAATGATGTTGATTTCAGCGATCCATTCCAATAAATACTTATTACATGTAATGTTCCATTTAGAAAGGAAAAAAACAATCAATTTTGCGATGTGTGTAACGAAAACATGAAAATACTCTTTGGAAGGGTATAAAAAACATATAACCTGTAAACCATAACCAACTTTTGTGTATGAAAATTAAGTATTTTATTCGAGAAATTCGAACAAGTCGAATTTTGACTCAGATATATATGAAGAATCGGATAACAGCATATTTGTGATACTACTTAAACCGATTAATATCGATTATATTTTATTCCTAGTGGTATTCCAGTTATGTTGTTCTGTGTTAGTCCGACAATCTAAGGCACTTTTGCTGCTTATGAGGAAGTGAGGAAATGCCTTGCTTTCTGTGAGGCTATAATGCATTTAAAATACCGATTAGAGACTATGCAAAACACAAATACTAATTTAATCACTATTGACACATATACGACTCGACTTCGTCATCGGTTTCGGTTGGTTGCGTCGTTACTGGGTACATATATAGCCTGGAGGCAATGTTTATGGTAACAGAGTTACACACAGCCTGCCACCCCGTGGGGACAACGCCCCCTTTTATATAAAAATTCAAATTCATGACAACGGCCGCCAAGTGGCTCTGTGTGTGGGTATGTGTATGTGTGTGTGTGTGTGTGTGTGTGTGTGTATGTGTGTGTTTGTGTGTCAAACAGTGCGCGGCTCATTTCAACGCCAGTCGCTGTGGAGCTAGCGTGGGATGTGGTGTGGTGTAGCGATAGGGCGTGGCATGGTTGCGAAACAACTTGCAACACACAACTTGAGCCAAAGTTTCGTTCCTCGTCCTTAGCCTGTTCTCCCTCTCTCTCTCTCTCTCTCTCTCTCTCTCTCTCTCTCTCTCTCTCTCTCTCTCTCTGTCTCTATCCACGTTGCCGTCACAATTTGCGTTTTTCTTTTCTCCTCTTTTTGGCATTACTTTAACTTTGCAGAACACTCCCCCGTCATGAGTCCTACTTAGAGGTACACCTCCTCCTCACGCCATCATCAAACGTCGAGCAAATAAATTCAAGTATGCGCCGTGTGGCCGCCAGTTAAATAAATTTGTGTCGCTGTATCCTGTACAGAGCTACAGAGCCCAACTCCTCAGCTCCGACACGGGCATTGGTATGTCACGTGGCTTAGGTCAGGTCTCAGTCCAACGGTATCCTGTCGTTCCCAAGTCGCCATTGGGGTCGAGTTCTCATTCCTTCTGACTCTTACTCTGTCTCTGCCTCAGGTTCCAGGCTAGCTGCACTGCCTTGAATTGATTATAAAATAAAATTTAATTTACACTGGCCACGTCTCGACGGAGGCATCAGCACACAAATGAAGCTATTTAAGCTGGCGCACAATATGCGCAATGGCCAAGTTGGAGTTTTATTAATGCTGCCCCGTCGTGCAGCAGCAGCAGCAGCAGCAGCAACAGCAGCAGCAACAGCAGCAGCAGCACCAACAGCTCTTGCCACCACTGCAGCAAGTGGAACAAATGCAAATCAAATGCATTAAAGGAAGCATCTTACTGCATATAACAAGAATTTGTTAGGTTATCGCCAGCATCAACAACAATTAAATGGCATAAAATATGAAATATTTAAAACTAATATTGAATTTGTGGTATGGGGCAGTCATCTATTGTTTTACACATGACATAATCGCCTGATTGATTGCACAGTCAAAAAAGCTATCACAATGTCTATTGTAATTTGTAGTCAAATAATCGGATTAATTATGTTCGAACTAATTGATTGGAAGTGCACATTTCATTGCATTCAAATTTTGTTGAAAAACAAATTCCCAAATGTGATTTAGATAAACAAATTTAAAATGAAACACATTTTACAATAAGCTGAATAATTATTATAATATTCTACAGCATTCAATCGGTGCCTTTAACCGAGCTGAATTGCAACCAAAACTCGATTTGATCTGATATAAAGATATAATCGAAAGAACTGACTTATTTAATAGAATTAGTATTTGGCCAGTTAAAGGACGTTAATGGTTAAAAGTTGACTACAAATTTGACGATTGAGATGGATTTTCAATTTCAATCATCATTATAAAATCCACAAAATGCTCATATCTGAGGCAAGCGATTTAATTGCACTTTGAAATCGCGTAATGGACAAGTGCAATTTTCAATCAGCAACTAATATTTATGGCTCACTAAAAAAAATCAATCTTGCCTCGCTGTGGAATACATATTTGTTGCGCCTCACTCTCTTTCTTTGGTTCAACTGACCCAATTCCGGGTGAACAGTAGGCGGAGCTGTGGCCAGCACTTAAGAAGACCAGCACCCACTGAGCAGTGTCATTTTGAATTTGGATATGCAATCTTTTTCCAGCTTGGCCAACTCAATCAATTCAATATGCGGGCACTTGGCCAAGATGACGCATACGACACCCACTCATCAAATTTGCAACTGACTGCTTTGAAATACAAAAATGCAAAAATATGCTTAAGTCTCTGTTAATTATACATCATATAAATAACACTATGATAGCCAGCGAAATTTGTATTTGTTTCGATTTTCATCGACATTATTTGAAAGTGTGTGGCACAGGAATCCCAAACGTGGTAAGCGTTATCTTTTTTGTAGTCAATTCAATGCGATTTCCAGATTTTCCGATGTCCAGTTCGAAGCTATTTGCTCGATTCTAATGAGTTTTTTTTCTTCTGGAAGATAGAACACATTGCGGTCTCAAGGCGCAGTAAGTTAAGAGAAATATGCGGTTAGCTGGCTCAGTGTTTTGCGACTCGATTTGTCACATGCAACTCACGAGTGCGGTGCCGTAATAAAAGAAAATGTTTGGAAATGTCTGCTTGGCTATTAAGCTTGGCGTTGTGGTTACGCTTTCACCACGAGGGTCGATAATAATAATGACTCTCAAGGCAGCAAATGAGCAATTTGGAAACCACAATGTCAAATTGTCAAAAGCCCGACAAATGCCACAAAAGTCTGACAATTTTCAAGCTAAACTGTGCTCTGAGCGAAGGCGATAAATAGTTATAGAAACTTTGCTGTGGTTAACTTATCCCGAAATGATGAACCCATTCAGCATGGTATGCTTAAGCTATCTTGTCAATCAATTCTTTTGGATACTCTCTACTCCATTATCTAGACGAATTTCAGACCAAAAGTCGTAGTCTTAGAAATGGGGCACTGCCATCGAGAAATGCTCTAATCAATGTTTTCTTCAACTTGTTTTCCCAAATTTGACTTAATCAAGATCAAGTTGAAGAAAATGTCAACTACTACAATCGAATGTGTTTTATTAATAAATTTGGATGTGCGTTTAATCAGCTCTTTTAATTGGATCAATTAATTGCGAGGGAAGCCATTGGAGTGGAATGGACTCTGATAAACCTCATTTATTTTGTGTATTACACGCACACATTTAGCTAACACATGGCTTATGCAATCGATGAGCGTATATTCAAGAAAATGAAAGAAAAGTGCGCATAAATAGCACAGGAAAATTAACGCACACAGATCATAAAACCTAGAAAACGGGGATACTTTTCATAAATCGCTGCTTTGGACTTTTTTTCAAATCTTTTTTTGTTTTTTTGTTTTTTGGGTGTGCTGTTGAAGTCATTTTACTTAATTCGCCCTTTTTATGTTCAGCTTGCAGACGGCGTTAACGCTGCCCAAATGAAGATGGCTAACAAGAAATCCCAAAATGGGAGGCGAACGGGACACTCGCAGGACACAAAGGCCTGGCCCTGGTGGCCACATAAAGCGCTCAAAGTTTGCCTTTATTGTTTCTAAAATATGCCAAAGAAAAATAAACAAAAAATAAAAACAACAAAAACCCGAACAAGATGCGGCGCCAATGCCAAAAAAAGGTGGAGGGTGTGAGGGCGGCTGATATCTTGGTTTACGATATAGCTGAGGAGGATGTTGGGGATTGGGGGATGGAGGACGGGGAAGGGGGGAGGGGGGGTGCACTCTACAGACTCTACAGTTAAAGTTGAGCCAACGCAGCAGCCGGGCAAGATGTGAAAACATGAACGAACTGAAAGTCAAGCCGTTTTACCCCGATCCTAACCCCCGCTCCGCCCACGCCCTTTACACAATTCTATGTAATTTCTCCGTGTATGTGTGTGTGTGTGTGTGTGTGTGTGTATTTGTTTTGTGCCGCAGTCTTATTTTTAGTTTAGCTGTCTCGACTTTTCACTTTTTCC
Organism: Drosophila cognata; assembly: GCA_035041535.1. NCBI lineage: Eukaryota > Metazoa > Arthropoda > Insecta > Diptera > Drosophilidae > Drosophila > Drosophila cognata. The sequence goes on from JAWNLC010000831.1 coordinate 899,454, forward strand.
TGCTGTTGCCATTTGTTTGCTTTTCAATGTTAGTTTTTTTTTTTTTAGGGGGTATTCTAATGAAAACATTGCCTGAAAGTGAGAACTAAACATTAGGCAAACAGAAAACTGTCACACACGCACACACAATCGCACACAGTGAAAAAGGGTTTAACTTTTGGCGGCAACGACTCAAAGGCAAACAGAATAGAAGCCGCAGCAGCTGCCAACTTAGCAGGACAATGGCAGGACCACAACAGGACAGACACCATCACCAGAGACATCAACAAAAACAAAACTTAACACAGAGAATATGCGTTGTCATATGTTAAAGTGACAACTACAAAGAGACTGAGACTCAGTCAAAGAAAAGTCTCAAATTACTGTGTTGCTGCATAAACAAACGGTCAAAACCCTTAGATATCCTGGCAAAGTAAAAATGCTTTAGTTGAGCGAGCTCATCTAGCAAATAGCCTAAACCAAAGTCTTGAATACCTTTTTTTTACACAACATTATTAAATAATAGAGATCATTTACAGTGATCTTGAGCCAGCCACGATGCAAATAATAAGAAGTTGCCACACAGTTGCATTTCTAATGAACACATTTGCACGACTCAAATCCGTAGCACTAATTGAGCATTTTCCACCCAGTTGCTGCAATATCTGCTGGGGTATGCCGCCGCAAAGAAGCAGCGGATTGTGGTTAGCCAGCCGCGTCGCATTGGAGCGATCAGCGTGTCCGGGCGCATTGCCGAAGAGTGCAATGAGTGCCTCGGCGACACCGACGGCTGCTTCACACGCACGGAGTGTAAGTATTGATTACCCACAATCGCAATTGCAATCATTTATCTCGCTCAACTCAATCTCAACACAGACAAATGGAGCAACAACACGGTGCCGGCATTTACTACCAGTGGCTGCCTGTTGCGCACACTGGCCATGAATGGGCGGGAGTTTTTTGGTAGCACCACGCATCTGGTCATCGATGAAGTGCACGATCGCGACCGCGATACGGATTTTCTATTGCTGGCCAGCAAGCTGGAGCTGCAGCGCAACAAGTCGCTTAAATTGATGTGGAGCGACGCAGGAGCGACCAATGTGCGCACCTTCGCCCCGGAGGATGTACTCAAAATATCCGGTTATCCGGTGACCCGCCCTTTTTTGAAATTTCTCTTAATATTTGATGTATGAAATTCCCCTTGGTTTATCATTCTATTTGAATCAAGTTATTTTGATTATCTTTTTTGGCTGCTAAAGTGCGCATCACTGATGTGTAAGATGAGCACCACCGATGCCTTAGGGGTTAAGGACGATCAGCTGTGCCTGCATGCCAACTGGCCAATACTGGCCATACTTTTGCACAACTTCATTATACCCTTTGTGTCCCTTTTTAAATGGGTATTCAAAAAATGATTTCTGTGCTGTGTGGACTCACAACCAAAAAGTTTCTTGCAACAGTTTTCCGTCGATTTTCCGAACCGGATGACGATCATACCCAAATTTCAAACGAGAGCTTTGGAAGTGAGTTTGATGCGATGCCAACTAAATTACACGTTTTCTATAATTGCTCAATATTCAAGAGTTCGTGGAACTTTTAACCCGATGCGATGTGAATGAAGAAGCCAAAACCAGACTAAAAGCAATGTGACTGTAATTTCGACTACGATCTCCACACTTTGGTTTATTTGAATGACGTTAATATATAATTCGATGTGATTGCCAGCTGACCAATATGTTAGGAGTGACACGAGAAGTTTCATATTCATATATTTTTCAAGGAACTGTTTCCATTTTAGCTGTTGCCGGCTTCCTGTTGAAAACCAGTGCAAAAACCTGGTTGTGGCTGTTAGACAGACAGCTTACCACCACTGCTACCAGCAGGACGACAGCAATCCGGTTTAGTTTTCAGGTGTCGAATGAGTCAGCAAAAGGCAAAGCAATAAAGCTACTTCAAGAGGAGCAGCAGTGACCCAATATCCACCTGACTATTCCAATGCGGTGGCACGCCTTTACAAGCACCAACACCACCACCACCACCATATACAGCACCACTGGGCCAGCATTTGCTGCCGATGTTGCTGCCTTCAATGTTAAATTTGTGCTTTCGTGTGTGACGCGTGGTTAAAAATTTGATACCCTTGGGCTTATAGACCAAAACAAAGGACGAGAACAACAAAAGTAACAACAACAACAACAATAACAAATTTAACTATATCCTGCTTTCTCAGCCACTCGTTAAATGAGTGGAAGGAAGCAGGCGCCCAAAGGCCCAACTTATGACAAAAGGAGGCCTCAAATCGTTTCGGGCTATTGGCTGCTTCGCTACCAGTCAATTGAGGAGTCGAGTCGCAGCAATCAATTATATATATGTATATATATATATATATATATATATATATATCTATGAGTGTGTGTACATTAATAGTCTAATACACACACACACACACACACGTTATTTGGCTGGTGCTGGCTTAAGGCCAAACACTAATTGACTTTGGCCAGTTAAATCATAGCTTTAAGCTTTTAAATCGTTATTCCCATCTGCTGATCAGTGCAGATAGTTACTGTTCTGTATTATATAATATTATTGGCAACGCGCTCTAAAGTATGCAATAATTAAGTGATTCGAACTTTGTGAGACATACCTAATAAGTTTAGTTTTATCTTTTCTTATTATAGAACTATATTCTTCGTATTTGCTAATTTTGTGATAAAAAATTGTACGAATGTCCTCGGTGACTAAATGTTGTTCAAATTTAAGTGTTTTGTGTGTATACATTGCAAAATGGCCATCAAAATGGGCAACCAAATTGCCCAAATTGCAAACAAAAAGGACTAACAGAGACTGAAGAGTGTGAGCGAGAGAGAGAGAGAGAGAGAGAGAGAGAGAGAGAGAGAGGAATGTAGTTGAGCTTACGTAAGGGCCAACATATACAGGTAGTAAACCAGGCCTATCTACCTCATCCTTAGTCCAGCAAATAAATAATATTTCGTTTCGGCTGGCTGGGAAACTTTTGTGGGCACCCAGGCGACATTGCTGCCACAATGGGCAGAATGTTTCAGCCGGTGAGCAGAGCCGACTCCTCACCGCACCTCACCTTTCTCCTCATCGCTTTCTGGTTTGCTTTCTATTCTTTATTTTTCGCTTGTTTTTTGTGAATGGGGGCATTGTTGTTGTTAGCGCGATGCGACGCAACGCGATGCGGGGGCGCGTGCTGAAGCGGGGGGTGCTCACGGTCTTATGGCCAAAAGCTGTGGCTGGTTTCGCTTAGCGTGTGCAACATAAATTCACTTACCTGTCACACACAACAACGCACACACACAGCTATAGCTGCAGATTCCGACAAATGCGGCTTAATCGGCCGACGTTCTGTGTAAAATAATCGATTTAATGCGAATGCAGCGAGAACCACGTTAACACAACGCATAATGCATAAGTGTATGCTCCAGTGCGATAAGAAGCTTATCTATTTATATATATACACACACACATATATATATATACATATATATATACATATATTTACATTTGAGCTATTTTTATTCATTTCAACATTTATTTTATGCAGTTCACTTTCTGAAGCATTCATGAAGATTATTATTATTATTATTCTTGGAACATCTTGTTTCACACACACAAACTTAAGTAAATTAATTAGCTTTTTAATCCCTATTGATTATCCTAACCAATCTTAAGATTCGATCAGCTTACATACATATATAACCACATCCATCTCAAAAAATGCGCAAAAGACTATGTCTCGTCCACAATTCTACAGCCAGAGTTATCAAAATTAAAAGGTGGATTACTGGGAACCTGTTCCTCAGATTGTAATTTATTAGCCAGGCTCTTGCCACACCTATACATACATAAATTGCAGTAGCCTATTTCTTCAACAGAGACATCAAATGATTATGCAATGATCAAGGCAGACCCACCTGCTGCCGCCCTAAGTTTCACCCTCCCCTCCCATCCACAACAACCTTGTAAACATCACTTTCGCTTACAGTTAATAAGGGTGAATGAATGAAAGCCAAATGCATCTTGCTGAGTAGCATACACACAATTGTCACATATAATTCGATAATTGCGATTAAGTAATTGTCTATTGTGGCAGACCTTCAATGATCTATCAGTGTCTATCATGTGTTTTTCTTACTTTCAACTGTGCTGCCAAAGCGAGTGACTTGGGAGACCGAAAACATAATCACGAAACAAAACAAATACGGCAGGAACAATGACGCAAACGACAATTGCAATGTGTCAAAAGCAACGTACAAACCATATTGGCTAAGTACACAAATACACACAAAGACCAGCCAACACACACACTCACGCGCGCGCGCACACACACACACACACACACACATGGATATATCCAGTCCTCGCACGCACAGTACAAACAATGCCCACATACATATATAAGGGCTTGAGCGACAAGCCCGACACGAACTGACGCACAGCACTTACTTACACTCAGAAAAAAAAATTTAGAAATGCATTTCTAAAAAGTAGAAATGCCATCGAAAAAAAGTAATTTCTAAAATTCAAATAAAAATGGTGCATTTTATTGGTTCGACTTTTATGTTAGTTGCGGCTTCAAAAGTTTTTCAAATTATATAATTATATGATTCTATGATTCCATCTAAAATGTGTAAGTACGAGTATATCTGAATTCTGAAAACTCTGTTTTTAAATCTTAGAAAAAGCACCCTGAAAATTAGATAATTTTATGTGAATTTTGGAAGTATTTCTCCTGAAATTTTGAAAGAAATGGAGATCTTTAGTTTTTAGAAATATGCTTATAGAGCGATATTTTTCTGAGTGTTAATCTGATAATGGAAGAGCTTTGGAACAAGGTGGCAAATGGAGGCAACCAGCAATTCTCGCCCCAAACTTACTTGGCATTGCACTTACACAATGGACAAGAGTTGTTGTTGCGGTCAAATGCAGATTGTATTCAAATTAACACGCCTTCCTAATGGATCCATTAGCAGCTGGCACAAAGCACGACAAGAATAGTAATCTTCGAGTTGCTATCGATTACACAGCCATGAATACACATTGATAATACAGATATGAAATGCTCATCAACTTCAATTCATACAGTTTTTAATAATGACACATTTTGAACTTAATATCTGTATTTGGGATGTGGCCAATGCTGACAAAGCTCTCCGTGAATTTCCCAATGCTGGATGAAGCAAAGAATATAATGGGGTAGTTAGGTTAGGTAGTTGTAGGAGGAAATAGGATTATCTTTAATTAACGATCCCAACTCTCGCTCTCTCTGTCTGTCTCCCTTTTTATAGTATTTTCATTAGTTCTACTGCCAGACTTTGATTTTACAGTTGAATATTGCAAATACGATTATAACACTTATTCGACTGGGTCAACTCTTAGCGTTTCTTTCTAAGCAACATATGAAAGTGGTGACAATCTTCCTGAATATTTATTTTGCGATCTGCTTACTTCGTACTTAAATTATCTTAATATTTTCAATTCTCTCTCAAAACTCTTCATGAACCAAAAGAAACAAAAAAAATACCAGCTTAAAAATCGTTAACATTTCTCAAAATAAAATATTTATGCGTTTGGCATTTATTGATCGAGCTTGTCGGGAATGGTCTTGTCCGATTGGGACATTCACAATAGGTTTTTCGAAATTGTCCCATGCACATCTCTAGTTGTGCGAGAAAGAACTTCAATTGGGGCACCAAGAAACTAATTATAAATTAGCCGCATAAATGCTAATGCATCCGTTTTATGTTATCACTTTAAACATAAAGAGAGAGCATGAAACATAGAGGAAGAGAAAAGGGGAGAGACAGAGTAAAAAGTAAGCAGAAATGGATGTTAATACACTTCGATAAACACTAAATTATCCGCAATCGGCAGTCGCTGCAACAAAGGCCAAAAAGAAGCTGCCACAACCGCAGCCGCAGCTGCAGCCACAGTCGATGACGACAACATCAGTGTGTGGGCTAACTGCGAGGGTTGGTCTAAAAGAACTGATGGGGTTGCGGGGGCTCGGGGGGAGAGAAAACAGGCCAATCGGGTGGGTGGCACTTATCTAGTTGATGCTTTGCTGGCGCTGAGGCATTGTCAGCGGCGACGACGGCCAATGCATTTGGCTATGATTCACAAAACAATGGATGCAGCCCAGCCGGCGACGTGGTGCTTGTACACAAAAAAAAAAAATCAAAAAGATAATGATGGGTAGCGATAAATAGATGTATAGGCAATGATGTGCTTTCTCTCTTTATAGCTCTTCCTCCCTCTCTCTCTCTCTCTCTCTCTTTCTCTCTCTGTGTGTGTGTGTGGTGTACAGAGTGTGCTTGTGTCTAGCGAGCTGACAAAACAAGTCCCTGACCCCAAAAAGTAGGCAACAAAAAGCGCTGGCTGCCTTGTCAGCAGTTCAAAATGACGACAAAGAACCACACATACACCCCCCCTCTCCGCACCGTCCACACTCGGCACATCTCCCCCGCCCCTGCCACCACCATCCACCACCAACGGACTAGCAACTGCTATGCTAATAACCAATATTTTAGAGCAAGCCCGCCGTCTGCCTTTGAAATTGTCGCCAGCCACATAGCCAAACAAAACAAGCAAGAATGCTCTAGTCGGGAGCTCGACTCCAAGATACCCTGATAAGCAAGCCTTTACCTATGCTAAGTTGTACCTAAACTTGTCTACATAATACCCTATGCTTTAAAATCTTAGATGCAAAAACACCTCTCCGAAAATACAATCTTTCCTGGTTCAAAATTAGTTGGAAAGATCCGCGAAAATATGAATCCCGAAATGTTAAATATCATGCTGATTTGGCAGGCTAAATATTAATCCTTAAATGTTAACTATCATTTTTGACTAGGGGGTAAACGCTTGTAATTCGATTTTGCATAATATTAGAACTGTTTCTGAATATCATTTGTAAATCGTGGCGTTCAAAAATTGTAATTAAAAAGAACTTCGCTTTCATCAAAAGCATAAATGTAAATAGGTATTTTGAAATGATGTTGTCAAAAAAGGGTTTCACACTTACCTTCTTCCAAAAGCTCATATGCTCGAGGTTTAATTAAATGCTCACTTTCGGCTGCGTTTATTTAATGAGGAATCGTTAAATTGAATTTTAGTTTTGTTGTGTGTTTGAGTTTTGTGTTGAGATTATTTTTAGAGAGGAATTTGATGAATTTCAGGGTTAAAAAACACACTAGGAATGTATATGTATTTTTTCCCCCAATTCGCTTTCGTGTTTCTTATTTTGTTTATGTTTTTTTTTATTATTATTATTATTCGTCTGTGATGCTTGAGTTAAGTTCTTTCTTGTCTGGCAATTTATGCTCTTTTCGTTTATACATCAAAATTAACTGGTAAACATAACGAGGAACGAGCCAACGCATTAAAGGTGGAAACTACGAAAATTAAAACATATACGAGTTAGAATAGAAATTCAATTTTTGAAATTAATATTCAATATTCATTTTGGAATTTTACATTTGATTTGGTTATTATTTGGTTAATGCTCACACATTAATCTTGATCCCGATTGCAGTGTGCAACACGTATGTACATATGTAGATCAAAGGCATTCGCAAATATTAAATAAATAAAAGAAAAATATATAAAATTGCATCTCGTTTTGGTTTATAGTTTATTTTTAACTGGTGCATGCTTTTTCCTGTTGAATTTGTTGTGTAAGATGTAGTTTGAAGCAAGCTTGGGTGTTCAGATGAAAATTATTTACATGTTGCCAATTCGAACACAGGCCAGTAGACAGTAATTTAATGGATTTGAAGATCTTTTAGAACGAAACTTTGACTACGAATGATAAATGAAATAAGTGGATACATTCATGTATGTATAAATTCAGCTACAATTTTATAACTTTGGAAAACTTATAAAAATTGTATGATGCTTGGATTTTGCATATTTCGTTAGCTCTCTCAAACTCCAAACAAAAGTTGACGAAAGTTTTGGCGAAAGAGGTGAATAAAAAAGTTGAAGAAATTTTTAAAATATACATGTATGTACATAGGTAGATGGGAGAAGGACGAGGAAGCAAGAAATATACGTATATATGTACATATAGAGTAGTGTATGTTGTTCAACAAAATTCGCACAACGAGTATTTCGATTGTCAGTCAGATAAGTAAATGTAAAGTGGCAAACATGGAACATTACACAAAACAAAACAAAAAAAAACGTATTTTAAGGGTGCTATTCGGGTTAAGGGTGGGGTGGTGTGGTTTTGCTTTGGAATTGGGTGACTATAGACTCTATATGGTGGGTGTACGGATGGACCACTACACTAATAGGCGAAAAGTATTTATTTATAGCGAGAACGAGAACGAGAACGAGAACAGGAACGAGAACAGGAACAAGAACGAGAATGAGAACGAGAGCTACTAGAAGGAAGTAGAATATTTAGTGTCTACATATGCATATATGTAGTATCTATCTGTATCTGTAGTGGTTTATATAATTGGAAAAGTCGCTCACTTTTTGCAAATGTAAACGTTGAAGACATTTTGAGAAACGTCATTAAATTACTTGGTGTCTCGGTTGGAACTGGTTCAAGTTGAATTCAGGCTCAAGCCGGAGTTAAGTGCTGTGCTTTGGTTGCTGTTGCAGTTGGCTAGTAATTGTTGTTGGTGGTTGTATTGATGATGATGGTGGTGGTTGTGGTGGTGGTAGTAGTAGTGGTTGTGGTGGTTGTACTATTGGTAAGCGGTGAGCGGTGAGCGGTGGCTATAGCGGTGAACGGTGGTGGGTGCAACATTATCGGATCTTATATATATGTATGTACATACATATGCAACTATATCTTCGTCTTTTTCTTTTATTATTGTTATTATTATTATTGTTATACGTTATCGTTGTTCGTATCTTTGCTGCTATTGCTGTTGCTGTTGCAGTTTCGCTTTAATGATTATTGTCACAACTCCAGTTAAGGACGCATCAACATTCTATGCACCAGTTTAACTAATAACGTCTATTGTTTGCTGTGTTTTGCAACTTGCAAGAGAGTTTGTCATGCAATGAGCGTTAACAATATCGCAGTGCGAATTGCATAGCGATTTGCAGGACCATATTTCAATAGTGATACTGATTTTTTCGATTCTCTCCAAAGTATTAGGCCTAACCAGCTGAGGACGAGAAGACAGTCAGCCAAAGGGGTGCAAAAGGATAAAAAAAATTAAATAAAATATAGGACTGAGAGTTGGTGTTGTATGTCTGCCCCTGCACAGGGGCGGTTGCGGGGGTCCGGACGCCAACACTTGCGAGAGGGTCGCGTACGATGTCGGCGGGAGCGGCAAGTGGTTGAAGTTGAAGGCGCAAGGTGGTAAAATTTATAAATAAATGAGAAAAGCCAAAAAAAAAAAAAACAACCCTTGCTGCGAACAGCGGGCAGCAGGAATAAGCGCTGACTCAGACTGACTACGACATCGACTGAGACTGCGACTGTGGAAATAGAGGCGATGTACACAATATGAAAGAAGTGCACAAGAAATTAAACGGTTAACGGTAAACGTTAATTGCTAAAAGCACTGTAAGAGCGGAATGGAAAAAACAAAAAACAAAAACCGTTCCGTTTAACGGGACTCTTGATTTAGCATTTACTTTTTACTTCATCAAAGAGCAGGCAACTTTGACACTCCGCTCTTTTTGTCAGTCGTCTTCCACTTCCACTTTCAATTGTCGCCCATTTTCATTTTCTTTGTGTAGCATTCATTTCGGCGCCTTTCTTCAACGATGAAAATCGAACGCCAACAACAAATCGACAACAAATTCAAACTGCAAACAACGCTAACATCGAAATTTGACGCCTCTTGTTTCTTCTCTTCGTATTCTTCCTATTTAACTGGTATTTGGCGCGACATTAGTTGGAATCACAGCTTTTGTCCTCCTTGTCGCTGCTTAGCTTAACTTAATCATCACTTTGCTTCTTGTTGCTGTTGTTTTTTCTTCTTTTTTTACCATGCGCCGTTTACTGTTCTGCTTGAGTTTGTTATTTTACACCGTGCTTGTTTTGTTACTGTTGTTTTTGCTGTTGCTGTTGCCAGCGCGCGTTCCACACACAAGCACACACACACACACAAACACACAGTCACAGAGAGACAGGACACTTAAAAAAAATAAATGTTTATTTGCATACTTGTCAAAGGCGGTTTAAGGACCTTTCAGTTATGCGTACGAGTCAGGACTAAACCTGCAGGCGATATGCCAATCGGATTTCGATTTCTCCAACTTACTACCGATGATGGCGCGAGAGACGCGCTCGAAAGAGAGTAAGAGAGCGAGATTGAGAGAGAGAGAGAGTGAAAGAGTGAAAGCACAACACTATGGGAGAGTGTGCAAGAGCACGCGAGAGCGACGCTGCCAGCTGTGAGTTTTCGCTCTTGTTGCTGTTGTTGTTGTTGTTGACGCCTGGCAATGTGCGCAGAGCAGGGCGGCAAAATTTAAATGAAGATACTTTGCAATTAAACTGCTGCTAAAGTTAACTAGCTTGCATGAAATACAGATATTTCTATATATATATATATATATATATATAACATTACGACAGAAGGCTTGAAATCGAATGATTGAGTGAGCTGAGTGCCGACTGCGCAACTGCCTTCATTTGCATTTTTGGAGCTGAAAACCATGTGACTATTGTATGTGAAAACTAATTCGAAGCTGGCAACATCGAAACGCTCAGCAGCGCTTAGGAGAGCGCGAGTCAACAAATTTTTTGCGCAAAATTTTGACATTTGACGAAGGGCAAAAGAGCGCGAGAGGCGTTCACTGATTTGAAGAGCGTCAATGTTTCACCGAAAATAATAATGCTTGTGTGTGTGGGTGCTTGTCTTTGAATGTGTGTGTTTGTGTGTGTAGGCATGCGTGCGTGTATAGTTGTCAGTGCTTGGGGAAAAAGTGCGAGTAATTTCGTATCTGAGTCAAAGACATGTTGCTACAACGAAAACGGTTGTGTGGTGTGTGTGTGTGTGTGTGAGTGTGTATGACATTAAAGCATACTTATGGGCCTGCATATGATTCTAATTACATTTTCTCTGCATAAGTAGAGACTCGTCTCTCGACTCTCGACAAAATCAAAGCACCTGGCAACTGTCAGTTGGCAATACGCAAGCAATCTTTATATAATAAAGTATGCCACATAAAGTCAATAAGAAAGACACGCAAAGACACTCACACACACTCACACACACACATGCAGGAGCACGCGCGCGCTTATGAACAGAAAACACAGCGTGGAATTCAATTTGCTGACTAAATGTCTACACGCTATCATACTCAAAAAAAATAAATAAATTTAAAACAATGGAAAAAAAGTAATAAATATGCACGCGGAATATATTGGATAAGCGATTCTTTTTTGTTTTACTTTGTCGTGATTAAGAAAGAAATACCGTTTTGATGTGTGTTTGTGTAAGCTGAAATGTGCTCCAAATGCAAAGAACGCACTGAAACTGAAATTGAAACTGAAGTCATGCCTTTGACATTTGCAACGGTTTAACCTGAAAACGTTGAACTGACGATGACAATATCAGAGAGAGAGAGAGAGAAAGACACCGAGAGAGTGCTCAAGAGAGGGAGGGAAACGCCAACGCCGACACATGCGCCAAAGTTGTCATTGCCACCCTTGTTGCATGTTTTCTCTCGCATTCAGTGCTGTGTTACGGTAATGCTCAATGTGGCCACCAGGGGCGCTTTGTGTACATAGCAATGCTTGTCAAGCTCTTTCCTTCTGCAAAAGCTCTGAAATGAGAAGCTCTTCTTTTAATGCTGGCTAATGTGTAGTAATTCGCAATGTGACCACCAGAGTGCTCCCGTCTTAAATAAGCTCTGGCAAGCTGTTTAAGCTTGCGTAAGTTGCTCATAAAAGTGAGCTTTTACGCTTTATGATCAAGCCTGGTCAGCAAAAAGTTCGGCAATGGAATATGCGCGATGCTACCAAAGCTAAACTATATGCAACAGCCACAAATATATAGTATAATTCACTTATGTCCCTAGAACTTCAACTAGTTACAAAAAAAAATATATGTTTAAAATTTATATAATTAATTTATATATTAAATATACGTATGTGCATATCTAAAACTATCTCTAGAACAGAATTTAGGAAATTTTACGATGAATTTAAAATGAACAGATTTTCAATTTGAAAATGCAATATATATAAATATAAATATAGTTATATAATCGCATGTGGCACTACAAATATTTGCAATATATGTATATTCATTTAAAATTACTAGTTTAGTTTAGATACCGACTACGATTATGTACGTTAGTTTAAAATTGAACTTTTGAAACTTTTCGATTGGTATATTGAAGCTGAACCGTAAGCTTGCAAATGTAACGAGATGATTTCAACGAGTGCGATAGTCGCACACACTCACGCACAAGCTCTCGCAAATTTTGTTTTCACAACATTTTTCCACATACACAGGCACACAGCAGCACAAACGCACACACATACACACACACACGCATACACTCGCGCAACATGCAAATGCGTACATGTGACGAAAAAGACAGAAGGAATTTTTAATTTTTCATCCCCCAGCAAAGAGCAATAAAAAAAAGGGACACCAAATGTAACGAGCGAAGCACACGAGATGCGAGCTTCTGAGCCACGAGCAGGCGCAAAAGAGCGACGCAGTCGCCCCATCGTCCACAGACGACGTCGACGGCGACGACGACGACGCAGCGCTGCCCACAGCCTGCTGCCCGTATTAGCGCAGGCAGAACAACCACCCGCACAAAGAGTGGCACATCGACGACGACGACGACGACTGTGACGAAGGCATCGATCCACCCAGGGACGGGGAGGGTATCCACACACGAAAACACAACAAACCGTAAACCATTGGATGCCGCGTCGCAGCGGCAGCGACGCCAACGCAGGCTGGCAAGCAGGCAACACACACAGTTCTTGTCATTTGCACTGACAGGATGTGGAAGGGAGGGCAGGTCAGTGGGAGGCAGGCAGGCGGCGGGCAGTCAACTGCTTCGCTTCCCAGCAGCATTTCGCTCACCACTACATAAACAAAACTTCGATTTATGATCCGTGTGTGTGTGTTTGTGCGTGGACGAACTGGACACGACTCCGAATCCGACTCGGACTCGGCCTGTGGCTGTGACTCCGAGTGGATACCGCAATGGCAGCGGCTCTGGCTATGTGCGCCTTCTGCGCCTTGTGCGACTTGTGTGTTTCGCATAGACTTTTTTGGGATGGCGCCATTGCTTTCGTTGTCCTTGTCCCTTGAAGAACATTTCAAAAACAAAGTGAGAGCTTTGGAAGACTCAATTGTAGTCGACTGCCTAATACTCTATTACTATGTACAAAAAAAAAGTGAATGTCTAAAATAACAGGTGGAAAAAATTTCAGTCAGTAATCTATCATTCAAATTCGTCGGCGAGAAATTATAAACCGAGTCATTAAAATTGTGAGCGATTTATCGATTTACATTTTGATATAAATCGATAACAAGTTTCATATAATGTACAATTAATTATTATTCCAAAGCTTTGATTTCGACCACTTTCAAATTGTTATCGGTTTGAATAATTCTATAACTGTTAAATGACATCGATATCGAAAAAGACCGGAATCGTTGTGAAGAAAGTAAAATAGACGTGTTTGAGAAGGAAATAGAATTTAGTTTTGACTGCTACATATCATTTCGCCAGCTTTCTTCCTTGCTGTGCAGTCAACAATGTCCTCGTCCCCTCCTCGAACACTCCGCGTTTTCATCGTTGTCGTTGTCGTCGTCATCTCAATTCGCGTGTAGAAACACACACCTACAAACACCCACTCACACACACACACAACAGTCGCGTTGTCGGCGGGCTCTCTGCTTGGTAGACGACAACGACGACGGCACTGCCGTGACTTGGACGAGCTTTTAGACTGAGAGAGAGTCCGCGTTTGCATGTGTGCATGTGTGTGAGTGTGTCTTTGTGGCGCTTTGGCGGCATTGCTCGCTGAAACTTTTTCGCACTCCAATATACAGGCACACACACACAACAGAGACACATACACACACGCGGGCAGCGGCAGAGACTGAGGCAGAGGCAGAGGTAAGCAAGCGCGCGCGCAGGCACAGACCACAGACATAGAGACAACATAGAGAAATTGGCAGCCGCAGCGGCAGCGACGCGGCAGCGATGGCTGCGACGAGGACATACACATAAATAAAAAGTCCTTCATTCCGACGCGACCAGCGAGTAACGGCATATGAACGCTGCGGAGAAAACGGCGGATTACCAAACACAATCGAAAGCATACAAAATAATAAGCAGCAAATGCTTAATAGAAAAGAAAACAAAAGTTTTATATAATTAACACAAACAACAACACAAATCTATACAAATTTTTCTTGTTTTTTAATAAATTCTTTTGAAGTGAGTGCAAAGTCGTGTGAATAGTTCAATTCCAACAAAAAAAAACAAAAAGAAAAAATGAAAAACGCAGCAGGCAAATGGCAAAAAGTGCAGCGGCGGTGAAGGCGAGGCGACGTGTCTAGCACCCCCCCGCAACCCCCTCCCCAACCAACACACATAATAATCCATTGAGAGCACTGTTTCAAGCGCTGAGTGGGTGTTACACACACACACACACAGGCACGCACAGGCGGACGCATATTAAAAGTGAGCGAGCGACAGGACGGCGAAAAAATAATTCTCGAAAGGCAGACAACAACAACAAAAAATAACAAAGCAGCTGCCCAAGGAAAATTAGAGGAACAACCCACAAAACACACAATTTTCCATAGTGTTCCAGATTGTTGTTGTTCTTGTAGTAGCTGCAAGGCTTTGTTTTTAGTTAAATTGTGTTTTCTTTTTTTTCTTTCCTCTTTTGGTTTAATTTAAACGTGTGGGAGTTTGAGGGCGTGGGCCAAAAAGCTGAAATTTCAAATCGTGAGCTTGAAATAGCAAAAACGGCAACGATTTCGCACGCGCAGGCAACAGTAAAATTGAAAAGAAAATCAGTTGTAATAGAGACAAATTCACAAAAAAATATCGAAGGAATTCTTTGCTAAATAGGAAAAAAGAACAGTCAGAGGAACTTTGGCGCACAGCGTTGCCACCCGTTGCAGCAAGTGCTGTCAGGCAACGATAACGAGTAACGGGATCTGACGACGCTTAAACGAGCTTTTCGCTATTTCGTTTTTCTCTTCTCTTCTTTTCTTTTTCTTCTTTTTTTTGAGTTGGCTTTCGCGCTTGCCAATTTGTGCTTCCTCTGCTCGGCTGCTCTGCTCGCGCGCTCACGTTGCTCTGCCGTTGACGTTGGCAGTGCTGTCGACGCAGCTATCCCCATCGTGTGTGTGTTCTGTGTGTGTGTGTGTGAGTGTGTGTTGCTGCTGAACACGGGTGTAGATAAAACGAAGTAAACGTTTTCTCTCTATTTTTTTTGGTGTCTCACCCAAAAGTTAGCAATAATTACTAAAAACAAATAACACTAGCAACAAACAAACTAAATAATCAAACAACAGCATCAACAACAACAACAAGCAACAGCAGCAGCAGCATCATCGGGACAAGCAGAACAACAACAAACCAGCAAGCAATGCAACACAAACAACATACGCAGCAGCAGCAACAACAACAACAGCGACTGTAGTGTGTGTCTGCGTGTTTGTGTGTGTGTGTGTCTGTGCGTGTCTGCGTGTTTGTGTGTGTGTGTGGGTGTAGTTTGCACGCGCGACGTGTGTGCGTGTGAATAATGAAGAAGAAGCAGAAGCAGAAACAGCAGCAGAGGCAAAGAGAGGCGCCACGAGCAGCATCGCCGGCAGCGTCGGCAGCGACAGCGACGGTAGCAGAGGCCGAGAGAGGTGTTGTCAGCAGCAGCAGCGGTTGCAGCAGCAGCAATTCGCGACGCAGCAGCAGCAGCAGCAACAACAACAACAACAAATAGCAAAAACTGAGCAGCGTTCGCCAAAACGCATTCAGGACAAATCTAATAACATCTTCATCGTCATCATCATCATCAGCTGCAGTGGCAGCAGCAGCAGCAGCTGCAGCAGCATCTGCAACAATATCGACGACAACAACGTCATCATCAACTAGGCGTCGACAAGCCGCGCAACAACTGCAACAACGTCGAACAACGCCAATTAGCGGCGACGGCGGTGGCAGCAGCAGTCGCAGTAGCAGCACCAGCAGCAGCACTTGCAGCAGCAGCAACGACAGCAGCATCAGTAACACCAACAACAACAACAACAACAGCAGCAGCAACAACAACAACAAAAACAATAATAACCATAACATCCGCAAGCTGAGCGCTGAAAACATGTCGAAAACAACAACAACAGCCGCAGCAACATCAACAGCAACAACCACATCAGCAACAGCAGCAGCAGCAGCAGCGGCGAGCAGCATCAATGCAACTGATTTCAGCGCTTTCGATTTTAATGATAGCTCCGATAATTCCGATACGCCTTTGGTGCCACGCGCCCCATTTCTCAGTCGCGCCGCGGCAGCTGCAGCGGCGGCAGCGGCAGCTGCCTTGAGCACCAGCAGTGGCAGCAACAGCAGTGGCAGCGACAACGCGCCCGACGATGATCACCACCCACAAAGCAACAACATTACAAACAGCAGCAACAACAACAACTACAACTTAAGCAATGTCAGCCTGCTGAACAGCAACAATTTGCGCAACAACAATAGCAGCAACAATAACAACAACAATAATAACAGCAGCAGCAGCAGAAGCAGTCGCAGCAGCTCGCCAAGCAGCGACGACAGCAGCAGCGGCCCAACAGCGGTACAGGCAGCAGCAGCTGCAGCGGCGGCTGCAGCAACAACAGCTGTGGTCGCTGCGGCAGTCAACGCATTGCACAATGGCAAGCAGCAACAACAGCAGCAACAACAACAGCAGCAACAGCAGCAACATCAGCAGCAGCTTCAGCATCAGCAGCAACATCTCTACAATAATAACAACAACAGCAGCAGCAACAACAACAACAACAACAACGGCAGCAGCAGCAACAAGCGTGAAATGGACGAGGAAGATGAGGAGGAGCCGTTGGATGAGGACGACGATGACTACGATGACGATGAAGATGATGAAAATGACGACAATGTCATGGATCAGCACATTAACAGCAGCAGCAGCATCAACAACAGCAGCAACAACAACAACAACAACAACAATAACAACCTTATTACAGCTCCAATTGCCGTATTGCCCACAGATCTGCGGCATGAGCTTGCAACACAACACGATCATGGGCAGGCGCAGGTGGACTATGACGATCAGGACGAGGATGAGGACGAGGACGACGACGATGATGATGAGGATGATGATGCGGATGCGGATGCGGATGCCGATGCGGATGTGGCCAGCTGTCATCTCGACAGTCGCACAGCTTTGACGCCAGCACAGTTAAGCAGCGCTGCCGCCGCCGAGAGCAGCGGCTTGCATATTAGCGCTGTGGCCGCTGCTGCGGCAGCTGCTGCGGCAGCGGCAGCTGCTGCCAAATTGAATGCGGCAAATGTTGCTGCCTCACAGCTCACAGAGCATCACAGCCAGAATGCAACAGCTTCGGTGCTGGATATGGTCAGCAATGTTGCTGCTGCTGCCGGTGGCAGCATTGTTGGTCTTGGTGGCAGCAACAGCATTGCTGCGCCGAGCAGCCTCATTGGGGGCAACAGCAACACCAGCTTCTCCACGAACAACAACAGCAACATGGGCAGCACTGTCAACTGTGGCAACAGCGACCAGCAGCTGGTCACGCGACACAGCAGCAATTCCCACTCGCACCAGCAGCAACAGCAATTGCAGCTGCAGCAACAACACCAGCAGCAACAGCAGCAGCAGCAACAGTCGAGCAGCGCTGGCAGCGGCAGTGGCAGTGGCAGCGCTGCCAGCGAACGCCGAAAGTATCGCCACCAAAACTACAGCAAGAACATCTACATCGGCACGAAGAACGCCGAGAAATGGGAGCACATGCGCACTCGGCTCCAGTTCAAGAACGATGTCGAATTCGTGGCCTATCTGCTGAATCTGGCCGATAACGATACAGATCGCCTGAATAAGTAAGTTTTAACCTTAGATATAAAATAAGATAACCTGATTCCAAGGAATTCCAAGAGATTCAATTCAAAATCAGTCCCAGTAGAGGGGAAAATATTACTAATGTCCCAATGAGTACCCAACCCAGCTAACATATATCGTCTGAGCAGTTGTACACAAGCAAGAGAAGAGAGTATTTCACTTTGCTATTTGTGTTAAGGATGTTCATTACCGGACAGGAAGTCTCAGCATTGATTGTTTCCTAAGCTCATTTTATGGTTGTTGCACATTTCTGGGATAACAAAATAGGAAAAGTCTTGAATCAAGCTCCTACTTATATAATATGCTTTAGTGCAAAGAGGAGAGTTGAAAATAAATGTGTTCCTCTTTGAGAAAAGCGTATAATTTCTCGAATATTCCAAAATCAGTATTTATAGTAAGTAATTTTCCAAATGCGAATAGAAATCGGAATATAGAAATAGAAATATGCAGGAAGATTTATAACATACATTGGTAAAAACAGATATCTCAAATGAAATTATTCCCAAGACATACTCTGATAATTATTAAAATATTCACTGGTACAATAACTACTAGCACAGCCTGTAGTCTTTACGGATATTCAAAAGTGATTTATATTGATTCGTAAGACTTACAAATATGTTATATATATATTTGTTATCAATTGCAAAGGTCTGCCTCTAAAATTGTGCCCATTATTGCTATCGGAAATCGGAAATGTATCGATATTCGCGCAACGGAAACAGTTATCGCTAAGCTGAAATAAACTTGATCTGAACTACTCATACTCTAGCTCGTAAGGTATCTGTTGATCCTGATTAGGAATATATATATATATATATATATATATACTTTATGGGGTCGCAATTACTTCCTGTGCCATTTGCACAATTTTTAATGATCGGACTATAGCTCGCTGAAAGCTAACGCTTCCCATTCACTCGATGTGCTCCACAATTGCAATACAAGCGAATATCAACAAAGAAATCACAATGCATTATGTGGCACTCTTTCTCTGTATCTCTCCTTCTCCCCTTCTCTTTCTCTGCCTCTTGCTGCGGCTCAAAAGCGAATGCCCGTATAAAGGCACATAGCTGAAATTGCGGGGAGTTGAGCTCAGTTGAGGCGAATCGAGTCGAGTGAAGAGCAAGAACAAATGCCGCAAAAGGCAGCCACAGAAGATATGGCAACGCTGCGTTGCCCAAGATTGTTGATAGTTTGGGGACGCACACACACACACATAGGAACGAGAAGGAGGCAACTTTTTGGGCAACACATCAACACACACAGAAACACCGCGGGACCACGTCTGACGCGCTGCAAACTGTGCATTTAGGGGGCGGGAGTAGAGGACGACCCCAAAATGGGGTGGTTTTGCCGGGGCCGTGGTGGGAGGGGGGGCGCCGTGGCATAAAAGCGAGGCATGTTAAAGCGATTCATGCCTGAGTGCATCAGGCAACTCTCGACAACTCAGCTCAATACACACAACAGAAACCACCCAAAGCGCAACCCACTGCCCATGCCGCCAGTGCACCCAGATGCCAACGACAAAGGCAGCGATGGGGCCCAACTTGTGCGGTTGCATGCAACGCAGCTTTCATGTTGCCCGCCTGACACTGCCGCAGCCAGTGCCAGAGCCATAGCCCTAGCCGTTGCCGTTGCCGGAGCCTGCTGTGTGCAAGCGCCAACGATGACGTCGTTGCAGCCGCCATGTCAGCGGAAGCGGAAAAGCAAAACACACACGCACACACACACACACACACACACACAGAGGGAAACAGAAGCACGCTGTGGCACATACTCAAGCAACATTGTGCAGAATGCGGTTGTCGTTGTTGCAACAACAGCAATCTGCATGCATTTGCATGCCATGCTGCCCAATTGCTGCATATGTATGTGCGAGAGTGTTAGCGTGTATGTGTGTGTGCGTATGTGTGTGTGCGTATGTGTGTGTGTGTATGTGTCTGTATATATATATATAAAAATCTGGCGCTTTCCATGGCGCTGCCAACAGCCCAAGCCACCCAACAAAAAGCGCGGCATGTTTCCCAGAATTAGTATCGCCGTTGCAGTTGCCGTTGCTGTTGCCTCTACCTTGCCACGCCTTGAATGCAACATTGTTATTATTGTTGCAACGTTGCATGCTTTGTGCTCACACCCTTTCCTCCCCCCCTTTCCACAGCCCCAATAATTTAAGCCTAAACTTTGATTTCATCTAGGCGTCAAAATGTTTGAATTGATTTCATTACCATTGTCTATATAGTATATATACCCGGATGTATCCGATCCAGCATTCAGCATTGATTGTTTCCCTCAGCTCATCTGACAACTGCCAGATCTCTGCCTGGGTTAACAAAATACGAAAAGTTTTAAATCAAGTAAATCTGCTTTAATTGAAGCCATAAAAAGCGGCGTTTAAAATAAACGTGCTCCAATTTGCGAAATGCGTTTTCATTTGCAATTTCTACGATATTCCAAAAATCTGTATTTGTAGAAAAGCAATATTTAAATTAATGATTTCAAATCAGATATATTGTATCACTTTAAGAACAAGATCGGAATACGAAACTCTTTTAATGATTTATAATTAACCAAAAACTGTCAGCCTTAATTTTAGATCGTCATTTTATAGCTTATATATAATTATATAGCTATATATATATATATATATATATATATATACTATATTCTTAATTAATATCAATTGCTGTGCTAATCGAGCCATGTCCGTCTGCCTGTCTGTATTAGCAAGTCGAGCTAAAGACTCCAATTTTAAGATTAACAAGTTATCGTCTACCAATCTCAGATAAAATTTGTCTCAATTTATCGATGATTTCGCCGATTGCTTTGATAGTTAAAGACTTGAATTCGGGCTGTCCAAGTATATCTCTCTCCACTACAATTGCTGATTTCGCTTGCAATCGCTGTTGATGACTTAAAAGGATCACTTTTAGCCAATTATTCTAAGTAGCTTTCAATGTTTTTTCTGACTGAAGCCCATTATTGATGTGGCTATGCAATTATTAATTTGTTGCTTGATCTCAGGCGTTACGCTCTATCTTCTATCCGTAGCTCTGTAGTAATGTCCTTGAGCCATTTAATACTATAGCATTTCTTCAAATCTTACTTTTGCACACAGAACCCATACAGACATAAAAGTTTCCTTCGTTTCATATGCAGCTCGCAACCATTTCTTTGTCCAGCTAAATATTGACTTTTCAGAATTAAATAAAATAAAATCTTAAGCCAGAGACTTCTGATTTGATTTGAAAACAATTTACTCATAAATTAATTTATTTTACTTTGCATATTTTATTTGAAATTCACAAGCAATTGTCCTCATACCTATTTTATTGTCCAGGTACAACACTCTTTCTGGTGTTTGCCCTTAAATGTCATTGATCGGTAAATATAATCAAAATAGGATCCAAATTCAAGTGATCATCGAAGCTGCTCTGCAAAGGCTCAAACTCAGCTTAGCTTTAGCTACCCTTAATGCAAAAAAAAAGAAGAAGAAATATTGAAATGAAAGTTTATCAGCTACATTGTAATTTCAGCATGCTTCCCTTGGGTTCCATTGCACATTTTCCCACAGCTAACACACTCCACAGATTCGTCACACACACACACACACACACACACACACACACACAGAGAGAGAGAGAGAGAGGAAGAGACAAAGTTGTTGTACAACAATTTGCAATAGCTGTGCCTGAATGTTGCCGCTTCCCTGCCATATCTTTTTTTCTCGTTTATTTCGTGTTGATTTCGATGCTCGCATTTCGCTCATGTCGCCAATTTCTGCGCATTTTCCACATTTCGCCAGAAAGCACAACACTGGGGTGTAACGGAAGGGGTGTTTGTGTGTGTGTGTGTGTTGTGTGTGTTGTGTGTTGTGTGCGTGTGTGTGTGTGCAGGGAAGAATGTACTTAATGCGCCAACGAGTAACGCACACGAAACGAGCGTCAGGAATTGAATCAGATTCCGAATCAGCCCCCATTGAAACCCATCCTCCCACAGCCCAAAGCCAACCCCATCGACGCCCTCAAGCAGCACATTAATGGCACTGCGGCGACACATACGTATACCCAGTGAAGGGAACTAGCAGAGAGAAAGCGCCGTAGAGCAATGCAGAAACAGAAACAGAAACAGTAACCAGAAACAGAACCAGAACCAGAAGCAGAAGCAGAAACAGAAACAGAAACAGAAACGAGAAATATAAACAGAAAAACAGGCAAACAGCAAGTTTCAGCCTGCAACTCAGAGACGATGACGATGCCGAGGCACCGAAGGGGAAGTTGGATGGGAAATTTGACGGGAGGTGGGCGGAAGTTGGGGGCGGGGTGTTTTTTGGTCTGTGAGTGACAAAGTGGAGCAGCATGAGTGTGCTTGGGAAGGGGAGCACTGCCTGACTGCCTGGCTGCCTGCCGGTTGTTTCTCTGGTGCTGGGCGCTGTTTTCGATATTGTTGTTAAGGTCCTGAGGTGGAGGATTTAATGAAGGATAACACAAATAAACAGACATACATACACACACACGCACACAAACACACACACACACACACACACACGCACACAGACAGTTGCAGCATGTTCGCGTTGCCGCGGACCATGTGCAATTTTCAGCGATGGCAACTACAAAAAAATGAACAAAAACAACAACAATAACAAAATCCAACGATGAATTTCCTTTCCATGAAAGAGTGGACAATAGGTTAATGGCAGGAGCTGTAGCTGGGGTGAACGTTAGGGGGTGTTTATGTATGCAAATATATGGATTCTGTACCCGTGCAGTGACCAACTGCCAGCCAGGCAGACTCAATTTAAAAATGCATAAAAAAACGATGCAAAAAAAAAATATGCGCAAAAAAATATGAACATGGGAGTATTTGGGAGAAAGAGCGAGCTCGTTGCAACACTGACTGCAACAGCAGCAACTAGTTGCGCAGCTTTGGTGGCACATAAAAATGTATGTATAATAAACACTCGAATTGTTTCCATCGGGCTATTAATAATGCCGATAGCATAGTCGTAGTAGTAGTAGTATTATAGTCCAGTAGTGTTTCCTATTTGCCATCATCAACTTTGGAGCGTATAGTTATATATATATATATTCACAAAGAATCAGTTATATTCCACTGATAATTGCAATGCTTTTGGTAAATCGAAATCCCTTATAGATATCCAAAAAGATATTGCATAAAATGTGCAGATAAATGTCATCCAGAAGAACACTTATGACACATATGTCTATAAGAAATAACAAATATAAGTAATACACCCAAATATCGTAAAGGACTTGGCTAATCCAAGTCATGAATTGCGGAACACTGTATTCATATGGGATATATAGAAAAGACAGTGCTGAAAAAACCGCAGTTGATCTGTGTATATGAAAATACAATTTGCGGTCGACACAAGTCGATTATAATAATTAATTCAGATATTTATCTAGATAACAGAGTAGAATGTCTAAAAACTAATAGCTAAATAAAACTAACGATTTAATATACTATTTTGTTTACAGTGTAAAATCATGTTTCTGAAAAATACTCAATTGAAATGCAGTTTTATTTATTTTATAGTATTATTTAATTATTTTTATTTTCCTTCGTTAAAAAGCTTTCTGTGGTGGGTGGTGTGGGTGTGGGTGTGGGTGGGGGTGGGGGAGGGTTTGGACCTTAGTAGAGTATATATATATATATATATATATATATAGAAGTCATACAGCTGCTGCTGGCAGTGGTCCAGCTCACATTTTGGGCAGTCAGAGTTTTGTACATTGGCCAGCCCGTTTGCCGCAAATCAGCGAAATTAATTAAAGGCAAGACAGAGAGCGAGGGAGAGAGAGAGTGCGGGAGAGCGATGGAGAGAGCGAGAGAGAATTGAAATTGAAACGAGAGCCATGACTACGATGACTTTTGGGATGTGGTGTGTGTTGGGATTGTTGAGTGAGAATAAGGCAGATCTACGGCTGCCTGCGATGTCAACGGTTCACCAACGCATTTTGTTGACCCACTTTTTGGCATTTTCGCACCACAAATCAATTCTCTAGCTGCGTCTCACATTTTGTTTGTCTCTGTTTGCAGCCTGCCACCGCCGTCGCCGGCACACACGCCCACCAAGGGATTCGATGGCAACTTTAAGCTGGAGCCGAATCTGAGCGTTAAGGATTTTGCGCCAACGTCGGAGAGCATCAACGGGAATGGCAATGGCAGTTTGGAGTCCAGCGGCATGTCTGGCGCCCTGGCCACGCCCACGCAAACGCAACGCAAGCGCTACAAAAAGCGAGTGCAGTTCAGCACGGATTCCCTCAATGGATATGCGGGCGCCAAGGGCAGCAAGGGATCTGCAACTGGCGCAGCTGGAGTGGCAACGGGCGTTGGCGCCGGCGGCTATCATAGCAGCAGCAGCAGTTTCCCCACGACAGCCAAGTCGAAAAAACAGGATGCCAAAGCGGCTGCAGCGGCATTCAAAGCAAACGCTGCGGCTGCGGCGGCGGCGGCAGCAGCAGCAGCGGCAGCGGCATCTGCCTCAACGGCATTGCCCGAGGTGCTCGACTGTCGCATTGCGGAGAAGATCAAGAGTGAACTGGAGGCCAGCAGCAAGGAATCGTTACCGAGCGCACTCTGCCTCAAGAAAGCTGCAGCAGCAGCGGCGGCGGCAGCAGCCGCAGCAGCAGCGACGCAAGCAAACCATAGCGATGAGGATAACGATGACGAGGAGGAACAGCATCGTCATCATCGTCGTCATCATCACCATCAGCAACAGCAACAGCAGCAGCAGCAGTTGACGGACAATGCTAATCCCACGTCAGCAACAACAACAGCAACTGGCTTGGATGCGGATGCAGTGGATGGCAGCGTCGTTGCGAGCAATGGTCCCGGTCTGGGTCATTTCCATGTGCGCTCCTTGAAGGGGCAGGGCAACAAGAAGTCGCAATCAGCCAAAGCAGCCGCCGCCGCAGCCGCAGCAGCGGTTGCAGCTGCAGCAGCTGCGGCGGCAGCCGCAATGATGCCACCGAACAGCTATGACGAACCCGAGGATGATTTGGCTGCTGGGCAGGGTCTTGATGATGACGATGAGGACGATGAGGAGCTGGATGAGGAGGCGTTGGCTCGCGAAATGAAAATGGAGCAGAACTTTGTAGAGGAGGAGGATGAGCATGATATCGCGTTTCGGTCGCAGCAATCGTGCCGCGAATGCTCCATCTCACATGACCACAAGCTGTGCCCGCTGCGCAATGCTTGCGGCAATGTGACGGATGCCGTTGATCTGGCCGAGTGGATCGAGCGACGCAATCTGGAGGCGCTGGCCAAGCTGAAGGCGGACGCACAGCGTCAGGCGAAGCATGGCCGGCCACGGCACGATGACGATGAGGATGATATGGAGGACATGGACATGGACATGGATGAGTCATCGCAGCTATCGGAGCTGGAAACAAAGCCGCTGATTACATTTGCGGAGGCATCGGTGCCCGCCGAATTCGAGCTGCACAACGTGGAGCCCAATGTGACCGGCGTCTTTGCCCGTACCGAAGTGCGGGCCTTCACCAAACTGGGTCCACTCATCGGGCAGCCGGTGCAGACGGGCGAGGTGCGCGAGGGCAGCGACATGAAATGGATATTTGAGATTTGTGAGGCTGGTGCCGACAAATCCTATCTGCTCTGCTGCGATAATCCCAATGCCTCCAATTGGCTGCGCTTCATCCGGCCCGCTCCATGCTATGAGGATCGCAATGTGAATCTCGTGTCCATCGATCGACAGGCATATTTTGTTAGCTGTCGCGATCTGCGCAACGGCATAGAGCTGCTCTATTGGAGCGACGATTGCAACACCATGTGGCGCAAGAAGCACACCGAGAAGATAAGTAAGTTGTGGCAGAAGCACATACGCTGGCATGCCCGTGGTCATGTAATGAATCAACTCAGTGATTGCATTCCCTTATTTATTCCACGCTTTTGATTTTAATCGAGTTATTATTAAATATGTACGTTTTTTTTATATATTTGACTCATACTCTGTTTTACTGTTCAAAAAACAAATACAGATTGCGGCGGCTGCAATCTGAAGTTCGAGCATCCGCTTTATTATCGGACGCACTGCTCCGTTTTTCATGATCCATCGATGAGTTTAACCATACGAAAGTATCACTGCAAGGTGTGCGGCGAGGCGGTGCTGGGCAAGGACAATATCATGAAGCATGCGGCCGAGAAGCATGACGGCAAGGGCGCCTACCAGTGCCAATATTGCAACAAGTTCTTCCTGCGACTCAACTATCTGGAGATGCATCGCACCTACGGTTGTGCCTCGAATCCGAATCGATCGCGGCCCGTTTGCGATTTCTGTGGTCGCAAGTTCTGCCAGCCGCAGAAGCTGAAGGCGCACATTAAACACGTGCATAGCGGTAAGTTGCGAATGCCACGCCTCTATCGTAGATCGTAAAACGTAAATCGTAAATCGTAAATCGTATTGTACATACAGACATATTTACGTAAATGTGTACTAACTACTTACATAGCTGTCTGAATATCGTAAGCGTATGCAAGCGTCTAGCGGCAAATATTGAAAGCTCATATATCGTAAATTATACACGCATACATATTGTAAATTGTATATCGTAAATTACTACGCCGTTTAACCGCTTCTCCATATACTAATAAACACCACCCACCCTACCCCAACCCAAACCACCCCACCCCAACCCAAACCACCCCAACCCAACAAACCATTAAGCAAATACTAACTAACGAATAACGTATGTACTAATATCGCATAAAATAATGCAAATCGCTTAGCTGTAACTACTAACTAATCATTTAAGCACACAAAAACGATCACCAATCATCAATCAACAATCACCAATCACCAATCACCAGAAAAACAACCACAACGCACGCATCTGTGGATCGCTCATCTTCATGCCTCTTCAGTTATACATATGCCCAATTGGCCGATAACATTTTTATCAACTTGCTTATCATTTGTTTATGGATTAACGAACTTTTCGGTTGACACATCTAACATAATATGTACATTAAACATAACACTAAAGTCAATTCCCGATCTCAGTTGGCCACTAACTAATTCCAGAGATCAATCAAATTACAAATTAAAACTAAAACAACGCCAGCAGTAATTATATCTTTAGCACTTTAAGTGCACAATTAGTACTAGTCTGGGCGATAATGTTCTTAAGTTCTAAGCGATAAATATCTAACGGGGCCTTTTCAAACAAATCAAAGGAATCCAATTATATAGTTAGGCGTATGTGTTTCAGGAAACTCCTTTTCAGCAAGTTGGCAGCAAGTGAATCAGTAATGATTGTTTTTAGTTTTGTAAAATTTGAATAAGAGAAGCTTCAATTATTATCGATTATAAAATATTGAATGAATGGATTATTAATTTATTAATTAGCTCCCAATAATACAGATGCAGTAATACTATAAATCAAAAATGAAGTTTCAAATAGTTATCAGATTCTTCTTTGTTTTGGATTTGAGACACATTTCTGATCGTTGGTAAATTCTCAACCTTCGAATGCTATTTGATAATAGATCCTCAATTAGTTTAGCCACTCAATAATACCACCCACACATACACACTCACACACACACACACACGCATCAGAACACACTCGTAAACTGCATCATTGTATAGTCGCTTTTAGTGAATGATTTGCTTTGTGTTTTTGATTTGTGTTTGGTCTTCGTTCTTGAGTTCTCCTTAGTGCTGACTAGAGCAGCATTATGTACTATATATGTATACATATATATTTATGATTTTATTATTTGATCTAGCGAGTTATGCTTTTGGTGTGTTTCGGCTTATGTTTTGTTGTCGTTTGTATTCCGTTTGCTGTTGCGTTCGATTCGATTTACCTATAAATTTTCTGTACTCACTAATTTTCTTTCAAAATCACCACAATCCGAAAATTTCATTTTCTTCATACAATTTCATTTTAGATATGGCTGAAGTTTTACGAGATTTTCAGTGTAAATTATGTTCAAAACTTCTAGGATCGCGTGCGGCATTGCAGCGCCACTCGAAGGAGGTGCACAGCCGCAACTCAACAGTGGTGAGTTGTCCGCGATGCCAGAAACTCTTCCAGAATCGCAGCAACCTGAAGATTCACATGCTCACGCATTCGGGGGTCAGGCCCTTTAAGTAAGTGCTTACCAATCACATTCGCAATCCCATTTGACAATTCAATACCCATTTCGAATCATTAAAAAAAACCTGATGCTTTTTGTAGGTGTGCCGAACCGGAGTGCAATGCTGCCTTCACCACAAAGCAGTGCCTGCAGTTCCATTATAAGAAGGTGCACAACTACACCCAGGAGCAGATGCCAAAGATTGAGCGTAGCGTTGCCTACACATTCGATGCCTATTCGGGTGGGATGAAGGTCGACTTTTTGGGTAAGCCAGTGGGTCAGGCGCAGTTGGCAGCAGCTGGCCCTAACGCTGCCCTCCTTCCCTCCCTTCCCACAGAGCAAGCACCGCGACGTCGGCGCAAGAGTCTCGAGGATCAGAACCAGAACTCCATGCTCAGCAGCTCGATGCAGAGCGACACCGAGTACAGTGACGACAACATCTTCGAGGCCATCAAGAAGAGCGGCAAATCCATTAAGGATCTGTGTCGCAACGAACCAAATCTATCGCTGCTCAGCTCCAAGATCTCCAGCATCTTTGGTGAGAAGGGTCCGCCCGTGCCAGTGCCGGTCAATGCCGTTGGCTCCTCCGTCTGTGGACGTAAACGGAAGCGTAAGAAGGAGTCAACCACATCGCATGCCAGCCAGCATCAGCAGCAGCAGCAGCAACAACTGCAGCAACAGCAGCAGCAGCAGCAACAACACGCCCAGCAATGCCACCAACAGCAGCAGCACCAGCAGCAACAACAGCAACAACAGCAGCAGCAGCAGCAACAACAACAGCTCCATGGCGGACATTTGGATCAATCGCCTTCTCATCTGTCCCATGCACATCAGCAGCATCAGCAGCAGCAACAGCAGCAGCAGCAGCAGCAACAGCAGCAACAACAGCAGCAGCCCCAATATCATGCTCACAGCCACACTCATGCGCATGCACACGCCCACCAACAGCAGCAGCAACAGCAACAACAACAGCAGCATCAGCAGCAGCTACATGATGCGGACGAGGAGGAGGAGAGTGCACGATTGGAGCAGGTGCGTCGCAAGCAGAATGCGCAGCTTAGCCTCGTCGAATCCTTCCTGACCACAACGGCACAACGTCTGAGCGCCCAGCAACAAGTGCAACAAGTGGTTGCCGCTGCAGCCGCCGTCTCCGCAATGGCCGGCGCTGGGGAAGATCCCGCCAAGCTTGGCCATATGATGGGTCACATGGGTGGCGTTGGTGTTGGCCTGGATGATGACGATGATGACGATGAGGATGATGATGAGGCGACAGCCCACCATCATCACCATCAGCAGCAGCAGCAGCAACAGCAACATCAACAGCAGCAGCAGCAGCAGCAACAGCATCAGCAGCACCACTCACATCAAACGCATCCGCACCACGCCCACACGCATCCACATCAGCATGGACAGCAGCCGGGTCCACAGACGCACAGCGAAGCCAGTTATCGCCATTCGAGCGGCATGAATGCAGCCCTCGGTCAAAATCTGGTCGTTAGCAAAGGTAGCAAAAAGTGGATCGGTGCCGATGATCGTCATTTGAGCGATGGCGGCGATGTGGGCAATGATGCCGCTGTCGGTGGTCCAGGCGGTGGTGCTGGTGGCTCGGGTTGCGGCCAGCTATCAAGTGGTGGCAGTGCTGGCCAGGATCTGGGCTTCGCCGTGCCACCGAGCGGTGTGGATGAGCACAGTAAGTTACTTGGCCAGAATCGGGATTTCCTTGCGCGTCTCATGAGCAGCGCCACTGCCAGCCATGCCAGCCATCAGCACCAGCATCAGCACAGTGCCCACAGCCGCGAGGAGGACGAGAACAGCTCCTTCCTGGATGTCGTCGAATCGAATAATAATGCAGCAGCTGCTGCTGCTGCAGCTGCCGCGGCCATGTCCCAGTATCATCACAGTGCTGCAACGAATGGTGGTGCAGCTGGTGGTGCGGCTACCACTGGTGGTGGAGGTGGTACTGGCGGTCATACGCCGACCAGCTCAGTGCCCACCGCCGTTGAACCGCCGCAAATGCAAATGAACTCATTAAGCCACTCGCAGTCGTTCATGAGCTCGTTCTACAACAATGCCAATGCAAGACTGAGCGGCGCCGGCGCTGGCGTTGGCGCCAACTCCTCCTCGGCCAGCATGCTGGTGGAGGCCGCCCTCAACTCCGTTGGCAATATGATTGACAGCGAGAGCAATGATCTAAAGGTGAGTTCATGTTTCTTACTCTATGTGTCCAAAAATCAAAGCACGAAATGGTCAAAAGGACACTAAATTTCCCATCCCACACATATATATGCATATATCATATATCATATATATCATTAACAGCAGCTTCAAATTAACTATTTCCGGGTGTCTGTCTGTAGGTCTGTCCTTTGAGCTATTGCCAAAGAGAATCAACTTTATTAAGTATAGTCTAAATACTTAGACTTAGATTAGATCTTGGAAAGAAGCCGAATGCACTGCATTTTAATAAATTTGCGACGAAAGTCCTGGCATATTGTGCTCCTAAATAGAGATTAGGCTGGAAATTCATTTGTTAACCGTCAGTTTAATAATAAAATGATTTGGATTTGCGATTTGCCAGGTACCCACCGACAACCACATAAATAGCGATAGTCCGATGAGTGCGCATGTGGATGCGGAGGCGCAACGCTTTGGCAGCGGCGGTGGGGGCAGTGGGCCGAATGGCGCCGGCATTGGGGCCATGGATAACCTGGAGAACGAGCTGAAGATGATGAAGAATTTGGGCAGCTTTCCCATGCAGATACCGCCGTTGCCTATGTTCCAGGGCGCTTGTCACATATCGCCCAGTGCGTCAACGCCCACCAATCCGCAGAGCAACCAGAACCAGAACGATGTGGATGTGGATGCCGGCAGCACACCGCGTCCCCAGCATCCGGACTCCGATGGCTTCTCCTCGTCGCATCATCGGACGCCGCCGTCGCCGCCGCCCATATCGCCGGGACGGGACTATGGCGGCATGTTTGGCGCCGGCAACGGCACTGGAGGCCCCGGCTCGAACAGCACACCGGCGGGTAGCTCGAGCGGGGGCGGTGGTGCCCAGTCGGGCGGTAACAATCTATCCGCATCGTCACCACTGCCGGCCCTGCAGCCGCAGCGACGTAATGCGTCCAGCGTGAGCAGCACATATCCCGAGCATGAACTCATCTCGCCCGCCTCCTCGCCGAGTATACCGCGCTACAATTTCAACGGCGACATGATGCGTCACAAGCGCGCCGTCCAGGACCAGGAGCAACAGGAGCGACGCCACAACATCTCGCGGCACAATCAAATGTCCAGCGACGAGGAGAACAGCATCATGCCACAAAATAGGTAAGTCGCCGAGGAGGGTCTCTCACTCGTTTGCCACACAATTCACGACTTCTTCTCTTGCAGTGCTGGGCAGGATATGCGCATGAAGTTCCCACAATCGCAGATCGATCTCATGTATTCCAAGTACGAGAGCATGGCCAGCAATCTGAAGTACAACAGTCAAGAGCTGGACTCGCCGGCCGAGTATCGTCAGAGCAGCAACAGCAATGCGGCAAGTGCAGCAGCTGCTGCTGCAGCGGCGGCCAGTGCTGCCAACGATATGTCCGATCTGCAAGGATTGGACATGAGCTCACGCTCGAATGCATCCAGCAACTATCATCATAATTTCCAGCTGCCGAGCAGCCGTTACCATCATCACATCTATGACATACTATCGGATCGGGAGCAGAGCCAGCAGGCACAGGCGCAACAGCAGACGCCCGCCTCGGTGGTGCACCAGCAGGAGCATGGCAGTCATGGCGGGCACAGCAGTCAGCTGCAGGCCATGCAGCAACATCAGTCGGCTGCCATGCACAACATGCTGACGGAACAGTTGGGGGAGCAGGAGCACGACCAGACCACATCGGTGGATCTGAGCCGCACTGCCAACTATGTGGTATCATCGCCACCACAACTGCCGTACAATCATCCACATCACGATATGCTGCGGATGGCATCGCTCGATCTAACCCCAAATACGGCCAATATGGCGGTGGGCAACAATCGATCGTTTTTGTCGTCGCAGATGCAACACCAGAGCCGCGAGAGTCTCGAACATCATCGACTGCTGTCGACGGTGGAACAGCATCGCATACTGGCTGCCTCGAATGCGGCAGCGGATCAGCATCGTTTGCTCGTCGATCCCACCGCCCATTTGCTGATGGAGCAAAATAATCGACTGCTGGGCACAGCGGATCAGTCACGTCTCCTGGGCGAATCGGCGGCGGCAGCTGCCCAGAATCGTCATATGGCCAGAAGCTTTGGTGCCTACCATCAGGTAGCATCGAGTAACTATCATCCGGGCGTGCGACCGCCGCCAGTTTTGCCATCGGCCAATCATCATGCTTCCAATCCTTCGAATTATCATCCATTTCCCGCCTACTATTAGGTGGCGCCATCTGGCGGCCAGCACTGTTGACTCTCATAGATCCCAATCTCTGTCCCCAGTTATCAAAGCTATAATATATATATAAATATATATGTGCTCTATAACAACATATTTGCTAGATATACGATTTTTTCTTTCTTCTTTTCTTTTCTTGGATTTTTATTTGAATAATCGATTTCCACAAAATGATGCGACTTGGAAGTGGGAGGGAGGACCCCTGCCGAACCGGGACTAAATATGTGCAATTCAAAAATCCGATATTATTTTATTATCACGCGCTCCTCGTACAGAAATTGCCTGGCAAGCAGCTCATGTGCGATTACTATCCACGAATCCTTGATTTCATATATATATATATATATATATATATATATATATAAATAGTTCAATTTCAAATGTATGTTTCAAACGTAAACAATTTTTGGTTCCTCGGTTTTCTTCGCATGTAATTCCACTAACATACCACAAATAATTTATTATAAGCTATAAAGAAAGAAAAAAAAAATGAAGATGTCATTACGTTTAGCTTCTTAACTACTACTTGAATTAAATGTGAAAAATTATAGGCATGCATATAAAAACAAAACAACACACTCAAAAAAAAAAAACAAAACAAATAATGCAAAGAGCGAAAAAATAAAACTACAACAACCATAATGTGTGCCAATATGTTTAGGTGTAAATTGTTCTTTTTTTTCACTGCAGCTGGCAAACAACATTTATATATACATTCACACATATATTAATATATATGTATGATTCCGTAACAATAATAATATGTATAGATGTACATGTAAAAAAGAAAAAAAATTTAAATATTACATATTTGTAGATGGAATAAAAAATAAAAAAAAAAATGGAAATAAAAGTATATAAATATAAATGTATAATTTTTAACAATTTGCCGCTGAGTTTGTATAAAATAGAGATTGTATAAAAGCTGGATAAACAAAACAAAACATTACACAATACACAGAAGAAAAAAACATGCAATGCTATTTTTACACCGGGAGAAAAAACAAAGAAGTCAAAAATTATAAACGAGTACAAAGTGTTGAGCAAAAGTTGAGTGAAAGGCCATTACAATAAAAAAAAATAAATAAAAAAGAAAATAACAAAAAAAAAAAACACCCAGAGGCAAATATCCAACAGGCCATTACAAACTCAGCGATAAAGAAAAGAAAAAGAGAAGAAATAATGAAAATACCAATGAACATATAATGAATACCAAGTTATATTATTGCTAGCTAAAACACTCATTATAATAATTGAGGTACACACACACACACACACTCATACCTACATAAATGTAACAATACACATACATACAGAATATTTTGACAGATCAGGAACTTCGCTCAAACAACTTTGACACTTAGAACTTTTTTCATTGAAATAAATGTTTTGTGCTGGTGTTTTATGCCTTTTGAAAAATGCAAGATTTGGTAAGCGCAGGATATATATATATATATATATATATATATGTGTGTGTAGCTATATACATTACATACGTACATGTGTATATATAAACGTGTAACACAGATACATTCCTATGTACATCTGTATGTGTGTATATACATATATGTGTATACATATACATATACATATATAACATATGCATGCATTAACAGATACATACATATAGAAAATAAATGAATTGTAAAGGTAAATACATATAATTTCATGTAAATTATTAAATTATAAATATAAAGATAAACAAAAACATCAGAGAAAAATAACACACACGCGATATATATACAAACACACACATATACATACATATGTGCATCCCAATGATAATAATAGTGTGCGGGATGATATTTAACAAACATAAATAGTGCTGATGTGAAAAATCGCGAGTAAGCACATTGAAAACGCTGATAAAATTATATTTACATATGGTGTAATAAAATGATCGATTATTAATAAAATGGAAATTATTTGAATGAAAAAAAAAATATACAAGTTTCATTATGCCATTGATCACAGTGTGAAATTTCATTTAAGTCTAAGCAAATACAGACCTAAATCGAACATAACTTTTACTATAGTTTGAAAACATTTCAATGAACTTTGTCAGTTTGTTTTCAAGCCAGAGATGAAACTGAGAGGTCTTCGTTAAAAAATTATCTATATATATGATACAAACAACAAGTAAGAATGCTGTGGTCGAGTGAGATCGACTACGATATACCCTGAACACAGTTGTTAAATATATTCTAGTTTTGTTGGCTAATTTCCCATTAAAAAGTTTTGCAGTCAATTGTGAGCGGGTCTGCAAGCATTTCTTATGGCAAGCATTGGAGTTCAATATGAGAATCTACTTTCGACTATAACTTCGGTGTTTCTTAACACTCTCTATTCCAGAATCGGAGGCAGTTATCGACAAAAATAGAGCAAACTTGATCTGAGCCGGATATAAGAGAACCTATATTCCAAATTTGAAGTCTCTAGTTCGTATAGTCTCAGAGTGACGGACAGACTGACATGGCTATATCGACTCGTCTGTTGACCCTGATCAAGAATATATATACTTTATGGGGTCGGAGATGCTCCCTTCTGCCTGTTACATAAACTTGCACAAACACATTAAACCCTTTTTACCCATTTTCAATGGGTATAACAAAAATATGACACATCCAATTTAACTAAATGGAACAAATGTGCCTTGGCATTAATTTCAAAATTCTTGTTAAACAAAATGCACAAGTTATTTTGCGCATGCAATACACAGTTAAAGTCAAAGCAAGAGGCCGGATAAGCAGATATACTGAAATTACATCAAGAAACCCGTTAGAGAGCGTTAGTCGTATTCAAAAACGATTTCGTGCGATCCCACATAGCGATAGTTTGCAAGCATTTAAGAGAGGGCGATACTGTGCTGCCATGACGCAATAGACAATCGAATGAATGAAATAGCAACAATCACAATCGTTGGGAGCACAGCAAGTACATACTATATATGACGCCGACGCCGGTGGAGATTGTAGCAGCGACGTTGACGTCGCCGGCGCCGTCGCAAAGAGCACACAGCGACAATGATTTCAAGAGAGCGACGGCGGCGTTATCAGCGTCAGTGTTATCAACTGCGAGCAGCCCCGGCCAGATTTCGCTATCGGCTACTAGTGAGGCGCAGGCCTCGCCGACACAGCCGCGACCACCACCCGAAGTCGGTGTCAGCAAAGTGGGCAGCGACATACTGATGCTCACGCCAGCGGCAATAGCCGAAGCATACAAGAGAGCTGTTGCCGATCAAGAGAAACGGATCAGCGAAAGTAAAGAGAACAAATCGCGATTCACTCTGCCAAGTATTGAAAGTATTTTAGCAGCGGTCCGCAGCTTTCGTGGCAAACTCTTGCCGATTGTCGGCAATGTTTTGACATTCATTTTGCATTTAGACATGCATGGAGGCGATACCGGCAACAACGTCAACTTTGTTGCAGGACTCATTGACTTTACAGCCGGCTCGTTGGGTAAGTCCAGTGTAGTCCCACAACAATGCTAACCAACCAATAATTATATTCAATTCTGCCCGAAATTTTGAGCAGGCGGCGCTGCTCAGGTTTATGTCTCGCAACCATTGGATACGGTCAAGGTGAAGCTGCAAACATTTCCCGAAAAGTACAAGGGTATGTTGGACTGCTTCATTAACACATATCGAAGGGATGGGGTTATGCATGGCCTATATGCCGGATCGGTGCCGGCTGTCGTTGCTAATGTTGCCGAAAATTCCGTACTCTTTGCCGCCTACGGTGGCTGCCAAAAGTTTGTGTCCTACCTGGTGGGCAAAGAACTGGCCAGCGAACTGACAATCACACAGAACGCATGCGCCGGTTCATTAGCCGCCTTCTTCTCCACGCTCACCCTCTGCCCCACCGAGCTGATCAAGTGCAAGCTGCAGGCCCTGCGAGAGATGAAACACTTTATGGAACCGAGCCAAGCGGCTGATATTCGTACGCCATGGACACTAACACGCCACATTTGGCGCACCGAAGGTGAGTTGTCATTCACCATTGGGTGGTTTTTTTCATTGTGATTTTGTTGTATTTTCCTTAATTGATAAGATTATATGCATATCTCACTGTTATATTTCTCCGTTACCCCATAATTCAAAATTAAACGCGAGGTCTGCTAATACGCTGTGCAACAATAATCAGCGTGTTTACCAGCTGCCCACTTTCGGCGTTGCCACCTAGCGCCAAATGTTTTGAATCAAACGGGGAAATTGTGCAAATGTCTGCTACAGAAATAGGAAGACACTTTCAATCTCATTTAATGCATTCTCGTTGAAAACATTTGAAAGATAATAGATCCGTTTAGATGTGCTTAGGTGCAGGTGTTCAAGGGTGTGTAATCTTCGATGAGAAAGAGATAGCTGTTTTTTTTATGAGTACGCTAGCCAAACATTAAGATTAGAATTCTAATAAATAAATTAAAATGAATTCAATGATAGTAAACAAATAATAATCTCATAATCATGCTAGATGCCTAAATCAACAAAATATAATATAATCATTTTGTAGTATTAAATCATAATGTGTACTCCCCTCCCTGAGATACATACAGTTCATTCAATTTGTATTTATATATGTGTCGGTGTGATCGCAATTTATGCGAGTTCCCAATGAATGAAGAATGAAGCGTTAAGCGTTAAGCTGTCGGAGTCACGTTGTATGAATAATATTAGTAGTAGCACTTTTATGATTGTCGTTATCGGACAAGTGGAAATTTTACACAATCTCTGCTTAATTGATTGTGGGAAGGTTTTAATAAAATCCCAATCAAAGTCATTACTGTGATGCACTAGTAAAGGCCTTACTCACACATGCATAAATTTTATGTAAATATGCGTTAACGGAGAATGTTGTTGTTGTTATTGTTGCATTCGCGACTGGCACACCAGCTTCCGATAAGCGGCGGAGGAGAGCTAAACGTTCTCTAAATTCTATAAATAGCGCCAGTGGATGGCCTCACGTGCGGCTTACTGTTATTTTCCACGCGTCCTCACGTCTTGAAAAGTCAGGGTCAGCATACATACATATAAAACACATACAAACATACATACAAATACACATACAAACATACATACATAACTTATACATATATACATATAAATGAATGACTTCTTGCTCTAATTCATTTTGTGCTCTCTCTCTCTCTCTCTCACACACAAACACACTTTCTGTTTCTGTCTCACTCGCTGTCCGTGTTGCAGGTATACGCGGCTTTTATCGCGGCCTGAGCTCCACCTTCATACGCGAGATGCCCGGCTACTTCTTCTTCTTTGGCAGCTACGAAGGCGCTCGTGAACTGTTCCGTCGGTAAGTAAATTATTGAGTATTGATACACAGTTGTACCACATCCAACTTGCTTACTTTCGACAGTTCGGATCAGACGAAGGATGAAATCGGACCGATTCGCACAATGGTCGCTGGTGCAATTGGTGGTGTTTGTCTATGGACATCAACATTCCCGGCGGATGTCATTAAGAGTCGCATACAGGTGAAGAACCTCAATGAGGGCATGTTGCAGGTCGGTGCGGATATTGTGAGACGGGAAGGCTTTTTTGCTCTATACCGTGGACTGTTGCCATCTGTGCTGCGAACCATCCCAGCCACGGCCACCCTGTTTGTTGTCTACGAGTATACCAAGAAAGCGCTCCATGGTGCAATGTGACCTGTGACAGTTGGGACAGGCGTGGCCGTGACCGCGGGCGGTCATTACCAATAACTCTCATCATGTTTGCTGCTAGTGCTCTATTATATAATTATTTTCGAACAGCCCTTGCTCTTGTTATCATTATTATTAGAATTACGATTACGATTACTATTACTTTTTACTATTATATTACAACCATAATGTATAGTATAGTTATTGTGGAGCTCCCAGCCGCAATCAGAAGCTGCCCCTTTTAGATGTTGGCCGCCTGTCGAAAGCGTCGCTTCAGAAAGTCCTGTCGGTCTGCCGACGTTTCCAGCTCGCGCCATTCGTTCCAATAGATCTGTGTAGATGATAGCAGTGTACAAAAACAAAAAACCAAAAATATTTGAATTAGTTAAGCATTTCATATTCCAATCGCATACAACAAATCACTTTTTTTTCTTATGTGACAATAACAATGAATAATTTCAAGCAAGCTTGAAAATGACTGAAGCTGAGCATTTTAAGTTGTTCAAATAGTTATCGCCAAAACGTTGAATATACAAATATAATGAAACTTTTGATTACCGATTTTATGTTTTAGGCAGTGCTCAACAGATACTTGTAAAGAACATACGGTTTAGTGAACATATACAACTATATTATGAGTTCTGAAAATGAATGCATATCCAAAATTGGGCTGACTACAAATCTTGAAAGCTGAGTCACAAGCGGACCATATTATGCTAACTTGGTTCGATCCCTATTACATATGATTAAATGATCAGTTTAATATCCAAAGAATACCCAATCAGCTACTCACCACAATGGGCTTGTGTCCCAACTGTTGCAGTTGCTTCAACTTCATGGCAAACTGTCCCGTGTGACGTTCGCTGTCGCGTATAACATTATTCCAGCCGGCGACCACAATGATCAGTGTGTCCACGTGTGGCGCCTCCTTGCTGCCGAGCAGATGCTGGCGCGTCAGTAAGACGCCACTGTAATCCTCCGGACAGCCGCTGGCATTGAAGGGCAAAGGGCGTCGCTGCTGTCGATCATAGCACACGACCAGATCGCAACGATCGTAGTGGGGCAGTATATGCTTCATGGTGACTGTGGTGCGCAGCAGACTGCCCACCGCATCACGGACCTCAACGAGAATGCGATCCGTGCTGGTGAGCTTGAAGCGTCCCTCCGTACGCTCTGGTATATATTGCGTATATAGTTTGCCCATCTGCTGACGCTGTCGCTCGGTGAGCAATGGCCCCGCATATTCGGAGCCCAGCAGCTGGACAAAGCTGTCCAGATGGAAATAGTCACGGCCAGGCAGTTTGCCATTGGGGTGGGCATGACTCAGGAAACGCGGCTCTAGGGCGACGCCCAGCAGCTCGACATCATAAATGCCGCGCATGGTGAGGAACTGTAGGCAATTGGTGTAGCAGCGTGGATAGCGCAGAATTTCATCGATGCGGCTGCGCAATATGTCCGGCAGACGCTGGCAAAGGCGTCGTTCTACACCGCTGGCGGTATTCAAATTGAACAGCGCAATGACCAAACAGATGCGCTCGAGATCCTTCAGTCTGGTCGCATTCAATTCACGCTCGAAGCGCAATAGGATGCGTTCCACGAGGTCATCGTTGCAGGTCTGCAAATCGCTGCCAAGCAGCGCCATGTGCAGGCAGCTCAACAGCGAAACGCGCTCCACCTGCGGTTTCAGCTTGACCAGTAATTGATTTAGTGCCGGCACCTGCGGCAGTTTGCTGCTGTAGCGCAACACTTTGAGCATGGCGACCAGTGTGATATCCTCAACGTTGTCCAGTTGCGCCTCTAGGCGCGTGTAAAGCTGCTGAAGCAGCTGGGGATTGCGTATGGTCGTCTGTGTCTTGAAGAAGCCCATTGCCATTACGCCCAGCTCTTGGAGCGTCATTTGCTGTACACACTGCGCCAGATTCTGCTCAAAGTCGAACATCTCGAAGATGGGACGACGCAGCAGGTTGCACAAGAACATTGACTGCACCAGCTGTTCCGGCGGCAGCTTTCGCACTTTGCGTCCAAGCTTGCGCAGCGCCTGCCACACAAATTCGCCAATGCGCGCCAGGCCCAGCTGGTACCACCCATCGCTTACCAGCAGCAGTTGTGTTGTGGGCCAGTCCTCGATGCGGCGACAACACTCAATGTCCAGCGTATTCCACAGCTCCATATAGTTGGCCGCCTTCGTGGATTCCGGGGTCGGCAGCTGTTGCAGACAGCGCAGCGTGCCAAGCAGCTGTTCGTCGCTCAGTTTGTGCAGCTGCTCGCAGTAGGCGCGAATAAAATCAGTGAATCGCTGCTCGCTGATCTGTGTGCCCAGAAGGGCGCAGTGCTCGACCAGCGATAGCAAATCCGCGTACAATTCATCCGGTCTGGCATTTAGTGCCGGCTCCAGCACACATTGAGGTGTGGCTGCATTGGCTGCATTAGCGGATTTTTGGAAATCGCTGGTGCGCACAATCTGATACGGCTTTAGGGATGTGGAGAGGATATTGTGCGCGAATTGATTCTCAAAGTCGACGAACACTTTCGCCTGCAGCGCTGACGAGCTGCGTATCTGGCGGCGCAACAGCAGTCGAAGCGGTCTCTGCCCCATCGTGAGGCCACGTTGCAGGCATCTCGTTGTTGTCGTTAGCATTTTAGCAGCAGTTTAATTCATAAATTATCAATATTATGGGTTATATTGGCGTTATGTCAGGACAACAAAAGCAAGCGCGCAAAATTGCCGCAGCTCAGCTGTTGCCAGTGCTGCCAGACGTATGTAATGTTGAAAGCATGTGTTCAGTGAGAGGCTGAGAGTTGCTTATCGATATTTGATCATCGGAATATACTTGTTATACAAATGGAACGGTTTTTTAATTTATTTTTATTAAGTAAGAATATGTCCTAAGAAAAGCATCTTACTTCTTTTGTACCTTACCAATTTATAATCATATCAATTGAATGACTCTTGTTTCGTCTTTGTTTTCTATGTAGCACATCTACATACATACATATATAAAGTAATGAAAACATGTTTTTGTCACTGGCTTCTAACAGTCTTCTTGTCTCTCTTTTGGAATTACGTTACTAGCATGGATACATACATAAATGACGTACAGAGATATAAATACGCAAAAGAATTGGAAGAGAGTGTAAAATGTAAACTTTATCTAAACAATGCTAAATAATGGGCAATTTACCTATAAAAGTGAGCAACTGAATAAGCTGTTTTTATTGTTCGAAATTTTCACTCATTTATAGCATTAATTTAAATATGTATATTTTAGTAAATGCATACATCAAATGATATAATAATAGATGTCTTTTGATTAATTTTTCGATTTTAAACAAAGAGAATTTAGTTTAATTTTGTATTGAAATTGACAATGTATTCGCATAATATGTTTGAATTAATTGCCAGAAATTAAAGCATATATAATTATTTATGCGTTTTGTGGGTATCTAAGTTTTAACCAAGCATAGAGAGTGTTAAATGAGGTGGCATAATGATGATAATGGCGATGAAGTTGATGTCAACTTTCCCAGTATTCGCATCTTGCCATTAGCATAACAATTAAATGCTCAATGCTTTTGATAAAATGCAATTGAAACTCAGGAAGCTTAATTCATTATAATCATAATAAAATCAATAGTTATGTAAGATTAGTAAGAAGATACGTACAGCAGTTAACTCAAGCATAAACACGTCTTTTCTAACCAGCATCTAGCGCAAACACGATTCAAACTTCTAAAGTTTTCTATATATCGAATTTGAGTTCAAAGTCGCTTTCATCACGAACTTTCGTTTGACGAAATGCATAGCACAAACAGTTTTCGGATTCGGTTTCGATTTTCGTAGCTGCGGCTACGGCTGCCGCTTGTTGCTGGCGGCTACAAAAGTGTGTATGCGGCCGACTGTGACACATTTTATTTCAATAATAATGAAAACAAAAGTTTAAAATAAACGATGAAAAAACACAAACAAGCAAGAACAGCCATTTTCTTCATGCTGACAAGTGTATACCCTTGTACACATTGAAAACATAATTATCAATTTGAAGATTGCTCGATTTGTGTGCGCCACATTAATCTGCAAAACTTTAAGTTGTAGTACGTTTGGTATAAGCCCATGTCATCTGTATTCACCGAGCTCGTCGTCGTGTTGTTGTGCAGTCCCCTAAAGCGTTACATATTTGCTTAGAAGATCATAATAACCTACAGTAGCGTATAAAAACCACCGCTAGCTGCGCACAAACGAGGGCAGAGCCAGTGGCCGAGAGACGCGGCGTACGCATGAGGAATGCTGGGGCAGAT
This sequence comes from Drosophila cognata, assembly GCA_035041535.1. Taxonomy (NCBI): domain Eukaryota; kingdom Metazoa; phylum Arthropoda; class Insecta; order Diptera; family Drosophilidae; genus Drosophila; species Drosophila cognata. The sequence continues at coordinate 942,020 of JAWNLC010000831.1, forward strand.
AGATCGATACGGTGAAAGGGGTAAACGATTACGACAAGATGCTCCTCATAATGACATCGACAGTTTACAGTTGCTCGCACTACACTTTCCATGGAATCAAGCCACTTTGTGCATATGTTTGCGCTACAACAAAGTTCACTCTCAGTGTTCATTATGTATCAATCTATAATCTATATCTATATCTATCTATATCTATTTATTTTGCATAGTAAAAATCACAATTAGTAAATAAAACAGCGCTCGCCAGGAGATATGACAATTTTTAATTAATAATAATACTGCTATATTTTGGATTATATTTTACATTATTATCTTGTGTTTTATACACTTTAAAACGCAAATAGCACAAAAAATATATATTGTACCCATATTTAATGAACATTTTGTATTGGAAAACTAAGCCCGAATTACGAAATTCCTTGAGAGGTATTTAAACCGAAAATGTTAACCAATATCAACCGCTTGAAATTGGGAACAAAAACCCTAATTCGACTCGGGTTGTTCACTTGCTTTTCAATCATTAATTAGGAAAATGTTATGTGGAAAATTATAATTCCCAAAATGGTTTAAAAAAATAATTTGAATTGATACAAATATAAATATTAACTTGTTACCTCAACGATCCAGGAGCAGCTGTATTCAAATCAGTGAAGTTGACTGCGACGCATATTTGGTTTATATATAAATGCATTTTTTTAAACAATTTTAATTAAAAGTTAGGGCATAAAATGAGCGACGTGTCGATATCGTTTTGAATCTAACCATTTGAGCTGCGCTGTCGCCACCGATGCTGGTGGTATATATTTTGACAAAAGAAAGATTTCGGTTTAAATCAATATTGGCAATGCGCGCGGCCATAAAGTAACAGCGCGAGAGCAGTGAACCAGACCCAAAAGGCCAGCAAACCAACAGCAAGAGCAACAGCGCCAAGTATTTAGCAGAAGATGCCGAAAGTGATTCCAGGTTTACTGTTAGCATTAGTGCTGCCGATGGTGGTGTCGGCTTTTGGCAACGAGTACGTGCACATTAAGGTGCATGTGCCCAAGGATCAGGCGCCGAGCATTGCCATCGATGCGGAACCGGTGCCGCCGCACAAGGTGATCCATCACTTTCACCATGGCATACCGCATCAGAGACCACGGGTACGTGGTCCACCAAAGCCGCAGAGCACCCCGGTGCTGGAGAGCGTTATACTGTCCGATCTGGATAAACCGCTGCACTCGAGCGAGCATGCGGACTATCTGAACCATGCCAAGGAGATCGCTGAGCATCTCAGCGAATCATATGTGGCGAAGCACATACCGCCACCCCCCAAGAAGAAGGTAAACACCTACACGATCATCGAGGAAAAACAGCGGCCAAACAGTTACGAATACTCGCGTCCATCGGACCATAGCGTGGATACGTACCGAGTGATTAGTAGCAGGCCGAAGTCCCATTATCACAAGCACCAGCAGCATCATGACGACGATGACAACGAAGTGGGTTACGACTATCAGCCACCAGCACGCTATCATCGCCATAAATACTCCTCCTCATCGTACCTGAGCGATGGCTATGCGGAGCCAGCGCCGGTCGAAGAACCTTTAGATTTAGATATGGACTACACTTATGGGGCACCATCCTACGAAAGCATCAAGTCCGCCCGAGCGCCTGGTTATACGCTGGAAGCACCTGAGGAGACATCTGTGGACACTCATTATTCATACGATTTCCGGCCATCACCGGAACTGCATTCAGCACCGGATCCATACGAGGAAGAAGTCGATGCATACGCAGCGCCATCGCTATCTCAATCTCGTCGGCATCGCCCTGGCCCAGTGGAATGGGGTAGTGCATCATATAGAGGGGATAGCCTTAACAGCTATCATGCTGGTCATGCGCAAGGTGCGGAAGGGGCCAGCAGTGGATATCAGTATCCCGGACCCTATCTCTAGACAAAAACATCAAATTTAATGCTAATTTATTGTTTGTTTTGTTTTTCTTTTTTTTTCTATATATGTAAATAAGTCGATTAAAGTTGAAAGTTAAAAAATACACTCAACGATGTTTCGCGAATATTTTGATTTAAATTGGAACCATCTGAGGATAAAGATCGTCTAAATTCGGAATACTGCTTAAAGTGCTATTATATATTTTACTAATTACTATTATGCTTATGTTAACCCTGATGTATTGCAAGGGTTTACATATGAAATTTAGTTGTTGACAGTTAACAGACTAGGAAGCTACACGGTGTCAAACGTTATATATAAAAGTTGGATACTGAAAACATTCTAGTCTTAATATTTATATTTGAATTTCTACTCAAATATCCAAAAGAAATCTCAGACGGATTAAAGAATAGCCTAGACGCAGATTCAAACCAAAAAATGTTGACTTACTATCATATCATCATATCATATATATGTATGTACATTATGTTCTACATTTCTTTTACTAATATTAATAGCAAGTGACAGCCGTATAATATAGACGTCATTAATATAGCATTGGCAGCTGTGGGAATTAATTTAAATTAAAAAATACATTACCACTTATACCTATACTAATACGTATATCTATACCTATACCTATACCTATACATATACATATACATATACCTATACCTATACCTATACCTATACCTATACCTATACCTATACCTATACCTATACCTATACCTATACCTATACCTATACCTATACCTATGCCTATACCTATACCTATACCTATACGCATACGCATACTTTTAAGTATAATCCTATACCTCTGCACAAGCATTGTGACAATAATAGTGTCCTTGTTGTAATCGTCGCCCGTCATCAGCGTGTGCAGTGAAGCATGAAGTCAGGATGGCTAACTGCGTAAGGGGTGTCCGATAGCATCATCGATTGGACTCTGAGTGGCGGAGTTGTGGTCAAACAGCGATGAGTTACTGCGTTGACCAGGTGCTGCACTATCATCTGCGCTTCTACCAGCTGCTCGGCTTGCACGGTCTGTCGTTGTCGGGTGACGTGTATCTGGAACGAAACTCGAGGGTATTGCGAATCTGGGGTGGCTGCCTGTTGATGAGCTTCAGTGGAGTTGCACTCCTGTGTCTGATCAGCGACGGCTACCTTTACCCGAATGATGCCCTTGGCTATTTCAATGATGCCTTGAAGTATGTATTTGCTGAACTGGCCATACTGTGCATCTATGTGGAGACGACGTGGCAACGTTCCCATCAGGCACGCTTCTGGAAACTGTACACAGAACTTGCCACAACGACAACGACAACGCCAGCGCCTACATTAGGCAACTTAGGAATACTGATGAAACAGCATCGTCGGTACCTTATCGCATTCTATGGCACTTTGCTGACGGAAATGCTCCTGCTGGGCATGGTTGCCCTTGTCCAGGATTTCACCGGTAATCTTCTGCTGTTTTGGACCACCTTTCAGCCATTTGTGTTTGTGATTCACTTGCGGAACACACAGTATGTGCTGCACCTGGAGCTAGTCCGTCAGCAAATCCACCAGTTGGAGTCAGAGCTGGCGCTGTTGGTCGAGTACTCAGGCTTTGCCAGCGCTGCGGCCAGTTTTCCCGGTTTCGAGGATTATGTAAGAAGACAACTGCGAGAGAAGCAGCTAATCTATGAGCGCATCTACGATCTGTGCTCCAGCTTCAGGAGATCTTTTAGCTACTCCATGCTCACCGTTCTGCTCATGATCTATATACGCATCGCAGTCGATTGCTATTTTATGTTCTACACGGTCTACAATAATATTAGCAATATTGGTAAGTCTCTGTCTCTCTCTCTCTCTCTCTCGCATACACACACATTCTGACCCTCCATCTCTGTCTCCACAGACTGTTTTCTAATACTGCCAGCGGTCCTGCACGTAGTTGTCCTGATTTACGCATCCCAGAGTTGCATGCAAATGGTGCCTCGGATTGCCTATCAGCTGCACAATATCGTGGCCAACTCTCCAGACCTATCCCTTCAGGTGCAAATAGATAATCCACAAAGACAAAGTCGCCTTTTAACCGTCCCGATTCCTCACCCCAAACAGATTCAAAACTTTTCACTGCAGATGCTACATGAACCGGTGCGCATTGATTGCCTTGGCATTATTATATTAGACTGTCATCTGTTGACACGGGTAAGTGAAAGCTACTCCATTCCAGTTGGCAACTGCAATCTGAAACAATTCCAGACTGCGTGCGCCGTCTGCACATACATACTCTTTACCACACAACTTATGCCTAAATTGAGTGGTCCCACTGCATGACATGATACAATTCAAGGGATTTCGATTCGATTGAGAAGGAGAAGCACAAGCGACATTGATCAATGTGGTATATTATATTAAAGCTGTATATGTATATAAGTATCGTATATTCATTAAAATTATATCAATGATGCCTTCAAATGATAGGGTATAAGCATCGATCTGATGGCGTGTCGGGTCGAGGCGGGGTGGTGGGGTGTGCGGATTAACGGGCGAAGCGTCGTTTTCTATTTACAGGTGCGTTTGGGTTGGACGGGCTCTCTTTGGAGGGGAGCGAGGTTAACTACAAACTAAACATGATTCATCCCAAAGCCTACCAAACATCCACCCATTATCCCAACAGCTGGCGATACTTGGAATTCATCTGGCTTAAAGTACGATTGCAGTTATGTGCGTATCCTATACAAACATAATTATATAAATGTATATCATTATATATATACTAATATGCGTGTGTATGGTGTTTCTCAAAAATCTAATCGTATTCATGACTTGACTCTCGTTTCGCAATCAGATTCTCGCGCTCATCATCGTTACCCTCAATGATGGTAATGCTGTTGGAATTGGCAGAGCGATTCAGTGGCTTAATGCGATGCACCGACGCTGTAAGGCCGGATTCAGTGAACACCTCCACCTCGTCGTCCTCATCATCGTCGGGCACTGTGAAGTATGGGTGCGATGAGACTGGACGGAATTTATAGCCTGTCAGCACAAAGAAAACATATGTGGCCATCTCCCGGAACATCTCATCCAGCCAGGCATACTGAAAGACAACGGTCATCTGCAGCAAGTCGACAATTATGCGCGTAAAATAAATGTAGCAGACAATCATGATATAAAACTGGCGGAAGAGCTTTAGTTTTCGCAGATTAATTGCTGCCTTGCCATCTGTTGCAGATGCCTCATGCAGATGGCGGATCGACCACACAATTGGGAAGAGAATGGCACCACAGCAAAGGAGATCCACGAAGAAGAATATGTTATGCCAGGTGCGGAATTCGGCGTCGCTCTGATCCGATTCGTCTGTAATGATTTGAGCCACATTTGCCAGAACCTAAACAAGGTTTACATACAATTTAGAAAATCTTAGGCTGTGTTTTATAAATTTGCCGGCCAACCTGAAGCGGAATGACAATCATGAAGATCTTCTTGTCCTTATCGGATAGTATATGCTTAATGAATGTCCAGCCGGTGCCGATAAGCACAATTGTTATAAAAAGTACGGCGCCCTTCAGCAGATGAGCGATGTAGTAGAGTATGGCCCAGGTTTCCACATGCTCGCCTCGTTTTTCGATGAAATGATAATTAATGGAATGGAACATAAGGGAAAGCGACTTGAGGAACACGAGAACAGCCATCAGGTAGTGTATCTTGTAGACGGTGTGCCTGGACACAAAAACAGAAGAAAATATATATTTTGAAAAGTAAATGGGTCTGGTTGACCCAATGGCCGAACTTACTTGCTCTTTTTTAGTATGAACACCCAGAACAGACCGGACAAGAAGAATAGCAGACTCATCATAAAGTACAGAGCTGGCAGCGGCATTTCACCTGCTGACAAATAGTTGCCATTGTTATTCTCCTCAATGTCCACCTGAATTGAAAATTAGAGAAAATATTTCACTGTGAGACTAGCGCAATGCCTGCAAAACTTTAATACTTACATTAAACGACAATATCTTGGGGCGATTGTAGTTTGGACAGGCGTGGAAGTATAAATTGTATAGGCCCTCGTCGTGCTGGGTGGCGACAAACATGGAGAACGTAAAATTGTAATAGTTGGTGCCGTCGCTTGTTGTTTTAATTAGCGGCAGCGTAAAATTCTTGCACAGTTCCTCCTGCGATTGCCTGTATGAGTTGGTGTCGTAAAAGTTTGGCACCACTCCAGGATCATTGTCGAGGGGCAGCGATGGTTGTAGTTCAGCATCGTCATGTTTCTTGTTGTCATTGTTGTTGTTGTTGCTGGACGAGGCAGATGCTGCAGCCACAATGGAACCATCATCAGCAACTGAGCCGGCACCGGCCTCAACAGCAAGTGGCGGCAGTGCAGCAACTGGCGAAACACTTCCTACTTCCATTTTTGGCTGAGCAACAGCAGCTTTGGGCTCCTTGACAACAGCAGTCTCTGCATTCTGCTCCTTAATGCCAGAGTCCAACTTGGAAGATGTTTCAATTTTGCCAGCAACAATTTGTGACGACAACATGGGCTCCTCAGCCGAATGATCATCCATATCATCGCCCAGTTCGTCTGAGCCCACTGACGACACGGCACGACGACGACGCTGTTGCATGAATAGCGCCGTATCACTGACCTTTGCGATATGTGAGTTTCGCTTGCGACGGTACATCACATCCTTGTAGACATGCTTGTTAACCCATTCCGGTGAACACTGCACACGCACTCTGCAAAAAAAAAAAAAAAAAAAAAAAACAATGATTAGCCAGCCCAGTTCGATGATAGCGATTACAAACTGACTTTAACTCTTTTAGATCCAGCACAAAGAATAGAATTGGTCCACTTTTCTGATTGGAAGGTGGCTCCTCCAGTATGCACTTATTCTGATGCGAGTCCAGATAGGGATTCAGCTGATCAATGGTTGTCTTGTCCAGCGAAAGACCAAACTGCAATCACCAATCAAAAACTATCAATTAAAAACAATTCTATTAAATTGCAATTGAATTGAACACACCAAATCCGTCGACTGCTCATCGTCAATTGTTAGCATGCTTAGCTGGACGTCCAAATGTCCGTTTGTATAGAAACCGAATGTGCTTAGAGCAATATACGGGCGCATATCATTCTGCAAGTATTATAAACAAATACACACATACACGTTACTTATACATATACATACACATAAACGTAGAAACGGACGTATACATTTAAGGGAACTCGAATGGCAACCAGATCATGCGATGCCGGCTGCTATATGAGCAACTTACTCGAACTTCCAAGTGATGTTTGCGCGTGAGGACCGCATTGGGTGCCGTCAGCAGTGTGGCGATTAAAACCACAAATATTGATTTAATATTTAATATGTGCGATGGTGCTAGCACACGCATTTTGATTCCTCTTGTTTATTTTGCGACCCCTTTCGTCGTCTGTGTGGCACTTTTTTGCAGGTATCGAAATGCTATATGGATGAAACGCCAAGGGATGGAAGTCAGAAACTAATGTTGCTTTGATTTCAATTAATGGAATTTGATTCGCTGCGACTGCCGTTGCTATTGCAATTCAATTGTTCAATTGTTCACACTTCAATGGTATCTTTTGCTTTGAGTTTGTCGTTTTCCTACACACAGTAAAATTCGTAGCTGTTTCATTAGTACCAACTAGCGATGTGCAAAATATTTATCGATAGGCCCATATTCTAATTTATGTGGATACGTGCGTGAAATTGTATCCAATTGGAGTTTGATTCAGTTTATTCAACTTGATGTTTAGCTGGAAATTTTTTTATAGGTACGATAATTTAAATAGTTGCTATTATTATTATTATGGATATTATTATGAAATGGAAATGCACATGTGTGTTACGAGACGGTTTGTCGTAATGGGACAGTTCCGGCCAGCCAGTGCTCCATTAGGGGTGGGTCTACTCATGCCCGCCGACCGTACAATAACACAACACCACATAAATCTACACATCACTAACAAACAGCTGATTTAACGGACAATGACAGTCATAAATATTCAAAACACAAAAAAAACTTTAGTTTCGACGTCCAACGGCGGCCTCACTGTTATTGGGCGAAATCCTAGATCACATTTGATCCTTACAACATTTTGGGTCCCCTCCCCTCTATTCACAAATTTTGGCTTTAAGTCTTCTGCATGAACTATGCACCAAAATTAAATTAATTTAGGTCTGTAATAATGGAGGCCCCAGGCGCAGTTGTGAGGGTATCTTCTCATAAAAATAAATGTCGAAGAAAATCTTGGATAAAAGTATATCTTTAGCGATCTTCACATAGAAAAAATATCGTGTTGTGTCGGTGACAACAATAAATAATGAATAAAAAATTTAAGTAGGCAAAATAAAAAATATTGATGAAAATTAGATATTAAGGTAACAACAAATATAAACTTACCAATAATAAACAATAAATTGACAAAAATTATGATAACCAAAAAATATAAAATTGGCTTCAACACGGGTCGCCCATCACTGGTAGCAGCTGCGAATCACTGGTAGAAGCTGCGCATCACTGGTAGAAGCTGCGCATCACTGGTAGAAGCTGCGCATCACTGGTAGAAGCTGCGCATCATTGGTGGAAGCTGCGCATTACTGATGTAAAGTCGATCAGCTGAGACAGTTGAGCGCTAGGCTTGCACAATGCTGATTCTAGGAAGCTTCCACGCCTTCAAAAATAAGATTAGAACGGACTTACTTTTATTTGTTGTTTCAGTGCTACGTCTGTTAGAATTAGTTTCCGTAATCGCTGCTGCTGTCTGTAGTTCGTAGCGTTGGGGGTGCTTTAAGCTTTTCGGTGGGCACCTTAACTTTGTTGTTGTTGTTCCCATTGACGTTTGAATGATGTTGGTGTCGTTTAGATATTTATATGTTGACGTTGTTGTATAATATTATTGTTGTTGTGATTATTGGCCCTTATAAGTTGTCGTTGTTGTAGTTTAGTCGGCACTTTAATTAGTTGGTTGTTGTAAATGTAGCCGACACCTTAAGTAAATTCTTGTCGAGTTAATTTTTTTTTTTTTTGGTTTTTAAGTTTTATTGGGGGTTGCAAATGCAACCGTTGTTTTTGGGCGCGCGAACTCGCCCTCTCTTCAAACCTGGGGGCTGCGACCTTGTCGACTGTTGGCATATCCAGCTATCGATACTATCGACCCCGCCGCAACACGTGTAAAATAAGATAATCACAGATGGACTAAAATAATATCAATCGATAGACAAGAGAACTTTTGAGATCGACGCCAACTTAATTTGGCGCTTAATATTCTGACAACCTATTTGAAAAATATATAAAATTGAAAATGAATTATCAAGCAAAAAGTTTGTTTGTATCAAACGAAGAGATGTTTCTTGCTGATAGCAACACCAATAGCGATGCGGATAGTCTGTACAACGAGGTGCACGAAACTCTGCCACCGCTCACATATGACGAAATGCCGCTGCTGGCGGCAAATTGCTCGATGTACGCCGTTGCCCATTCAAATGGGAATTTGCAGCCGGCGCTTAACAAGACCGAGGTGTGCTTCTTGCCGCACATTTTGGAAACCATGCGTCGTCTGCGTCTCGTGCAACTGCTGCGCTTGCAGAGCTATGCGTGGCCACATTTGGGACAGGGGGCAGGATATGGCGCTATCATTGTGAGTGCGCCGAAAAGTGGGCGGACGTTGAGCTATGTGCCGCCCCTCTGCCAGGTGGTGTGCTGCGAACTTCAGGAGCAACGTTGTCGCCCACATCACTGGAAGCTGAATGGACCCATTGCGCTGGTGCTCGCCGCTGATTTGAAGCGACTCCGGCAAATTGGTGCGTTGTGCAATGCGATGCTACGCAAGGCCAAAAACGAGGAGTGGCTGACGTTGGTGCTAACGGTGTCATCGGCACGCTCCGTGGAGTTCTTTCAGCGACTGCTCAACGGTGTCGGTTGTCTGATTGCGACGCCAGCTCAGTTTTTGTGGCTATGCGAGAATAATATCAAATTGCCATCTTTAAGATTTGTCGCCTATGATGATGTGGATTTAATGCCGGGCGAGCAGCTGCAGCAGGCTCATAAGAAGCTGCTTGGTTTAGTCAAGCGGCAAACTCCGCAGCTGGTGATCACCACGGAATCCTATAAACCACAATTGCTGCGCATGTTGCACGAATTTAATGCACATCGCTTGCTACTCTTTGGCGATTTGCTCGAGGCGGCTGTTTATGGCGGCGCTCGCATACGCATTGATCTTCTCAAGCAGGAGAATAAGCAGCAGAAGCTTTTGCATCTGCTCGAGCAGCGACCACCTCATCTCCTACGCACCGTTATCATTTGCCAAACAGATGCGGATATATGTGAGCTGGTGGAGATGCTCGAGGCACGTGGCTATCGCTGTCTGCATTACTATCAGACAGCTCATCTAACTGTGCGAGAGCATGTGCATCGCTGGATGCAGCAGACACGCGGCGAGCTGCTGCTTTGCACCGATCACTGTCCCGAGCTGGAAATACGGCATGCGCACACCCTGCTCCACTACAGCTTGAGCGATACATGGAGCAAGTTCAAGTTCAGGCATCTCACACTCGCCGACAATCTACGCAATCATTTCAAGGACAGCCAACTAGAAGTGGAGTCAAAGCAAGACGCTGAGCGGCAGTTATCACTACTTTCACTGGTTTTTCTGGACGAGAGCAACAGCAATCAGTTTCCACAACTCGTGAACTTTCTGCAAAAGCATCAGCCGGTGGATGAGCGCGTGGTGCAACTGGCACGTCAAATACGCGATGAGCAGGAGCGCTCCAAGTGCAATGAGCCGGCGCTGTGTGATCTGCTGCTCAGTTTTGGCGATTGCATTGATACGCAATGCGAGCAGCGTCATCAGCTGGTTCCGAGGGATCGTCAACTCTGCGCCCAGTTGCCCGCCAGTGGCGATGTGAAACTGAAACTAATCCGTGTCTATTCGCCAGCGCATTATTGCGTACGTGTGCTGGAGCACTTGCCGCCAGGTGGCAGCTGGCAGCCTGTGCCGTGTCGGGCATCGCTCGACCTGCAGCTGCAGCTGTTGCTGTCGCAGGAGTGTGTGCGTTATTGGCCACCGGTGGCCAAAGAAACATGCGTTTATCGTAATGCTAATTGTGGCTACTACGAACGTGTGCGAATTTTGAGCGTTGCGCCCATTACCCAAGTGAATCTCTCGCGCACCGATGTCGCTGTGGAGGTGCAAGCGATGGATGCGAATACGCGCCGGTTTAAGGCAACCAGCGGCGAGTTGTACATCTGCCCCGAGCAACTGCGCGATAAGCCAGCTTTAACGATTGATCTGCGTATCCTTGGCCTAGTGCCTTTTACCGGTGAACGCAGCTGGAATGCGGAGGATGGCCAGCAGTGTAGCAAGTGGTTAGATGCTGTGGAAAAGCCCAATTTCCTGCAGGCCAACATTGTTGTGGCATTGATGCACACGCTCTTCGTGAAGGACTTGGCTGTGACGAGCTATTTGCCCTGCCTGAAGATGCATGTGCGCCGCTTGACGATGTGTGCTGAGCTCAAGAGCCAACAATTGGCCAAAAAATGTGAGCTGGCAATTGCAAGACTCATGGAATTCTTGAAAAGGGACAAAAACTCGCTGGCAGTTCTCAAAGCGGAGCTGCCTGTGAGGCCACCAAGCACCTTGGTTAAATTGGACACCGAGAAACCACTCACGGGCCCCTTTGTCAACATGGCAATGCAACTGGGCAAAGAGAATCGATTGCGCCAGGAGCAGGAGCAATTGAAGCAGGAGAAGCTGGAGTCAAAGCCTACAAAGCCAGAGTCCGTGGACAGCGTTGAAGCCCAATCCAGTTGCCTAACCAACCGGCTGTTGGAGCAAACCGGGGAGCAACAGCAGCAGCCACAAAGCGATGTGCTCGAAACTCTTCTCAATCAACTCTTGTTGCCGGAAATGGAGCTGCCAGAGCCAGAACAACAACCTGTCACCGCGGCTGTTCAGCACAAACTGGAGAAACACATGACTCATGGAGTAAGGCATGATATTCAGTATCAGATTCCCGCAAATATTCGACGGCCCGAGGTGATTTACTATCAGACGCGTTGCACGCTGGAGTTGCAGGTAATATTGCATGAGGAGAAAATGCAATATCAGGCAGTACTACACAAAAGTACTTGCATTGCATTCTGCACAATTGGTGAGCCCATTTATCAGTTTATAGTGAATACGCATTGTCCATATACGCAGCTGAGTCATCGTATGCAGGGACGCACTGTCTATTTGAGCGTACTCAAATCACTGGCTGTCATTTATCCACTTGATTTTGGTTTCTATCGATTTATGCGCGCACATCATGAGAAACTGGATCTTCTGGAAGAGGAGCGTCTTGCTCGAATTGCTGCCTTTCGAACTTACCTGCTGCACGAGGGCTACATTCAGGGTACAGCAACCGAGAGTGTAGATAGCTCGGATGAACTCAGCAGCGAAGATGAGGCAGAGGATCCACCAGAAGATGATGGTGACGAGGAGCGTGTGGAACGCGCTAGTGAGAAAACTGAATTCGATGAATTGGGTTTCGATTAGTTCTCATTTCTTATCCCTCTAAAGTAGGCGTTACTTTGGTTGTGGTTTGATTATGTTAAAAGAAAGTTAAATTTGATTACATTTTTCCTCACATGTCAAGGAGGTGGCCAATTTGATTGAGGACTGCGGGGGTCTAGACAAAATTGAGCGCCTCCAAAACCATGAGAACGTTGAAATTTACAAGCTGGCATACGAAATTATCAATAAATACTTTACCGAGAACGATTAGATAGCTCGTTCTCGGTAAAGTATTTATTGATAATTTCGTATGCCAGCTTATAAATTTCAACGTTCTCATGGTTTTGGAGGCGCTCAATTTTGTCTAGACCCCCGCAGTCCTCAATCAAATTGGCACCTGGCACCGACCTCTGATGGTACAGAATACAACTTTGATCCGAATACAGAGAAACTACCAATGAATTCGTTCAACTTTTAACTCCACGGACGAGCAAAGAAAATCAAATACACAACCAATTTGTGTATACTCCATTGATGATAGCATATAGCAATACGATTTCGAGCGATACTCTATGCCCATTCAATACTTATGCAGCATACTTTCAGAATAAATGATTATTTGTTAGATAAAATCAATACTGACACCCTGTTTGAGAAAATCCAAAAATTCGAAATCATATTTTTAGATTGAACAATAAAATCTATTAGCTAAACTAGTCGCAGAAAAATCCAAATATTTACGGCTTAAACTGGGATATGTAAAAAAACTGGGAAAATCGTATTTCTATAAATAATATAGCATTGGGCAACCAATGTACACCAACCAGTTGTTAAGGACTTTCGCTTAGATTCATCTTCTTTAAAGTTTATGCTCCAAAAAACTCGAAAGTTCAAAAATATATCAATTACGGTGCATCAATTTATTTTTCGTTGAATTAAGTACTAGAAGCTATGCGAAAGGGACAAACACAATCAAGCATAATAATCAGGTAATACAAATTGTTCATATTTGTATTGTTAATTTAAATTATTGTTCGTAGTGAAAGTAATATTTTATTCCAAGTAACGCAGTTCCGAATGTTTTGACGATTTGCCATGGAGCGAATCGTAGATGCGGGTCTTGAACTTGCCAGCGCCCCGCATGACGGAGTTCGGTTTCTTTTTGCCTTGGGATGTAGCAGCCTCAAATGATGGTGGCGGCGTCAGCTTAGGGGTCTTCTTGGCTTTTATTTCGTCGTCCTTAGACTTAGCCGTGGTGTCAAGCCAGGCAAATTTGGTCGGTTCATCTCCGTAAATCGGTTTAACCTGAGTAATCAGCGCCAGTTCCTTTTGCTTCTTTTGATGGTAATACACCTCAAAAGTCAGCGTGCCCATGGCCAAGACAAGGCCAAGAATTGTGGCCATGAAAACACCGCCCAGACTATGCAGAGAAATTCCGTCTTGTTCATCGGTTTTGGGGCAGTGGCGATTGGATTCATTCCAGTATTTCTCTTTTAAATTCTCAAAAAGGCGTTCCTTCTGTAACTGCAAGATCGCATAGCCTAGCTCATCCTGCAAGAAACAATCACATTTTCAATTTAAACATATTACTAATTAAAAAAGTATATTTTTCATTAAGACATATTTAAAAAAAAAAGATTTTTTTGCTCAAATGATATTTTTTTATACAACAACAACAAAGAATGTCTTTCTTAGGTACGGATATATGCCCATTTTCATCGAGACAACTAACTGCGGAGGTGTCTCCTTTAATGCAAAACAAACTTCACGACAAAATGATAATACCTTCTACAAGGGTAAATATAAAAATAATAAGAATTTCAATCCGATCTAATATATAAGCGGATCACTCACTCCAAGATGACTTCCTTGCTGCAGAGCGATGGCATAGGGCTGCTCGGCAAAGACCTCGCCAATCTCCGTTAGATTGCAGTTCATGCTGACCGCATACTTAATCTCCGATGAGTCGTGTATGAACGCATAATCGGCGTTGAGGTGATCTTCCACTTTTTTGAATCCTTCGCTAGCATTCTGCACTGGCTTCGAGGTGCCGATGGCAACCAGAATTTTTCCAAACTGCTCCTTAATCGGATAATCCCAAACTCGAAATTTATGAAAGTCACCGGATGAATTCAGTGCCATTTCCTTCCACATGCGATACAGCATTTCCTCGGCGAACTTCATGTTTATGAAGTAGTGGTGGGTGTCCGAGTTATTGACCACCGTATAATTAATACGCGATTGTCGAGCCAGCTGCTCCAGTGATCGCACAGACGTCTGCATACGCTCCACCGTGAGAAACGCCGCCAAATTTGCCGTAAATGTAGCCAGCATGAGCACCACAAATAGCCAATAGCAAGCAACAAGCAGGCGTCCGGACAGTGCCTTGGGTGCCTCACCACCACCCTGGGGTGTGAACGAGGTCAACGCAAACCAGAAGCTCTCCATGAACGTAAACTGGCGACATTCGTATGGATAGGCATCGCGATTGTTGCGGGAACTGTATGGCGAATACCTGTCCATGATCCAGATCAGCAGTCCCGTTCCCATCAGGGCACCAATAATGCTCAGCCAGACCTCCGGCCGCAGCACCGCCAGAAATTTGAACAGCGAGGCGCGGCGCAACGGTTTACGCATCACAACTGAGATGCCCGTATGGGCGTAGTAAGGTGGCACAAAGTCAACAACTTCCTCGCGCTCCGAGTACATTTTGAGGGCAGCAATGGCAAAGTCAGTTTCGCCATTGACCAAATCGCCGATGACACCATCCCACTCACCCAGCTCATTGCGCTCACCCATGTGTCCCTTTTGGGGCTCCACAATTTCGTAGTCAAAGTTGAGCTTCATCGCCAGCTGGGCAATGAAATCGATACAGTATCCCTCCCAGATAGGTGCGCCGCTTCGTGTGCGTAGCAACTCTCCGCTATGTGGATCGCGGCGATAATAGCTCCAGGGCACGCTCTCTGCGGTGCCTATGCGAAAGAAACGACGAGTCGGACTGATTGTCTCGTTCAGCAGACGGAGCTCTCCAGACAACCAGGTGGCCAGGTCTGTTTTGGCCTCGTGCTCGCTGGAATAGTAGCCAGCCGATATATTGGCCACAAATGTCAGTTTCTCCACCGGATCCTCATAGTTCGCCTCCTCCGGCGCGTAGCCCACAAACTTACTCCAGTGAACATTTTGAAACCAGATGTTGTTTGTTTCTATCGCATTTGTTACTTCGCTGCTTGCATTGCAGTCCAGGTAAACAGGCTGTGGAAATGATTGGCTCCCAAGCGCCGCATCTATCAGACTCCGTATCACGTCCAGAAGCAGTCCACGTTGTAACTGCAAGAAATTTAGACTTGTTCGATTACTATTCTATTGTTCTATAATTGGTTCCCTCCAATCTTTTGTGGAGACTCTGTGCGTTTTGGCTATCAAAATAAAAAGGCTTCTTTTGAAAATAAAAAAATTTCTCGACTTTTATTTTACACTAGCGCCGGAATGCTTCATTTAAAGCAGCATAAATTCGCCATAATCCTCGGATAAAATTAAAACTGATTCTATTTGATGAAAGAGTGAGGTGGCCAAGCAGGGCAAATTAGTCTCTATTTGTTTGTAAGCTGATTGTAGACGAACAAGATATATTTAATATTTTTTTTTATAAAATTATACATTAATAAATGAGTTTTTTTTTTTTTATAAATGTCAAACTAAAATGTATATTATAAATTATAAATAGAGGAATCGATTTTACAATTACATTCTACAGCAATTTTCAATTTCTCAGACTTACCGTGAATCCACTGCCACAATAAAGATCTCGCATCTGCATTGAGCGACAAATGGCGCGTGGATTCAAAAGGAAGCGTGTGGCAAACTCCACATTTCGCTTGTACTTGAAGACGCGATCTCTGGTGTCGAGGAAAACGAAGTGCCACTCGGTGGGCCGCTGGAAAAGTTTGGACTTTTCCACCTGCAACGCATAAGCGAAACAATATCAACTGCTGGGAACCAGGCCAGCTAGCTACTCACGAGCTCAAAGATTCCATTCATGGCGGCACCACGGGCAAAAATAGCATAGTAGGTTGGTGGGGGTCGCAACGCAAGTAGACGATCAGTAAAATCTTTCGGCTGCGCATCGCCGGCATCGCTGGCATTTATGATGAGCGCGCGAAATGGATAGCCGTCCTGCAGCTGTAGCATGGCCTCCTGGGTGTCGCGAGCAGTTTGAAAGATCATGGCCACATTGTTAGCGCGCTTGTGTCGCACGAAATCACTAAACATTGTTAGAAATGGACGCATCATCCTGTCCAGACGCACATAGGCAATGCCGTGGGCGAGCGCCAACTCGTAGCCTTGAGACCAGAGATTATAGCTCAAGTCCACAATCACCGTGCTTCCCACACTGCCCAGAATCTCGCAAACTGTGTTCGAATTAGTGTTGGCATTAATGGCTCAATGGATTTAAAAGCAACCATTGTTTGGTT
This sequence comes from Drosophila cognata, assembly GCA_035041535.1. Lineage (NCBI taxonomy): Eukaryota > Metazoa > Arthropoda > Insecta > Diptera > Drosophilidae > Drosophila > Drosophila cognata. The sequence goes on from JAWNLC010000831.1 coordinate 958,930, forward strand.
GTACTTACAGTTTTCTACATCTTGCTGGTCATCGGTGCGCCTGAGCTCCAATACGGCATCGCTTATAGTCGCACCCAATTTCAGTGAGTCCAGCTCCTTTAGTACTGCAGCAAAATCTGTTCCAAACTCTGCACGCTGCACTGGCTCAATCCAGAAGGCTGCAAGAGGATTAAGTATGGCGATAAGTTCGCTATCTGAATATTCCTTTTATCACACAGAACACATACTTATCTTAAGCTCTTGTCCGGTTGTCAGGCTGAGGCTAAGCACCAGGTGCACATACACGTAAAGTTTTAATCCCATTCTGACCGTTAGCTACGAGTGTTCCAAGTAAATTGACAAAGGTTGCACAACAATGGTAGCCAAATTCGCGTCCATAATATAATTGCTTATAATTGGTGCCCATCAATTGGACAGTTGTCATGGCATTATGCATTCTAAAGCAGTTTGCCGTTGTCAAATTGAAAGTCACATTAAATTTGAATGCTTTCGCAGGACCTACCACCCATCGTTATTATTTTCGTTTTACGTAACCTTTCAGAAGTTAACTGGAATCCAGTAAAGAAGACTAAGCACCCTTACATATATATTGCTTTGAACAATTTAATATTGTGGTCTTAACTAAACATCAATTTTACAGCAGTTTTAAGTAAGTTTTAAGTTTTGCAAGCATTTCCCAATAATGAATTAAAAAACTCATATTTGTCTAATAGGAAATTGCTTTCAAAATTAAACACCATTTATTGTTTCAGTTTTTTATCTCAAAAACATGCCACTGCATTTATTTTTTATAATGGCTTGGAAAGAATAACAAATTAAATTGATTTTCGTACGATGTAAAAAAAAAATTGACTTGTTCGTCCAGATAGACGTACAGTCGTGATATTTCTATTCAAGTTGTACACTTAAGGCCTTGTACTATGCCACCAGTACAACGGGTAAAGAGGGCTGGGATAGACGCATGTCTGACATGCAGATTACATATTCATAAACAACATCAAGTTGGCAAGTTGATCGAGCCACACGTATTAGTCATATCTATAACTACGCACATATATCCAGTCACAGATAGTGCGAGTCAAAAAAAGCTAGAGGATTACAATATACAGAATAACAGCAAACAAAATTATTATGAAAATAAGAATGCGTGTAATGAGCGTAAATTGGTAATATTGATATTTTATACATTTCGAATATCCGATAATTTATTAATATTAAGCTTTAACGAACGTAGGTAACTTACAAAGCGTGATTACTATATATAAACCATATATAAGTAAAGTCAATTTTGCCGAGCTAAATATATATATATATATATATTTAATTTCATATATATATATATATATATTTAATTTCATATATATATATATATATATATATATATATATATATATATATATATATATAGATATATGTATTATATACATTTAACGAACGTAGGTAACTTACAATGCGTGATTACTATATATAAACCAAAGTAAAGATAATTTTGCAGAGCTTTCATTAAAAATTAAGAAAAAAAAAATATATATTTCATTTCATATATATATATATATATATATATAACGAACGTAGGTAACTTACAATGCGTGATTACTATTTATAAACTTACATCAAAAATATACCAAATCAAAAAAAAAATATTAAATGAAAATTCGAACCAGTTTACTTTAGCCTATTCTTCAACATCTGCCCCGATCAAGAAAGCTTCCAACCACCTTGTGGCCATGGTTTTGGTTCAACTATAGCTTCTTCTGTAGCTTCTCCGCCTACGAGACGGTTGGGAACTGCATCGCTTATTGGATATATCATATTATATATATATATATATATAAATGTATATATATTATATACATTTAACGAACGTGATTACTATATATAAACCAAAGTAAAGATAATTTTGATTTAATTTAATGAAATAAAAATTTAAAAAAAAAATATATATAAAAAAATATATATAAAATAATATATATAAAATAATATATATAAAATAATATATATAAAATAATATATATAAAATAATATATATAATATATATATATATTTCATTTCATATGTATGTATATATGATCTTCACGCATTGTAAGTTACGTACGTTCGTTTCATATGTGATGAATTTCAGATGAATTTCCATTCAGAAAGTGGTGGTGATGAGCGTTGTTCTTGTTCTTGTTGTGGTTGCTGTTGTTTGTTGTTTCTGTTGCTGTTATGTGCCATGCAAATGTGAAAGGATTGATTCAATATCCTCAATTTGCACGCCGGCATCGTTCGGTTCAATTTGCTGCTCCTCGCTAGCGATGTCTTTTGGTGCCGTATTTCTGCATTCAAATTGAGAATTTGGAAATACAAAATTATCCATCAGTTAGAAAGAGAGGCAGAGAGAAAGAGAGAGACAGAGAGAGAGAGAGAGAGAGAGAGAGAGAGAGAGTGAGAGAGAAAGAGAGAGACACATGCTTGTATTCTGTTGATCAGCAAAAATGAGTTAAGCGTTGACTTACATGGCCACCACCTCCACGTCGTTATTGTCGCGCTCCACACTCTGCTCACTTGTGGCCAGTGGCGTAGATGATGCCATTGGCTTGGCTGTCTCCACTTTTGATTGATCCTGTTGGGCGCCGTTGTTGAATTGAATGATTCGTTTCTTGGGTATGTTCCGTATGCAAGTGACGTTGGCAACTTCTTCCTCTGCACTTGGCAGCGACTGATGCAGTAGCTGCGGATGCGTAATGCGCACATTGTGAATTTCACTGTCCACCATGAGGCGCATTTGGAAGTTGTTAAAATAGTCGGGCGACTGGCGGGGCACGGTCTGTGCCGGCTTGCTGCCGCTGTCGACGTACGTAATGTTAAATGTGTTGCCCATTTGACGGGCACTCCAAAACATGTCCAGTTCGTTTTCACCACTGGTGAATGAGGACGCGACGGACGGCGGCTGGTGTTCCGGCAATTGCTGCGTTGTGTGCGCCTCGGCGAGAGTGGTCAATGTTGGACCGGCTGCCGACTCTAGGCGCGCTTCAGCGCGTTTTTTGGCTGGTTTCTTGGCTACTTTGGCAATTGTCGATGGCTTGGCTGGATTCGTTGCATCAATGCCGCTGTGCTGCGGCTCCTCAATTGCGCGTGCTGTCAAAACGAAACTATTTTTGTATTGGCCATAATTGATCAAATAATCGTCAGCTTCTACTTACTATTATTATCAATTAGTCGGGAGGAGCGACGCATGCAATCGGGCGCCGGCTTTGTATTTGTTAGCTTCCTGGGTCGACCACGTCGCTGTCCGGTTGTCGGTGATGGCATCGGTTGCGCGGCAATTTCCACTGCGACACGTGCTGCTGGCTGCTGCTGTTTCTTGGCGCTTAGATTCAGTGCAATAAGAAGCGCTGGATCGCGCTCACTGCCAGGCGACCAAGGCTGCTTTATGCTGGCCTTGAGTGCTTCACTCAACGATGGCTGGGTCGTCTTTGTGGGTTCATGTGGACCTGGTGTTGGCAAACTCGTTACTAGTACTGCTCCTAATTCTGGCACTGGCACTGGTGGTGGTGGTGATGCTGGTGGTGGTGATTCTGGTGGTGATGGTTGTGGTGCTGGTGGTGGTGGTGGTGGTGGTGGTGGTGATGCTGCTGCTGCTGCTGGTTTCGCTTGCAAAGCTACCTTAAGTGTTGTTGGCTGTGTTTTGTTTAGTTTCTTTTTGGGTGATTTGTTTCCATATTTTGTTGGATGGGCGGTCATGCGCATAGCTGTAAGCTTCGAGTTGGTTTTCTTGGGGCGAGACGCCAGTTGGCTTTCTAGCTTACACTTGGTCTTGACGCGTTCGCGCACTTTGGCCAGATCATGCAAGCGCTGCTCCTTGGCCTCAGTGCTCTGGTTGTGCAGCTTTTCAGCGGAGTTGGTAGTCAACAATGTTTTCTTGCAGTTGTCTGGCGACACTGAGACAGGCGGAAGCATTGCGCCACTAGTTTCTGCACCCGCATCCTTGCTGGGAGTTAGCCAATTGCGCAAGGGATAACGTACCTCGCCATCCTGGCTAACCAGCTGTGTCTGTTCGCTTTCAATAGTCAGCGGTGGCGCATCCAGTGAGCCACCCGCAGCAGCTCCCTTTAGCCACTCCTCGTCCTCGGTGCTGCTAATATCAGACAGATCTTCAATATTCAATAGCTTTTTGATTTTTGCCGGCTTATTCGACGGCGCCGAGGAAGATGCGGCGGATGCGTTACTACTGCTGGTGGCACTACTTGATGAGGTGGAACTGCTGGAGGTGGTTGTGGTTGAGCTGCTCGTGCTGGAGCTGCTGTTGGAGTTCTCCTCGACCACATCGGGCAGACCGGACACGAGCTTATAATGCGGTGTCTCCACCACTGGATGCTCAGCATTGGCAGCCAGCGCTACGGCGCCCTCGGCACTATCCACTGCCTCGCAGCCAAAGGAGCGCACGCGACGTAAAACCGTCGGCTCCACGGGTAACCGCTCAGCATGCAACTCGATACAGTTGGCTGTGATGGTTGTAGTTGATATCTGCTTTGATGTCTGCTCCACGATATGGACTTCTTTAGGCGGACCATCTGTTGGCTGCAGTGCGCACTTCGCATTCGTATCCATATGCTCGGCCTCATCTGGGCGATAATAGGAGCTGCATGTGGAGTGATCAGTTTTGCAGCCACTTTGCGGCGTGCCCAACGAGTGGCCAAAGGGTGTCATCAAGTTCACGCCCGGCGTTATGGCCATCAGCATGGGCGTTTCCGAAATGCTCTTTGTGTCGCTGCCAAACAGAGACTCTGCCAATGGTAGCAGCAGTTGCGAGTTGGGCGTTTCCGGTGGGAGCATAAGTGTCGGTCCAGGCGTTGGCGGCAAATCACCAGCTTCCGATGGCGTCAGCTTGAGCGGCGTCTCCTGCTGCGACATCGGCGTGCATCGGTCCATACGGTCTGCAGGATGATCTTTGATCTCTGGCCCCGAACGCACTGCCTCCACATTCTGTTGTTGCTGTTCCTCCTCCTTCTGCTCCTGCTCCTTAATTTCCTTAGGTTTCTTAAGCTCACCGACCACCTCAGTTTCCGTGGTATCCTTGCGGCCTGTCAACTCCTGACAGCTGACAGCCGTTGAATTTTTTGGTGATAGTTTCTTCGGAGTTGTTATCTTTATATTACACTCGCCCTCGACGCTGTATGTCTGCTGTCGTTCAGGCAGCAGCTGCTTTCGCTTACTTCTCTTGGCACGGAGTGGCTGTGATTTCTGCTTGGGCGCCAGGGGCGAAAGGCTTTTATCTTTACGGGCTGCAATGTGACCCATGCGACGCATAGGCATGCTGCTATTGAGGAACTCCTCTCGCTTGGCGTTGATTGCGCGCAAGCGCTGATCGAGATCGGCGCTAGTGCCGTGGATTTGACGATGCCAGGCGGACAACAGATCCTCTTTATCGGAACCGGCGGGCATCTCGAGCAGCTCAATTTGCATCCTCTGATTCTCCTTGCTATCGTCCAGCGAAATGGCTGTGGACGTCACCGGCTTGGACTGTGTCTGCTTTTGTGTTTGCTTGCTTCCGTTCTTTCCAAGATTGCTTTCGCTGACCGGTTTTGCCGCCATCGACGGTGTCTGCTTACTCTGTGTGCTGGTCCGCCTGGATGAGGAAGTGACTGCCTTGATCACAGTCTGATTGCTGCTCTCCTCAATGGCAAATAGTGGGGGCACACAGCTGTTACTCTCATTGCCGCTCCCATCGGCGGCCGCTGGTGTTGCTATTTGCGAACCGGATGCGGTTTCATCGCCTGGACTGCTGACAACAATACTTGGCAGTATCTCTACATTGTTGATATTAACTGATTTCTCCGGTTGTACGTCGATTTGTATCTTTTGCCCATCGGGCTTTTCCTTCAACTGCACTCGCCGCGATAAGTGCTGCATACGTCGAGTGGACACGGGAGTGATTTGTGTGGCTGCCACCTTGGGTGAGAAGTTTAGCGTGCGAACGTGCGATGCTCGCTTGCGTGGCGTTGACAGGCTGCGAAATGCCTTAACGTTGACAATACCAGATGTGGAGGGCGTCCCACGCTCCAGCACCAGACGTGATGAGTCCAGTGAGCCGGGCACTTTACTCCCTGCTGTCCCTGCCACTGGGTTTGTTTGCTGCTCTGCAATGAGTTGCGCTGGTGGCTCGATTTGAGGTGCATCCAAAGATGTCGACGACTGTTTGACGGCGCTGTTGATAATTATCGAATTTGGCGGCAGCTGATTGGCGGTAACTGTTATGGGCTCCGGCAGGGGTATCTCAATGTGAGAGACATCCGGGCTGGCGAACACATCTGAGCGCACGTGTTGCGCCAACCACTCGTGTCTAAATAGAAATGGTAAGTGCGAAAGCATCCCTTCGTTGGAGAAGAACATGGGAAACGTTAGCTGGCCGTTAGTGGCGTCCACGCTCACCTGGCCAGCGAGTCCAGCAGTAGCATCAACATCTGGCAGAGCTGAGCCGCCATCAACTCCAAAATTTAAGAGATTATCGATGCCAAAGCTGAAATTCCCAGACGACTGTGGATGGTGCTTCTGCGCGCTCTCATTGGAGTTAAGCATTATGAGCTTGGATATACTGAAGTTAGGATCAGTGCGATTGTTTACGGTATTGTTTGCATTCAGCTGTATAACAGCGTTGGCATTTCCTCCATTCGACACGTTGTTGTCTGCGCCGAGTACAGCATTGGCTGAGTCAATTGCTGAACGAATGACAAGCGGCGTCTGTGGCTGAGGCTCCGTTGCAACTGGTGATTGCACGGGTTCCACTGGTGAAGATTCCATTCCAACCACTTCCTGAATGATACGATCAAATGATGGATCCTTTTCGGTGGCCTCAAATATATTTCGCACCAGACCTTCGAGTACTGCCTCCGAATTAACCGACTCTAGCGTTGGTGCGTGCACCGTTACCGATTGCAGCGCTAGGTTGATGTTATTGAGCAGCTTTGCTTGAAAGTCCTTATTGGCCATAATGACCTGCGTTAGTTTCTGTAAATATATATGCTTACGTTAGAGAACTTGCCAGGACAGACACAACACAATATTATAGCAACTAACAAGTTCTCTGCAAGACGAACGAGACGAGAAAGAAACTGAGACCCTTAAAGCTGAGACCATTTAATGGCATATACGTAAATAGTCGAAATTGGATTCTGGACACACAATGTGTACACAAGAAGAAGGAATAAATGCGGAACTGCGTGTAAAGTGTGTGTGTAAAGATACACCTATTTCGCCGTTCACGCTTACCTGCATTCTCTGCGGCACTGGCATTATAACTTCGGGTTTATCGCCGTTGGCGGTGCGAGGAGTGGAATTGTTTTTGGGTCCATGCCCTCGAAAAGTGAGCGCCTCATCCGTATGGCCGCTGCTGATGTCGGTGGCAGTCGTGCTGCTGCTGTTCAGCGACTCGCTATCCTCCACAGGGTCACTGACTTTGCGACAGCTAAGGTCGATAGCGCAACACAAATGGGGGGCGAGCAGGCGCATACGTTTGCAACTGTTTTGCTCCGGTGATGAGCTTGGATGCTCGTCATCCGGCATTGTGTTCTCGCGACTGTAAAAAAAAAATCAAATCCAATCAAAACTAATTTAAAATAGAGCTCCACTTGACTTGACAACAACTTACGTGCGACGCCTCTTGCGCTGCGTATTTGAATTAGCATTTCGCTGGCTGGCGCTGTCTCTACTATTGACTGTGGACGACGTGGTCTTGTCCAGCTTAAGCAGCTCGGCAACGCGTTCCGACAATTTGACCTGCTGCAAACGATGGCGTGTACCTATCGGCTGTTTCTGCACCGCATTTGCCACTACAATGTTTGTAAATGAAATTTGTTGTGGCTTCGCTTGCTTGCTGGCTGACTGAGCTGACTTACCCAAGGTTGTGACTCTGACATGCTCCCGTATGATATCCTCCAGGACGCCATTGAGAAAATTGTGTGGCTGCAGTCCCTGGCGCAGGGCGTCAAACTCCCGTTGCAGATGCGTTGATGCGCGGCAAAATGTTAGCGCCGCATGCTTCAGATCATTATTTAACAAATAGCCTAATAGAGGCCGAAATTGTCAAGCACAATTTATGAAAGGTCGACGATCAGATCAGCGTCTGCAAGAGACTCAGACTACTCACCTAAAACTAGACGCGCTACATCCGAATTCAGCACGATGGATTCCATTCTGCTCGCTTATTGCTTACTCTTGCTAGTTATATATTCGATTGTAAAATGCTTTCTCAATTATCGCACATATTTACAAAACAAAACATAAACATAAATTATTTTGTATTTTTTTGTGAAGTCTTCATTTTATTGCTTTTGCGTCTGTCTGTGTTTTCGCCTATGGCGATAGTGTTGATCAAACCTTATAAGCGTTTACAATTGGTACGTATTTATGTTTGCCAATGTATACAATCCGGTAAATCGTTTTTATGTTTGCCAGTAAGTAAGCAAGCTTAACTCCACCCGGCATTTGTTTACGATGTTTGTAATAGTTCCGATTTCCTTTGCACACTGTACAACATATCTAAACAATAGCATCTGTTTGCCGCCAAAATGTTAACTTGTAGAGCTGATTTGCAACATTTACTATCGACTATTTTTGCACTAATCGAACGAAATCTTTAAGGGACTACTATTAGTCTCATATGATTGAGCTTAGTCGTTTACGAGAAAGCTACACAGCAGTATGATATTAAGATAAGCTATTGATTTTTTTATTTTTTAGCAATGACATTCTAACTGATTTCAAAGAGCGACCAATTCTGCAAAAACCAATACGATATTTTACAGTGTATTATCGATAGTCCTTTAACATGCGATGAGTGGCATAATTATAATAGGTCTGGCAACGCTGTCATCATTGTACACTTTTGTTTAAAAGGGTTTTGTTCTGGCAAATGGCTGCTGAAAAAAATGATGGCCTAGAGCCTGCCAAACATGATACGACTAACTCTGGAAATGAACAGCCTGAAGGTGCTGTCGCCAGCACGGAAGCCACAACGGCCTTGCCGCCAGCAAAAAGTGATACAGCAGGACGCAAGCGCAAGCGGCACCTATTGAATTCCATACGCGCACAGATGGAATTCTACTTTGGTGATGCGAATCTAAGCAAGGACCGCTTCCTGCGTCGCTATGTGGAGCAGGATCCATGTAAGTAGATAATGCACTTTTGCCTACACTACTATAATTTCTGTTGTTCTTGTTATTGCCGATTGAAGTCGTTCCACTAGATATATTTCTGTCATTCAACAAAATCAAGACACTCACACAGGATGTTCAGCAAATATCGACATCGTTGTCCAATTCGCAACTGCTGGAGTTGGATGCAAGCGGCCTAAAGGTGCGGCGCAAGACAGTGCTGCCGAAACAACGAGACGTCAACGATAAGACGCTGTATGTCGAAGCGCTGCCAGCGACAGCAACTCACGATTGGCTCAAGCAGGTGTTCAGTCGCTATGGACCGGTTTCGTATGTGTCACTGCCGCACTACCCGGGCACGCGAAAAATCAAGGAGTTTGCCTTTATTGAGTTTGAAAAGAGCGGCTCTGTGGAGAAAGCTATTAAGGCATTTGCCCAGGTTCAGGGTGTTCTATCGGTGGAGCACACAGATCCCGCCGACTTGGCGAGCATACGCTCGTTTCAGCAGCAACAGCAGATGACGAGCAGCAGCACGGATGGGGGAACAGAATCAAATGTTCGCATTAAACAACAGGCAATCAAACGCGAAGGCGACAATGCTTTACAGGACACCGTGGCTGCCAAGCGCATAAAACTTGAGCCGCTGCAGGAGACAAGCGAGGCATCCGGCCTCGAGACCACCGACGTAGAGACCTCGCAGCAAAGCGACACGGACAATGACAAGGACGACAACAGCAAGGCGGAGAGGACCAAAGTAAAGAAACGTCGTCGAAAGCAAAAGAAGCGCAGCATGGCGGACAAACTGAAGCCGAACATAACACCCAACGGCATGGAGCTCAAGATATTACCCAAGAGCAGCTGGTGCAGTCTGCGCAACAAATATCTCAATCTGCAGCGGCGCATGATCAGTGAGGCGAAGAGCAAGCTGTGGCGCAGCTCTCAGGCTAAGCAGCCGCCGCAGAAGTTCACAGCGATGCAGAACCAGCAGCTGCAGGCACAACAGCAGCAGCTGGTCGAGTCCAAGGGCAGCTGCAACAGCGGTACCAGTAGCGGCCACGAGGACCCCGAGCCGCTCAGCGATACGGGAGAAGCGGCAGAGGTGCCAGTGCCATCCAAGCGTCGGAAGCGCAACAAAAATGCTGGCGTACACAAAATGAATATGAATTTTTATGGCGCCGGCGGCAGCGAGGCAGACGAAAGCAAAATGACGGGCAAGGCCGAAGATGCGGCACAGGAGCGCTCGCCACTCTTCAAATACGAGCCGGGCTTAATTGTCGAGTGCACTCTGCGCGAGCCCTGCATCAATGCGAAGGAATTCAAGACGGACATGCGTCAGTACTCGGACGTGAAGTACGTTGACATTAAAGAGGGTGACCAAGTGGCGCATTTGCGTCTGGTCACGCCCACCGCCGCCGAGGATTTGGCGCGTCAATTAAGCTGTGCCGAAATGCAGTTCAAAGTGCTGCGCGGCCAGTCAGAGACGCAATATTGGCGCAAAATCGAGGAGGATCGCGAGGCCAAGGTGTCGAAGAAGGTGCGTGTGCAACAGAAGCGCGGACGCGAAAAGGTGGCTAAATTTTTGGCCAAACACATCAAATTCGATGATGCCGACGATGAAACATTGATTGTCGCTGGTGGCACCAACGCCAACGATCCAGCTTCCAGCGTCATCATCTCAGCGGACATCTAGCCTGAGCACATCCAAGCAACGAGCTTCATGGATTACTTTTCTCTGCCTCGGGCGCGGGTAGGCAAAATGCATTAGTGAAAAAGTGTATGTACCATGTAAAACATCATGTGATGTGAATCATAAATATAATAGCGTTAAACAAATATATAAATATATATTTAAAAAAAAAACACCACTAGAAAAGCATTGCTTCGAACACACAGAAACACAGAATATATATATATATATATATATATACATTACACATTGCTGGTGATCTCCAAAGGTCGTCACAAAAAATATTTATATATTCGAAATAGGACAAAGAGTTATTAAAATGAAGATGTCGCGGTTGGGTTGGTTATACAAGGCGATTTTCTTTTTTATTATCCAATAAGACATGCTGAACACAATGTTACCTCCCTGTTCTTATTTCTAACATGCGTATGTACAATTTTTGAACCCAGTATCTTAACCAGATATTTCAAAAATATTAGACTTAATTGTTTCTTATCTAGATGTGTTATTCATATGAACATGGGGATGAATTTGTTTCAATGTCTTTCGTACATTGACTTAGGTATATTTTTCTAATGGTTAACTAAATTTTCAGCTTGACATCATTTTTTATAAATTCCACATTTTACTCTCTTTGACTCTTATTCCTCCGATGAGTTTCTTGTCAGTCAGCTCACTAATGAATCATTACACAAAATGTTTAATGCGCATAATTATGAAGCGCATCTCGAGCAATAAACGTTGGATACAACAATCCGAATGCATTTAAATGTAGAGCGAGCCATCGGCGGGACCCAGGTAGTGCATAGATATAAGCAGCACATCGATGATCGTCCAGACACCGAGACCACCAAAGCTGAACAGTTTGCCAATGCCTTCCTGCCAGTGGCCCAGGTAGAAGCGATCGGCACCAAAGCCTCCCAAGGTCAGGCTGATCAGTAGTGCCGTGATCCAGCGGTATCCCTGCGTCCAGTTGCAGCGCAAATTTCTCGTAAATGAACGACTGCCCAGGCACAGCACATCCTGATGTACCGTGCAGTTGGTGCGATAATACTTATCCGCTACTGAATTGCAATTGGCGTGCTGCTCACAGCTCTGCTGCCACTTCTCCGTTTGGTAGCAATAGCGACAGTTCATTTGCCGCTGGAACGACCGCTCGCCCTGACACTGCACATTGCTCACAGCCTCGCAGGTGATGTTCACATCGCGACCGTACAGGCAATTGAAATTGTAGCTGCAACGTATGCATGGAAACTGCAGCCGTTCGCATTGCGTTTCCTTGTCCTGGGGGCATAGCATGTTCGTAGTGCTATTGCTGTTATTGTTATTGTTATTGCTGGTGTCACTAGCTGATGATGATTTGCTAGCCATGTTGGCCAGCGCAGGTACGAAGACTTCATTGTCGTTATTATTGTTGTTGCCAGCATTGCTGTTGTCCTTCCGTTGATCACTCTTGACATCCGTTACATCCATTTGATTGCCCCCACTGGCTGTTTCACTATTTCTTATGCCGGTAAGCACGAATACGATAATTAGCACTAACGCTGAACGGATATTGACAACAATGCATTTTCGCTGCTGTCTCATGTTTGATAGGATCGAATCTTTCTTTACCACAGTTTCTCAGCTGACGGAGTTGTTTTGGTCGTGGTATCAATAGCAACCATTTACCGACAACCCATATTTTCGATATCATACGATTACTTATGCAGTGCTAAGTATGTTATCGATATAATATCGTTTAAGATATACGGAAATATCGGCGACATTTGATCAACTGTCGTTGCGTTATAATAGTTCACATATTTTAATATTATATTATAAGCACGGTTTCCAAAATGTCTACAGGGGACTTAAGAGTAAACGTGCGTCTGCACAAACTTGGTTCAAAATTCGTTGGCAGCTTTCCCGACTTTAGCCGGCCCGACCCAATTGGTTTTTACAGCGTCACTGAAGCGCGGGAGTTCCAGGACAATGCCAGCAATGTGACCTACCTACGTCTGCCACACATTAGCACTCTGCCATTGGATCTTAATGCTGGCATTGAGAAGGTGCAGCGCAAATGTGTTGATCCAAAATTCCTCGACATGAACCACCTCTGCCAGTACATCCGTAGTCACCAGGAGCTATTGCGGAAATCGTCCACTGGTTGCCTGGAGTTGTCCGCCGACTTTGTTACCATGCGCGGCATTCTGCGTCAGATTATGTGCACACCATATGACAGAAAAGACGAATACCGGCTAATGGCCACACGAATGAACGGCACCATTTACATATCCAAGGTTGAAACCGACGAGAAGCGCATCGAACGGGAGCAGATGACAAGGAAGCAGATGGACATGTGCTCTTGGGGGTTCAAGTTTGAGCAGTACTGCGCAACGTGTAATCCCGCAGTTGCGCCCGATACAAACGAGCCAGTTAATGAAGCCAAGGAGTTTGCATGCATTTACCATAGCAAATTAAATGGACTACGCCTGATATACGGCGCCGAAATGGATTGCATTAAGAGCAACATTCAGATGTACGCTCCAACAGCAAGCAAGAACAATCTGTTTGCAACATATACAGATCTATTTATAACTAAATCAAATTGTCTAACTTGCAGGAACTTGCGTGATCCAAAACAATTGCGTGCTGCCGAGTTTGTCGAGCTGAAGACAACATCGAACAATATGAATCGTCACCAGAGTCGCTCTTTCGACAATTACAAGTCATGCAAATGGTGGTGTCAGTCATTTCTAGTTGGCATTACCACAATTATTGCTGGCATGCGCGACAACAAGGGGCTGGCCCATGGCATCAAAGAATACAGCGTGGGCGAATTGCATCGCAATAAGCCATGGAGCGCAGCAGCAATGACCACATTCCTTGCCGACTTTCTGCATGCGCTCAAGACATTAATGGAGCAGATTGACGATCCGCACACTGTTCTCATGCTGGACTACAATGGTGATCGGCAAAAGGTTATGTACACGGTGGTGCAAGGCTGTCAAATATTACCCGATTGGTATCGACAACTGATGCACGGAAAGAAAGAGACCTAAGCGAGGCTTCCTCGTGTAAAGTTAAAGAATATATATATGAATCTTAAACTTTTTATACTTAAATTACAATTGGGTTGCTCATTTCAAATCGCTGGTTTCCAGCAGTGGTACAATTGTGTCTGCAGTCGGTTTTGCCGCATACAGCGGTATCTCTGGGTTGGTGGCCTGTGAGCTAACTGGTCGTCGCCTATCGGTGATATTAGTACCCATTGCATGGTGGGTGCTGGATACGCCGTTGCTTTCGCGTTTCTCGATGACACAATCAAGAAAGCGTGACAGCTTAACTGCATCGGTGGTGCCAGCAGCCAGGCTGCGTGTGTTTCGACAATTCAGCCAGATCTCTTCGGCGCCACATTTGTCAGCTGCAAGCCAAAAACCATTTAAACATATCATATCACAAATGGACAGCAACAGCAGCGATGCGATGCAGATAATGATACTAACCTATACCGCCGGCTTTTTTCACAGATGTTTTGGGTTGACGCTTCTCATCGATCAAGTCCAACTTGGTGCCCATTACCAGTATGGGTATTTGGGTGGAGCCCAAAAATTCCTCGAGATCGAATCGCATATGGGCATCCGATGGATAGTTGGGCTGTGGCGAGGGCGGCAGGGAGCTGCACCGGCATTTATACGTATCCTTGCCATCCTTGTTGACAATCTCATAGAGCCAGTCCAGCAGCTGCTCCTGCGACTTCCCGTTGGTCAGATCATGTACCAAAATAACACCATGAATGCCACTGTAGAAGACGCTGCGCGTGTTCTTGTGACTCAGCGAACCACCAATATCGAACAGCTCAATAAAATAGGGGCACTGGCGGGCGGTGCCCTCCTTGAACTCGTGAATCTTTACCTGTATATTGCAGCCCACTGTCCAGCCTGGCCGTATCAGCGATTCATTGTGGGCAATTAGGTGCGTTAAACAGGTTTTGCCCACACCTACATGAAATTACTTTGCATTTAACAGATGTTATAATTTCGTCAATGCACTTGTAGTATATTTACCCGAATCGCCAACTACAACAATTCGCACACGATTGTTCATTCCAAGTCGTCGTGGCATCAAACAAACGCCATAGGCAACTATTATTTTTGCATTGCGTTTTATTTAGATCTGGCGATTCTAATCGAGGAATATGTAAAAGTATGTTATTTTTTCAAAATCTCCAGGGGAAAAACAATTCTTTTGTTGGCATCGTTCGTTATCACATTACTGATATCGTTTCCTAAGCTCATATTTTTGTACTTACCTTTCCTAGCAATTTTAATACAAGAGTTCAGCTAATTTTTACAATCGATTGCTGTCCGAAATATCGACTAAGCGGCACTTATCGATAATATATATTTCGATATATTATTGCAACAGGTTGTTGTGCCGCCCTGTCAATTGGTAGTTCAGTTTATAAAATTACGCTGACGCTGTATGTGGGTACTTAGTGCGCGTGCATACGTACAACTAAAAGTAATTAAAAATATATACGCTTATTTAAGTCGGACAATAAAAACAGATTCGAAATTCTTTTTAAGTAGTTAACTATTTTTTGAGTTTCCCAATAAATTATCATCCAAGTTAACAGTTAACTTCCAGAACTTGTATTTCCGGCATTTTACACATAATACATATACACATGCTATATACTTATCTATTTATACTGAAAATAAACATGCTTACGTATGTGTGTTTGTATGTACATGTTCGTGTAAGACGTGCAATTTAAACTTTCCTTTGTTTCTTGTACGATTGATAATATGCATATACATATATGTATATGAGTGTGTATCTTTGTGTCTGTTGTCTGTTGTGTGTGCATGCAACATGCAAACATCTGTTGATTCGCGACCTTGCATAAAGGGAGAAGTTGATCAGAAGTGAATATATAAGAATCAAATACAATTGCCCAGACTCAAACTGTTTGATAAAGTTCGTACGTATATTGGGCATGACACATGAATCGCTTAAGAATGTATGCTGGCAGTAAGATGAATGAGTAATACTACAGAAATGAACTACATTCACGCCTACATACATATGTAAACATATTTTACATTCTTGCCAGAATACTCATCATATATAAATATTTATACATTCAGTATAATTACTGAGTAGTTTAGCAGATTAAAATCGTACCGTGGCCTTATGTTTTCCACTCATCATGTAAATGTTCTTAAATACTTAATCAAACCAGAAAAGGGACGAATTCTTTGCAAACAACGTGGCCATAGAACGTGACTCATCCATCTATCATGCGTCAAAACCCAGACTCGTAGGCGCTGCGAAACTGTGCGATATACATATATATATGCAAACACACGCACACACACACTCACATACATAGTCATGTGTATCTTAAGGTATACTAGTTTGTAGCGAGTTGAAGCTAATTACTTTCATATGTACAGCGCGTATTAAAAGTTGCTCTCCACGAATGACTACGGATATTGTGGACTGTTAAGTGTAACCCAAAATTGCTGTTGTCTGTTGTTTGCGTACAATGGGTGTGACACCTAGGTAAACAAACACACGCTTGAGCGTCGCTACAAATTTGCTCGATATATATGTTTATTTATGGATACATATTAAATATTTATGTATATAAATGTGTATTCAGCTAACTTTCTAAGCACTTAACTTAATCAATTCCGGTTAATCGAATTTGGCCAGTTAAAGGGCTAGCCCTGCGACAGTGTCGCAGTGACAACATCGCCGGCACCGGACATAGTGTTATTATTTAATTAGAAGATTTATCAGTTTGAAATTGTTAATTTATTTTAATTGCATCGAAGTTCAGATTCGGCGATAATAAAACAATGGACATGGTATCCAACGGTGTATTTATTATGTGTGTATATATATATATTTATTAAGTATGGCAATTGTATATGCAAATAGCTAACTTTTTTTTAAAAATGTATTGTATATATTTATCATCTTGCTTGTTAGCATAAAATGTGATTTACTTAAATGTTATTTAATAAATGTATTTCAATGTGATTAAGCTATGACAATTTTGAATTTCATATAATAGCTTATGCATTTTATTTTTTTCAGTATTGAATCTCAAAGGAATATCCTAACCCAGTAATCTCATTTATAAAGCAAAACTACAACATGTATCCATACGTAAGTAAATCATTACATTACATTTTTGATATTTTGCATGCATATAAGCTCCTATATTCTAAAATCTGTTTTCAACATTAATATAATTCAATTTAATACAATAGATTGCTTAGCGATAATTGTAATTCTTAATAGTTCTTAATAACTCTTAATGAACAATGAACAAAAACCCGAAAGAACTCGTTGAATATCCTCATCAGGTCGGTTTCACATTTATTTATCAATTTATTGTGGACTGAAACCAATCCAAGTTTTTAAAAAGATTTTAAAGCCAAAGTTATTAAATAAATTATATAAAACTAAAAGGGAGAAATTAAATTTAAAATTAAAGAAAAATACATAAGAAAAATTTACGATATAATAAATACATCTGTAGGTATTAAAATGTATAATAGTCCACATAGGAACAGGGTGGGTTTAGCCAAGATATACCTATATTTGGAGGAGATTTTATGTAATCTACCGGACAACCCTTTAAAATTGCGGTAGATATAGGCTTTTATGAATTTTGGGAGCGGGATGGCACACAAACCTCTGCCAAACCAATTCCAATTATTCGGTGCCACACAAGTCCATTTACTGATTGATTTTAAACTTCCATGAGATTTGCGTACAGATATGTTCAAAAATAATAGTTATAATTTTCTGAGTGTTTGCCAATCGCCATTATGACTACAAAAGCTGCAATTTTTAGCTTATCGTGTTCTCAACAAACGTTCGCAGGTTTCGATACATTTTTAATAGAATAATAATTTCTTATATATGAAAAAAAAACACCTTATGCACATGTGTTCAATTCATTTCCAAAATAAAACATTTACTACCTGTGATATGTATGTGCGTACACATTGTTGATTTCTTATTATAGTTGATTTTTTGAGCCTCTACACAACAGAACGGCCTTTTTGCGTTTTTTCAATAATGTATAATTTAAATAATGACGTTGTTGCGTAACTGTTGTTGGTGTCATTGATGGTTAGGAGCATTGGTTTGATTGCTTTGCTAAGTGTTCAACTATGTTCAGTAGTCTAATCGAAGCACTATGTATGTGTATTTTGACTTTTATAGGGTCCTGGAATGCCACACTCATCACAACCCCCAGCAAATGGGCAAGCTAATGTGCCGTTTGGCATTGGTTTTGTCGCTGCACCGATGCAAAGCGCCGCACCATCGCCTAACTACCCACAGCAATTCCAACAATATCCAAATCAGCATGGTGGCGCACCCTATCCTATGCATTCGCCATACCCTAACACATCAGCGCCATACTCTGTAAATGTGTCTTCGCCACCATATCCAACCAATAATGCACAGCATATGGCTCCCCAACAGGGCGTCTCATACCAACAGCATGTATACAGTCAAAGCCATTCTAATCAGTATCCAATAGCACATAATGCGAATGCTCCATATCCGGCTAACACATATGGATACACACCAGCCATGACACATCAGGCTTCTAGTGGCCATAATCAGGGACATGGCTTTGGCCAGAGTCACGCTTATGGGCATGGGCAGGTGTATGGTCATGAACACGTGCAGCAGTCACCCAATCAAATCTTTACGTTGAAGAAAGAGGTTTGTCATCGACTTGTCTATAACTCAATGTCCCAATTCTCGTTGATCGTGGCAATGCAATGCATACTTCTTAGAAGATAGTAACAAAATTCGAACAAACAAGTATAGCCTTTAGCTATGTTGGGCAAAGCAAAGGAAGAATCAAAAAGAATTACGGACAAGTTGTTTATTATGTACTCAGCCTACCTTTATCAATGTCCACCTATGAGAAATGTGAATTCATACCTTATTTATTTTTTTGTCTTTGCATTTTTATTTTTTAGGGCACTCCCACTTTATGCCCGGCTCAAGGGTTTGACCCGGTTAAGGACGCTCATGACTTGCGCAAAGCAATGAAAGGTTTCGGCACCAACGAGGATAAGCTCATTGAGATCATCTGCCGTCGCAACAACGAACAGCGCCAGGAAATCCAACGTCAGTACAAAACTCACTTTGGCAAGGATCTTATTGAGGATATTAAATCGGAAACGAGCGGAAATTTCGAGAAACTTCTGGTTGGTCTTCTTCGTCCAATTGTCGATTACTACTGTGCCGAATTGAATGACGCCATGGCTGGGATTGGCACCGATGAGGAGGTGCTCATTGAAATCCTATGCACGCTATCCAATGTCGAAATCCATACAATTAAAAATCAATATTTGCGCCGTAAGTTTCACTTGAGTTTCACTTGCGCACTTTATGAACAATATGTATATGTAAATTTTTTTTAGTATACGGCGCCCATTTGGAGTCCGAGCTTACATCGGAGACATCCGGCAATTTTAAGCGTCTGCTCATTTCACTATGCACTGCCGCGAGGGACGAGAGCGGTCGTGTCGATCCAAACCAGGCCAAAGAGGATGCCAGGGAGCTACTGAAGGCTGGCGAGCTACGCGTCGGCACCGATGAGAGCATGTTCAATATGATACTTTGTCAGAGAAACTATCAGCAATTGAAACATGTGAGTTAAAACTTTATTTCATATGGAAATGTATATGTATATATTTTTTAAATATTTGTTTATATAGATATTCCAAGAGTATGCGGACATGACTGGCCATTCACTCGAGAAAGCCATTAAAAAGGAATTCTCTGGCGATATAATGGAAGGTCTAATTGCCATCTTCAAGTGTGTCACAAACAAAGCCGAGTACTTTGCTTCGCGCTTGCACAAATCCATGGCTGGCATTGGCACCAACGACAAGCAATTGATTCGCGTCATTATCACACGCTGTGAGGTAAGTAAAGATCAAAGCAATGGCCCAAAATTACGAACATTTGAAACCCGATGTGTTCCTATTTTTCTTGCAGATTGATTTGGCAGACATTAAGGTGGCCTTCGAGCGTTTGTACGGTAAATCGTTGAAGAGCTGGATCAAGGTTAGCTCATGCAAACATTCATATATTGAAATATTAAATCAAAATTATTAAAACATTTCATATTTTCAACAGGGCGATACATCTGGTCATTACAAACACGCTCTCTATGCGCTGGTGGGAGAACAACGCTCATCTTAAACTTAAAATAACTGTTTATCCTACTTCATATATTTTTTTAAATTTCCATATTTATATAAGCATGTACAATGTATGTATATGTACTTTGACAACGAATCAGCCATTTTTATTTAAATTACCAAATAATATTCAATTCAACAATATTTTGAATTGTTTATTGAAACATCCCAGCGTAAAAAACCATGTAACATTATTATCTGTGCCTCGAAAGAAATCCGACAACTAATGGAATTGCATTTATGTTAAAGACAAAATCGAATATGAAAACACTTTATGACCATTTATGTGTGTATTGAAACATGAAATTTATGAATCGCTTTTTTGTAATGTCAATTTAAATGACTTAAAATTTTGTTACTTGTCTTAGTATGCATTACCTAATATATACAGTTTGTATTTTAAATATTAATGTATGTGTATTTTTGTATTTTATTAAAGGCGCATTATCATTAAATGAATGGCGTTTTTTGTTGTATACATTTATAGATATATATAGGGAAGGGGGATGTCTTGTGAATGCACGATTTCGTATGTTTCTGTGGAAATTCACATTTAACTCATCGGGTCAGTGATCTTAACGAACTTCCCACGGTTAAAACTGGATTGTAGCATTAAGCTGTATAAATTCGACAAAAACTTCAATTGCTTAGCTGCATATCAGCTACGTAGCTGAACAATATGTGAATTGCATCATTTCAAGACCCGTACCTCGACAAACAGCGAGTCGTTGCGTAGATAGTTGCGACTGGTTATAACTTTGTGCGGTATATGGAAATATTGATTGCTTTGTATGTAATCATCGCTTTTCTTACGCACAAAGATCGTTTTCACATAGTCCTGTGCCTCCAAGCCGCCACTCTGATCGCGTATTATGATTTCGGCCTGCAGGCGACATGGCCAAGTCAGCAGTGGATCATATTCGCCAGACAGCACATTCAGGCATGCAATCAAGTTACGTCCCTTCCAGGTACCCTTGCCATTCAAATATATGTCCAGCTGTAATTAATACACACATTTTATTTTGTAATCAGCTTGATTCCAAATTCTAGAACTTACGCGCAGCGCATAACCAAAAGCCTTGTTTGAGAACATGACACTATGCAAGATTGTATCGTACTGTTTTGCCTCCTCCAATTTCTTAGAGTAGTCCTTGATGCGCCAAATTAAGTGACCTGAAATTTAACCATAATATTGGGTAGTACTTTATGTATGTATGCATTTATGTGGTGAAAAAGGTTTAGGTTTCAGAAACCTAAATTTATCATCAGAACTGTACACAGATGGTTTAGACTAAATTTTATCAGAAAATAACGCTTCACAAGGTCAAAAATCTGATTTGTTTCAATTAATCTGAGTCCAACATGATACTCCTCAGCATACGTTTGTTTATGTGTAGAAAAACACTCAAAAATCCAAATTCATAGTAGCTTCGGGTCAAATATGGGCAACGGCCATTTCTGATAAGACAGCCATAAATTTGTCATAATTTTGCACAATGTCTTTTCGAACATGGTTTGTCTTCTATATTGATAATGACAGACAGAAGTTTTGATTGAAGAGAATATCGCGTAATGTTAGCTAGACATATATTATCAATTTAGCTCACCTCTGATATTCTGAACACTGGCAATACGTTGTTGCATGGCAAGTTGGTTCTCAATGTCCGCAATGCTTTGCATTGTTTGATGGAGCGCCTTGTCCAGATCGTGTACCATATTTTGCAGCTTATCGCAGCGATCCTCAGTTTCACAGATAATGCTCTTCACATTTTTTACCTCGTAATCCAAAGTTGCTTGCTTCGAGGGGCCAACGTCGCTGGTGGCCAATTTGGTTTTGATATCCTCATTGATCTCATGCAGAAACTGTTCAATCTGTACAAACTTATCACTAAAATATAAAGATTAACTACAAATTTATGGGTGCATGTATTGCAAATGCATTTACCGATTCGATCTTTCATTTTCGAAAACAATTTCCTCCAATTTGAGAATATTATCGTTCAGCTGGTTTTGATAGAAAGTCACTTCGGAGGACACTTGATTCATATGCTGCTGCACATCATTAATTTTCATTTCCACTTGCTCTTTCAAGGACTACATACAAAATACATTTAGCGTCTACATATTCATCGACGTATCTTTTTAGATTCATGTCTCAACTTACGTGTGTAATGCTGGTACAGTACTGAAAGTCCACTTGATTTTGTTCAGCGGCAAAGGAACGCTGTGCACTCTCATCCTGGAGCTGGCGACGCAGTTCCGCAATGCATTCGTCTGTGTCCTGGGTCCAATCCTCGACCACTTGATTGTGTTTGCGTATGTTGCCCACATCCGTGATAAGATGCAAACGCTGTCGGATTTCCTCGTTGAGCACGGAACGTATTGTGGCAATGTCCTGTTCCAAGACCTGCACCCGATGATCTGCATGCTGATCCAGTCGTTCCATGCTGACACTCAGGCGCTGCATTTGTTGCTGCTTGCTGCGTGGACACTCCTTTAGATGGGATCGCATCCGGATTCGTGGAATGAACACATTGCAACTATTCGGGCATTCTTCAAGCACCTGTCCACAATGAATGAGGTGCTCCTGCATGTGATATAATGGTATGATTGGTATTCAGTT
Organism: Drosophila cognata; assembly: GCA_035041535.1. Classification (NCBI taxonomy): domain Eukaryota; kingdom Metazoa; phylum Arthropoda; class Insecta; order Diptera; family Drosophilidae; genus Drosophila; species Drosophila cognata. The sequence goes on from JAWNLC010000831.1 coordinate 981,613, forward strand.
TAGATCTGCCAAAAATACGTAACAAGCGTAACGCACCGTAAAAGTTTGGGCGTCAAACCATTCATTGCAGAATAGACAAGAAGATTTCTCATATTTGACTATTGTTGTTGATTTGGGCTGCTGCTCGTCACCTGCTCTACTATTGAGCGACATTATGAAATGGTATGCGTAAAACCCTTCTATTCCACGCAAATACGCAAAAATTTGCCGTTACGTGAACCGTCTCTAAACATACTAAATTCGACCGAAAAAAAAAATATGATTAAGAATTGCTTTCGATATAGTCATACACTCACACACAGATAACCACATACACATATACGAAATAAAAAATATCTACCCGTGCGTGCGTGTGTGTGTGTATGTTTGCGTGTATCTGCATTCGAATACGCAGCTATAGATATGACTTTACACATGTGTGTGTTGCATCAGTAACTACGACCGGGAGCGTCCCTGAAAAACCAAACTGCGTGATGTTTATATCTGCACATGTATGTGTGTATTCACAATATGTGTGTGCTTCTTTTGAAGAGAGCCTCTAACTGGAGCGTGCTTTTGCACCGCTCTTCATGCACTACTTTACTCCAGATTAAATCAGCCAGCAGTTTTTCGATGTCTCCAATTAGCTGGGAACAGCTACAACAGCAGACACAGACACACACACACACACACACACACACACACATATACACATATACGCACACAATCGAAGAAAAGGCGAGATATCATTATCAATGGAAATAACTGTATAATCAAATATTTTGGTATTGCAACAGTAATACCACAATAAAGATAACATTTAAATGGCTGTGAAATAATGCGAAGTCTAATTACACTGCCAAAATACTCGCATTTATGCATAATATTCAGATTTATTGTCTAACATCACCATTGTGATGTAACATCACTTTGTTATTATTTGTTGTTTTTTTTAACTTACCAGTCAGTTTATGCTTCCGTTAAATCGAGCCTAACCTCAACGTTGTCAAATGTTGCTTATGCATGACAATTTGATCATGATTTTCACAACTTTTCGTTCCGCCCAGCCACATTTTTTTAAAAATAAAACTATGACTTCTTATCAGCTATCGTTGACTTTGACAGAAACTCATAAAATATAAAAGAAGACGAAGAACAGTTGTCATATAATTTTCATTATTTATTAGCATGATAAAATGAACAGCTTTTTGCATTTGTTAGCACAAACATTGGAAGATTCAGAAACTTAAGATTTCCATTGGCCATTGAACGATGTTTAAGGCAAGTCTCTCTCCCTCTCTCTCTCTCTCTCTCTCTCTCTCTCTCTCTCTCTTTCTATATATATAACTCTCTCTCGAGTTGTTTTCCATCTTCTATGTTCAAAAATTCGGCAGAAATGTATTTGTGAGCCACATCTGATCCACCACAACATACCCTAATATATAACATACCAACAGTATTTAAGCTGAGATAAGTAATTTGCATTCCCAGCAATATGTCTGCAAAATAACATGCATTCATTTAGCAATAGAAGTATATATGTATATATATATGTATGTATGTTGATACACATTTTGACTTGCAGTACGCCCCTGATTGGCTGAATGAGATACTCATATTTTTGGTTCACCCGTGTTAGGTATTTTCTTTATGTGCGCCTGCTTGTACTGCAAACTCCCAATAGTTGTAGTTAGGAAATAAATAAATTGTGCACAATGTTTAACAAACAACGTTTTTTTCTTAACCAAAAAAAAAAAAAGATTGCTATCTACACAGATACATACAGACACTTGTAGATATAAGACAAAAATAAATAAATAAAGCGTATAAAAAATATGGCCTAACACTAAGTATTATTATAAGTATGTCGACTCAAATTTTTTGCGCATTTGAAGTTTTCGTTGCTTGCCGGGATAGATGGTGAAACTCTTGATATTCAATGCCCTTATCAACATACGCACTGTAAAATCGGGCAGCAGACTGGCCACAACCACCACGAAGATGTACAGCCAGATGGGCAAGGAACATAGCAATTTGTTGTATGCCCAGTAAATATCCGTATCGTAGTCCCTGTGAAATACGATTAGTAGATTTCAATCAATATCAAAATAACAATAGTATTCAAAACTTACAAGTTGATAACGTTGTAGATGACGGTTGTTCCCATAAATGCAAGTATCGAAAATACAATGCTCGCAATAAACCAATAGGATAGGTACATCGACTCCAGCCAAATCTTCAGGTTAACTATGATGATCACAGTCCAGATGAGTAAGGTGCCAAAGCAGGAGAACGCCGCCGTTTGGCCGCCATTCAATATGACATTATTGAAGGAGAAGATACAGAAGGCAAAGTAGAAAATTACAACCGAATGGTAAATCGCAAATAATGTCCACAGGAGGATATGGGGCCAATGTAATCGTTTATTATCCGTATTTTTCTTATAGAGTTTCGGGTTCCTGCATAAGTGAAATGAAAATTATAGTTAATATATATGGCTAATGGTTCTTAAAATAGATCAGTATATGTCCCAAATACTGAATGTATCTTTTTGTTGTATACCCTATATACCCATTTAAAATCTACAATAACTTATCTATTTTCCTAATCTATAAGAACCGGGCTTCGATTGAAATGAAAGCTCCAGTTCTTATGATAGCAGTTTGCAAAAAAAAATATATATGTATATACATATATATATATATATATATATAATATATACATATATGTATACAATGTAGTCAAAGTCAGAAATGCCATTTTCAAATCGTTACAGAGCTATTGCAACTATGATAAGCCAATATTATATATTTTTATTAATGCTAATTGGTACTCACTGCATTAGCACCTCCTCAGTGTAGGGTTTCTCGGATAGGGCAATCAATAGAATCGGCACCGACGTGTATAACACATTGTAGAGAGTCAAAAAGAGAGAGTCGTACACGGACGATGAGGAGAAGAGCGCGTGGAATTGAAATAGAAACATAATGCCCATGAACACGATATTCTTGTAGAAGAAGTAGAGCACCAGCAACGATACCCGGACACTATGATAATGACCATGGACCAACAGGAGGCGCTTTAGCATGCAAAATTTGGCAAAAGCAAAGTCGGCGCAACGAGCCGCCTGGCGGCCCTCGCGTCCCATAATGCCGATGCCGACATGAGCTTCCTGGATCATGGACACATCGTTGGCACCGTCGCCAATGGCGGCGGTGTTATAGTTCTCATTGGATGTCTTAATCAGTGCCACCACCTCGCTCTTTTGCAGCGGACTGAGGCGACAGCAGAGGACTGCTGTGCATTTGACGGCTATGTCGCGGAATTCCTTGGGTGCCTCGGACAAAGCAACGGTCAAACTCTTGCCATCAATGAGGAGAGCGCACTCCCGTCCAATGCCAAAGACGATCTCCCGTTCGAGAACATTCAGATGGACAAGTAGATCCTCGCGACTTTTGCACTCCAGTATAATATATTTCTTGGCATCGGGCTGTATATGGCCGCAGGATAGGGCGATGTTTAGAGCTGTTTCCACCTTGTCGCCGGTGAGCACCCAAATTTTGATGCCAGCTGCTTGCAAGGAGACCAGCGTATCGGCCACATCATCCTGGAGTGCATCCTCCACAGCTGTTGCGCCCAGTAGGTCGAGATCTAATCGAATGATTTAAAATAGTTATTCCAGAAACTGAATTATTGCATTATATTATTGTATTCCGTACTAACCACTTTCAATCTTTGAATAGCATTCCTCGCTCAATTGCTTTCGATTTTCCAAGGAGCTGTTTGCCAGGGCCAGCGAAGTGACAAACTCCTGATATTCCGTCTCGGGGATCTCTCGCCTAGCTATCGCGAGGGTGCGCAGACCCAAGCGAGCAAAGTCACTAATATGCCCATCGGTCTTGGCGACCAATCCGGCCGAGCTATTCGCACATAGCGGAAACACATAACTTTCGGCACCCTTGGTGTAAATCCACTTCTTGTTCGCCTCATCGCGGACAATCACACTCATGCGCTTGCGATCGGAGGTGAACTCGAGGACATGCAGACGATAGAAGCAATCCTCCTTTTGCTTTGCACTATTAATCGGACGCTTGTAGTCCAGATGTGGCGGCACAATGCGCACACGGAGCACTTCATCATCATCGCCCGTATAGACTAAGCCCAAGTTTGCACACGCCTCCACAAGCGCCTTCTCATCTGGACTGGAGGCCTGATAGTCCAGCATACTATATATATATGTATACGAAAATATGTTAATACACTTTAGTAGAAGTCCGAATGCAGACTATTCTTTTGGAAACCATTCTTTCTAAAATTTAGAAACAGTACCAATAGGAGAGGAACTGGCCAGGTTAATATTCACCTCAGTGTTTGCTGGATTTCATGCTTTCGTCGCTGGGACTCGGCTCGTATTAGTAACGTGGGCTGGCGTGTGAATGTGGGCGCTGCATAGGACTCTCGCGATGTGGTGCTGCCGGCACGGAAGATTCCACCCACTGGTGGCGACATGTTTTCAACGGGATTGGAGAGGTATGCATTGGGTGCACCATAGGAGTGAGCGCGTCTATGGCCCAAGATAACCTCACTGTTCGCCTCGGCATGCTGCTGCAGATCCCGTTCCGAGGTAGAACGTTGAAATTGCAGTGAAATGGGACGCATTGTGTGTGCAGTTTGGTTGGGTTTATCACATCCATTCCGGTCAATCGGGCTGCTGAATCCCGTTGCCTCTCCCGTCGATGCAATGTGCACCTTATTGGATCTGGCGAAATTGGGACTACGCTTGACCACCTGCGGCCGCTTGCGCCGCTCCACCTTATAGCTATCGTCGCCAATCAGCAGTGGATTCACATCAGATGATGTGGTCGTGGCATTAACGCCATTCGGATGCGCCGACAGGGATGTCTCAATCGTGTTGCTCACACTGAGTTCGGTGTGTGGACTAGTATTGTGACCCTCTTCGGTGATGTCGGTGATGGAGTACATGCCCGGTGGTCCCGACTTGTTACTTTCATTCTTAGCGGCAACTTGAGCATCTGGGGGCGTCGCTGCTGCCACCTGCACCGTGTGGCATACGGCCAACGCCTGGAAGAACACCTTCTGGCTCATCTGTTGGGCAAATTAGTTGATCAATATTTAATTAAATAATTGAACTCAAATTTTATTTTGGACTTACGTTAAATTTGTTAATGTCAATAAGTGCTTTGGTCTCCGGATCCTCCAGTCGGGTTTGCTTATAAATGAACTTGCTGCCAGCTATCGAACACTGCTGGAAATTCATTTCGTTCTTGGTCAAAGTGCCCGTTTTGTCCGAGAAAAGGATGTTGATCTGACCGAGCTCCTCGTTCAAGTTCGATGTGTTCACAATGCACTGTTGATCCGTCTCCTTCTCATATAGCTGTGTGTCCCATTCCATGTAGAAGCCGCTAATGATACGCTGCAGCTCGATCGTCACATACAGCGAGATGGGTATCAAATAGTTGAACAGTATCAGAAACGATAGATAATCCTGCAGAAATTGCTTAACGCTATAGCCATCCGCTGCAGGTCCCAGATAGGTTAGGTTTGGTATCACAAATAGCTCTTCGTAACTGTATTAAGTGTGGTTTAAAAACCAAATTAAATTGAACTCGAATTTAGCCAGACTTATATTGTATATGTATATACATATACATATACTTACCGTTTTAGGAAATACAGCAGGGTAACTATGGCTATTAACGCTACGAGTACAAATATTAGAAATCGGTTCACATAGGTTTCACTCGATGCTGTCTTGTTGCGGGTGAGTCGACTGTTCAATTGCAGCTTGGTCGTCATTCCCGTGTAGATGGCACAGCCAATTACACATTCCGTGTTCTTAACACGGGAGCCACGCAACAGCACATTGTCGGCGGAGAGGGGCAGGACTCGACCCTCGCTACCGGCTAGCTCGATCTTGCCATTAAAACTGTACAGATCCGTGATGGCACTTTCGCACTCGATAACGCCCAGCTTATGCATCTCCTCAATGGGTACTGTCGGCAGATCTCTGGGCACCATCAAGGTCTTTAGATTGGACTCGCCATCCAAGTTGGCCGTTGTAATGAAACACTTGCCATGGGGATCTGTTGTCCGCAACAACAACAAATCGCAGGGCACATCGCAGTCTCGCTCCACAACAACCAGATCACCAGGAGCCACATTCTGTGACTGTATTATTGCCTCAACGCCATTCTGAATCACGGTTACTGCAGTGCATACCAATAATTAGTTGATGTCATGATGTTGTATGCCTCAACTTTGGACACATACCTGGCGATCGGTTGACCACATTATCAGTTCTATAGCGTAAGATATCTTCATAGGCCTGCTTCGCAGCCGTAACAGCAATTACAAATACTAGAGGCAGCAATGACGTCATTGGCGATACAGGACTGTCTATAAGAAAGAGTAATACATACATGTACACAATTCATACACTTGAAAAATACGCCAAAGCCCCATTATCTCTTACCAATTAATAGCGATATGATTGTCATAACGAGAAAATAAAAATTTGCTATACGACGAAATTGTTCCAATAAATTCAGCGGCAGAAATGTGATCAATGTATATTTTGTGGACTTGATGCAATTTTGATTCTTTGGCTTTTTCTTTTTGACATCTTGCGAGCCGCCAATTTGTATTTGTAGCCAGTCATTTATTGTACTAACTTTGGAGCCCTACAAAAAATAAAAAATATTACATAATTTTATTTATTTATAAAATATTAGTTTATTACATGCACGCATGCACATTGTTTGTGATCAAAGTATTTTCAAATAATCCGCACCGTCTTCAGAAAGGTTCTGATTCAGTATGAGGGAGTTTTCGTAATACTTTCAATAAATGTTAGACCCATTCACAATTGATTATCCCCAAGTCTGGTCAACTTGCTGTATCGATTAGAGCTATTTCCACTATATATATTCTGTCTAACTTCAAATACTGTACAAACTGTAATTATTTTTATTAGTAAAAAATTCCATTTGAAGTAGTCATTCACAGCAATTTGTCCAAAATTTTATGCTCTCTACTCTAATAGTTGTGCATATCGTATATTGGAATGTCTATGCATAAGGTAAGCCACTGCTTGAGAATCTTTTGAATTCAAATATCATTGGCTAAGGTTAATAGGGTTAATATGTATGTATGTATGTATGTACACAGTTTTATGATCTTTGTGTAGGTTAAATTTTTTGAAAATTTTTTTTTTAATTTTTCTTCAAGTGTGCATTGATAACTAAGTTAGTTAGTTTGAGGATTGTTATATTGTTTGGTTCAATTGTGTGACGCACCTTACTCCGTCTCCATAGAAGAGATTCCTTTAGATAGAACTGCGGTTCCTGATCTATCCAAGTTGGCGTATGATATGTACCAATAGGATCAGTGCGTCGTAAACGGCTTTGATAGTCATGGCGAAAGAAATTCATTGTCCAACACGTGGCTGGCGTTCAATAACAGATCAACCGTCTTTATCCCATACAAGTTGTGAATGTGCATCTTTCCTACAGGGCTCGGTACACGGTGGATAGGGAAACCGAGGGCATGCAAACCGATTGATCGATCAGATTAGATCGTATCATCTATCTAACGAATCTTTATTATTTTTCTTTGATCCAGGGTATTCATTTTTTTTTTTGCTTTTTCCGCGAATGAAGAACTTTGAGAGCACCTGATGTTGTTTGTAGCGTTGTTTTGATATTTACATATATGTATGTATGTGTGTATAATCTGCATACAAAGTACGTGTGAGTGTGTAGGTATGTATGACTGTATCTGGCTTTTTTTCTCAACACATTAACAGCTATAACCTTAAAAATATGTTAAGTGGGTAATTTTAACACTTCAATTGAACAGTGCAGTACGTATGCACAGATGTATGTACATATGTACATATGTACATATATTGATATTATGGTCGTATTGTATATCAGTGCGTGGTATTTGATTTTCACATTTACATGACTTTTAGTTAGATCTTCAAGATTTCAATATGTATTTTTACACGACCATGATGTCGGGATCACGTAATGAGTTGAAGAACTCCACGATTTCATAGGATGATTGTTTATGTTTATATTATATATTAAGGTATATTTATATGTATGTACATATATATATATACATATATGTATATATATATATATATAGATATCGCGAAAGATCATGGCAAAAATTCAATTGCCAAATTTAAGATAGTGTCAAGGTACTAAGGCTCCATGGAAAGGAAAACAAAACATACATATACACATACGTACAAATACGTATACATACATATTCAGTTGAATATTTATATAGAAATCCACATACATAGCTAATATTTATTTAATTAAACACACTCAACTGTTGACCGCCGCGATGTGCACAACTTAAAAGCCGTTCTCACACTGAGAATTAGATCTGTTATGGGGCACTGGTGCTGGTATTCCCATACGGTATACCCATACAGATGCAAACAGCACTTCCAGCATCCAACTCACACACACTGCTCACGAACCAATATTCGTAAAAAGCTCAAAAGTTATTGACGAGCTACGGAGTAGTTTCCAGTGCTCTTATTCTCTATTTATAAGTTCAAAGTGCATGCCCAATTTGCCAGTTTTATCAAATTCGTCGATATTCGACTGAGCGCACACGGGAATGTGAATGAATCTATTATTTATGCATATGAATGCGTTTTCGATAATTGAACGAAAGAATTCCCTGGAAATAGTATAGCTATAGTATGGTATTCTAGATATATGTATATATTTGCAGGTGGCGAATGTACACTTAAATGAATGCTTCTTAGAGTTGGAGACATATCTGAATTTATTGAGTTCACAGCTAATAGTTGTATTTAGATCCATTTTAGACACTCTTTGAGCCAGGTTTAGTTTACTTCATATTTTCGTAGAATCGTGAAATGTATTTCCGACAGTCGAGGCTGTTCGAGCGCTGAACTCTCCTATCATATGTTGATTTATCGTTACCTAAATGTTATATGCATATATATTTACGCATTCTGCAGGCTGTGGCCTCTGAAGGGTATTCAGTTAAGTATAATCGGTCGTTGGTTATCCAGTAAAAAGCTTAGATAAACGATCTGTTGATTTTAATGATGATGCTTGGAAGTTATCCGTCATTTTACTACAGTGGCAATGTCTATGTCAAAATATGCTGAATCAGACTAATATTTTTTATAACTTGGTAAGGAAGATAAGCTCTTGTGTAAAAAACGTTTATGTTTACCAAGACATCTCCGCAAAAACTCAAACATCATTAACAACAATTAAATGCTTGGCCAAGTTGTCTAGTCTCAACGTCTCCCTTGTTTTAGTTTTATGGCAAAGAACGTACGATTTCCCAAAATCCGTTACAAACAGCAGAAAAGAACCAACGCTTATGAGCCAAAATTGTGAATAAGCACATATACGTCTATGACGGGATGTGTCATAGCCATATAAATGATTAGTTTTAGTGAGAGATAATACGTAGATAATAGGTACGAGGCTATGTAGAGATATTTGACATAATGATGTCGCAACTTCGCAAGAACTTTTAGACTGAATACTCAAATTTACTGTACATTAATACACAGGATTGATTTACAGGACTTCAGAAGTACATTTCGCATTGTTAAGTTAATACTCGGTCAGAATAAGCAAAAATAAGTGATGACGCTACAGTCGAGAGTAACCGACTGTGAAATACTCTGATACCAGTAAGAAATCTGATAACAGGTGACACAGAACAAGGTGGGTGTAGATAAGAATTACCGATCTTTGAAGAAGGTTCCTTGTCTTCAACCTTTCAAGATTGGCTTTAAGAATTCGTCAGATATAACCTTTCTAGTTTGGTAAGCATAGCTCCAAAATTGCCGAAAATATACGCTTTTGAGAATTTTGGGGGCCATCCAATTTGTGTTACAACATTTTGTAACTTCAGCTAACAAATTGTTGAAGATATGCGCATTTCAGACCTGCAGGGCTGAAGTTCCTGATGGTGCCGAGTGTGGGCGTGGTATGGAAATTTAAATGCCGATCTTTGAACAATTATGATTTTTAAGTGCGGAGGCTTGGATGCGGTGGAGATGAAGGTGGGCATGGCCGATACCGATCTTTGAAGGCCAACAACCTACGAACCAAATTTTGGTGTCTGTAGCTTTAAAATTGTGGGAGATATGCGGCTTTATCTGACGCGAGCGCTTACCAAATATATGTTCCAAGTTTCAAGGTTCTAGCTTGAGGGGTGTCGAGAAAAGTTTTGCTCAAACGGACGCACAGACGGACAGACATTGCACAAAACCAACATACTCTTGATGCCTTCGGTATCAGGGTATACGAATGAGTTCACAACTAAATTTAGTTCAAAATGATTCTTCACAATGATACTTATGCACAACATGTGTTTGCCTATTTTGAATTTCAAAATGCAACATGCAACATGCAACATGCAACTCACCCGCTTTCCAAAAATATCCATTTTAAATACACTCCAGCCAATGACTAATGTGGCCTGTGGTTATTGTTAATTTGTAGTTATTGTTTAAGTACAATGTGCCTCGGAGTCGCTTCAATCGCATACTATTGAGCGATTTGTGTATCTCCAGAAACACAGCGTTTACCTCGAATTGGTCTGAGTGCTTATCGGGAGTGCCTTTAGAAACCAATACATAAAAGACTAACGGTCACCGTTAATACTATCAACCGTCAATCGATCTGGGCATGTGCTCATGTATGAGTATATATATATATATATATATATGTATGTAAGCCAATGCGTATGTGTTGTCAAATGAGCACATACATTTTTTTAAGAGCGCAGATTGTGATTGTGGGGATTGAGCGAAACAGACGAGCAGGAAGCCAATTGATAAATACTATTTAATGCGGCTTACTCTCATCATATCGAGATCAGCTTTCACTGTCTGAGTTTATTATTATTTTTCTTATTTTTTTTGGCTTTACATGTTCAAAATTCAAGTTGTACAGCAACGCCGAGTAAAGCTGAACACAATTTGCCTGCCTATATACTAAAGGCACTTTGTACTGGTATCTGCATATTAATATCACTAATCTCATATAGCCGGGTTGTAAGTACGTTGCTCCTCAACTACTGCGGCACAGTGCGAAAACTTTTCTCTTTTGGGTCAATTGTGGTGCTCTCGGCTAGAGGCTTTCTCATATCAGCACAAACACTGTCAAAACTGATAAGATTATAACTGTGTTTTACCGACGCTGTTGACTAATACAGCTAAGCTCATATAGCGACGCGATATTTCTACGAATTGATCGACACATGTGCCCCTTACCTAAATAAATAAATATATATATGTATTTATATGTTTATATATGTATGTATATATGAATGCCTGAATTTAAACACAATTCCAATGAACTATTGGTTTATTAATATGCACCCATTGGGAGTTAACGAGGTCAGAACAGGTACATTGGACATGCGTATGTATCGTATATATCGTATTCATAAACGTTATCAATAGATAATTGAGTACACTGGCACTTGCCATTTGTGATGGATAGGTATTGCTCGATTTTCCGCTCTTTCTCGAAATTGTCGTGCCCAGCCGTAAGTTACACAACAGAAAGAGGTTAATGAGCGAATTCATTGTGGTTATTAAGTTGCAATCGAATTGGAAGGAAGCTTACCAATGGTGAAATGCATATTGGCCATATTTAGTGTAGCATACGTTATGGGGATTACGAATGAAAACGTAATTTAAACCGTTTTGAAATATTCAGTATTTATAATAGATTATTTGAAGTGTTGCAATCGGGCGTAACCGACTGCGAAATACTCTGATTTCAATGCAATACCAGCTGATAACAGGTGGCAAAAAACAAACATTTTATTTTATTATGTTTTTTCTATATTGGGGAAGGTACGTGGCTTTATCAATATATGACTATGAATTTGATCGATTTACTGCACCCTTGTTTACGTAGCACCCCAATTTGCGCACTTTGTCTGACATGCGGACATGCATATTATTAATATATATGTATGCGCATATATATATAATAATATAATATTTCAGGTTTCATATTTCTATTTGTAAGCGTACCGAAAAAAGTTGCAGACAGACATTGTACAATACCAACTATATATAAAATGTGTTAAAACACAGATTCTCGGTTTCTTGTCCTTTTAAAAGCTTCTTATATGCCCGGTTATGTTGCCAAATTTTACAGAACAGCCAAAATACCGACGAACAAGGCTAGATCGATTCAATTAAGAATATATATACTTTATAGCTTTATGGCTCGATCGACTCAATTAAGAATATATATACTTAATGCGGTGGAAGTAGTCGAAGAGGCTGTTACACCTTTTAACTCAATTTTATTGGGTTCAGGGTATAAAAGCCAAGACAGCATAAGACTGAATTATAAGCACTTGCCTACAATTTTCAATATATATATCTATATGTGTGTGTGCTTGTGCAATCATTCATTTTAAAGTCACAAAACCAATCCATAAAATAAAATAATCTCGAGCTGCGCGTGGTATACGGAAACTTATATTCCAAATCTGAAGTATGAAGCTCTTATAGTCTCTGAAATTGCCTTGTTCATACGGACCAAGAGACTGACAGACGGAATACCAGACAGCTAATGCTGATGCAGAATATATACATACCTTATGGGATGGGAGCTGCTTACTTTTGTCAGTTACATACATTTGCATGACAATTTGCAAAAACTAAACTGAAACCAGAGAACTCTACCAAATAGAATGTCTATCTATATATACATATATACATATATAAACATAGGTAACAAGTAACATCGAGCATTCGATCATTCTTGTTTATCTCTTGTTTGTATCTTAAGGGATTCAAGCGTCGTTTACTTTCGAGAAAAAAGTTGAAATTCATCTTTGCACATAAACAATAAAAATGTTATTATTTTTTGGTTGTACATTTTGCACTTGTCATGATGGTATGGCAAAAAGTGAGCTTTCTAAATATGCCATATATAATATTATTATATCCACTTATAATATCCATATACGATTCATAAATACACCAATTACATATTATTTATGCAAGGAACTGGTAAAACATGTAAACGTACCATTTTGTTAATATTATTGTCATGGATTGGATTGAAGTATTGTGTTAATTGTAATTAATTGGGATAGAACTCCGATCTTTACAAGTGTACGCAATTAATAATACGAGTATTCAAGAGCAAAACAAAATATACATTCAAATTTCACAAGTGCTGAAAGGAAGGCAAGCCCTCCACGCGCAAACTGATCTATTGGCAAACTGTCGAAGAATTGTTGATAGCGATAGTACTAAAAATGAAATGTGCGACACACACACACACACACACACATATATCCATATGTGTATGTGTACACTTTGAAATAGGCTTAACTACACGTCATTATATATGTACATACATATGTATATGCATATATCTATATATATATCTATGCTTAAATACTTATAAATAAACAACTGCCAATAAATGCTTCAAATCGAAGCATTTTGATTTTCTGGATCATTAATGTAAGAGAGCGATATATACATACATACATATTATCAGACGGATGTAGGTCTGTATCAAAATACCGTTTAATGCTTGCGATATAAAAGGAGTTATCTCCGCGTCGCAAGTACTGGTCGCTGTTACTCTAATGTTACACTCTCTTAACCATCGACTGTCACGAGCGAACCGAGCGAAAGAGATAAAGTCGGTAGCCATATCTTATCTTAAAACATTGATTCATACACACACATACATATAGACAAGCCAACCACCCCATAGACTTGACTCACGGCCATTGGTTGGGTGGAGCGTCTGGCCTGGGTTGAGACCTCAGCCGATGTGTTGAATTATGTCTGATAGAAGACATACCAAATATTTGAAACATTAACGCCAATATTAAAAGTGCTTTCCAGTAAATAAACAACGAATTTGTTATTATCTTATATCCACATATGCATGTACATATTTATTTTGTGTAGTTATTTCGTTAAGTTACAAATTTCTATATATTTAATTATGTTGCACTTTATGAATAAGATAAAAAAGTTTAACGTGAACCACCAACTACAAATTTCAGTTACATGAGTCACCGATATTATCATATTTTGAGCACTTAGTCAGCGAAATCGGAAAAAGGTGTGTAGCTCACCAATGCATCAGCTAGTAATATATATATTTACCACTGAACTTTATGTTTAGGCAATCACGACATCAAATGAAAACTGTAAAGGGCCCAGCATACTCTTATTGATCTGAGGAGGGTTTCCTTTCAAAAGGCACAAGATGATTATTGAGGTGCAGACTTGTCTATGTGGATTTACACATATATATATATGTATATACTTATTTACTTAGCATACAATTTTATATACTCCGAAAAAAAAACGTCCTAAAATGTAAATTACCCTAAAAACTAGAACAATTTTCTCGCTTATAGAAATAATTTCTTAATGTGCGAAAAACTAACTCTTAAAATTAGAAATCTCTTAACAAAAGAGAATATTTCCAATAACTAGAAATACAAACTTTTAATTGTTATCCACTTTGCTCTCTTTACTGCCTTGTTAAAGTTCAGCTGAAAAATCGCAGTAAAATCGTAAAAAAGTTCTTTAGTATGAATTTTTATATACAATCTGAAATCTAAACATCTTTAATTTAGGCATATTTTTTCTAAATTTTCGAAAAATGTATCCAAAAATGAATGAAAGAAAACAATGGTTTTTAGATAGACACGACCTTCCGGTTCAAAAATACTCTTTGTGAAACTTTCGGCAATTTGTTTCCTTATTTGAGTGAGCATTAATTTCAAACAAAATTTGCGTATACAACATTAAAATGTACTTACCCACTAACACTACATACCAACGTTTTCTCCCAATTTCCGAGATAGGTCATAGAATATTCTAAACTCATACACGTTTACGCTTTTTGGCTCTCATGCTTTGCCCATGATTGAGCTCATTGCTCCTGGTTAGCCGGCTATCGGCTATCGCCATTCAGATTAAACGCTTTTAGATATACATATACATATACATATGTATTCGTTGATAAGTGGAACATTATTGGACTTGGACTTGGACAAGTTAAGCATTTCAGAATAGTAATTGTTGATTATATATAATCTATAGCTAGTGTTAACATAAAAAACCGATTACACATTTTTGGCTATAATGTAAGAATTCCTCTGTGCATAATTACAATAGCTACTGCTTTGGGTACAGGTGGTTCATTCAGAAAACACATCGTTCTTGTGAACAGGATTAAGTTAATGTTAGCAGGGGTTCCTATCACAAAGAATGGAAAATAGACTTAATAATCTCGATTCGATAATACACAACTAATGTTTGTCCAGTTTCAGTCGGAATTTAGCATGGCAATATAACACTTCAGTGCCAGCAATAATCCATCAAAGTTGAAAGAAAGGTTAAGGAAGGTGATCGAATTAGTCCCCATAATGGCGAAGTCTAGTAACAAAGAGAAGAAGCCATTACGGATAACCATTGGCAATGTCAAACCGGGAAAGAACTTGCCACTCAACCGAGTGAAAACGACCAAATACACCTGGCTTACTTTTATTCCATTGAATTTTTACGAGCAATTCCGAAGAGCCGTCTACTTTTACTTCCTCATTATCACCATTATATCGTTTTTCGTTAGTATGTCATATAAATAGTATGTACGTATGTGTCGAAATACAACAAATAACATTCGTTTATTCTACAGATGTCACCCTATCTCCTTTGGTGTCACTCCTGCCCCTGTTGTTCGTGATGATCGTAACGGCACTTAAGGAAGGTCTGGAGGACTATGCCCGAATGAAAAATGATAAAATTGTTAATAAATCTAAAGGTGTGTAAATATGGTCACTATAAGCTCTATAGGCAAAAAGTCTCTAATTCCTCATTTGCATATTTTTAGTGACCGTTATACGCAATGGCAATGAACAATCCATCAATTCGGAATATATGGTACCAGGCGATATTGTGGTGGTGACTAGTGCCAGTGATGTAACATGCGATTTGTTATTACTGCACACATCTGGAGCAGAAAACATGTGCTTTGTCAATACAGCCAACTTGGATGGCGAGACGAATCTGAAAACGATCCATGTACCACCCAACTTTACATATGATGTGAGTGGACAGAATTTAAACATGGGTTGCATTATTTGTGAACCAGCGACATCGGATCTGTATCGATTTAATGGACGCATTGAATTCGAAACGACAGCGGGAAGCGAAAGCAATCCTGAGCCAATACCGCTGGATATCGATAACCTCTTATTGCGTGGTGTACGAATCAAGGGCCAGGGCCGGGTCCTGGGTTGTGCCATTTACACGGGAATGTCGACAAAACTGCAACTGAACAGCCGTTATACGGGCAACAAGTCAGCATCCAGTGAGAAATACATTAATAAATTTATTGCAGCGCTCATTATAGGAATGGTGGTTGTGGTGTTCATACTCTATATGATCGAACGGTAAGTCTTCTAAATAGTAATACCTAAATACGTTATTTACATTATTTACTTATTCTTCTTAACGAAGACCAAAAAATAACTTTTTTCCTATTAATAAAATTTACTAAATTTGAATTCAAAATATAAAATCTGTAAATTATCATTTAAAATGAGATCATTACATAAAAAATGCATGTTTTATTTTCAGGCAAAAAGCGGCTAATGTTTATCCGTCTATGTACTACTTGGGACCACCAATTGACTACAACACAGTTATGCAAATATGTGTGGACTTTTTTTCATTTCTGATTTTGTTTAACTATATGGTACCGATTTCGATGTATATGAATATTGAGCTATATCGGGTTTTCGGCGCTCTCTTTATGCAATCCGATCTAGAACTATATGATGAGAAGACCGATCAGCCCTGTTCAGTAAATGCATCCAACTTGAATGAAGACCTGGGCCAAATCAACATACTGTTCTCGGACAAAACAGGGACTCTAACCAAAAATCAAATGATATTTCTTAAGTGTTTCGCTGGTGGCAAAAACTATCATTTACAGAACACCCAATTGTATTGTCCCGATGATGATGAAAGACATGAACTGGGCATGATGAATGTAAGTAGTTTTAACTGTTGATCACCAGTGTCATCTTATTTGCGATCATTCTCTTTTTAGAACGAGGTTATGGACTTCTTTGTGGCATTGGCTCTGTGCCATACCGTAGATATTTTAGAGAGTTGCGATGAAAAATCCGAAGAAGCCCAATCTGAGCTCCAAAACCTAATATCGAGTGACATTATTAATAGATACCAAGCATCTAGCGCCGATGAGAAAGCCATACTGGAAGGCTGCGCCAAATTGGGTTTGATATTCAAAGACATTACCGAGGACAAGATTCGACTAAGCCGTATCTTTGATGGCATGGATGCCAGCGATTTGCAATTTGAGCGCCTACACGTGCTCGAGTTTAGCTCGGAGAGAAAAAGAATGAGCGTTATCGTTCGGGATGAGAGTGGTGTGATCTGGCTCTATATCAAGGGTGCGGAATCTTCGATTCTACCACGCTGTAATCCATCTTCGCTGATCGATCAAACGGATGCCCAAATCACTAAATATGCCAAGGAGGGGCTTCGTACCCTAGCCGTAGCCAGGCGAACTCTCACCGAAAGCGAATATGAAGCATTTGTTGCATCCTGCAAAAATATCAATATTCAAATAAACAATCGACAAGAACTTATGGCGGAATGTTACCAGAGCATTGAAGTCGGTAAGATGCTACCAATATGTACTCGCTTACAAATCTACGACATGGATATAATTTCAATGTTTCACTTCTTATATATTTTGGGCATTATTTGTATACTTTGGAATATTGTTTTCTCTGATATTTATTTACAAGTTAGGCAGAACACTAGTACACATCTAAAACCAAATAGAAAAAAAAGAGCATATTTGACGCATATTTTTCACATGTAGTTCTTGATACAAATGGAAAACCAATTTGAAAAGATTATTTGAAAGTCTATTTTGAAAACAGTACGGCTGAGAAACTTATAATAAGTACTGTCGACAAGTATTTTCATTTATCCTCTTTATTTATAAACCAAAATAACTCTTCTTCCAGGACTTGATTTGCTGGGTGCTACGGCATTAGAGGATATGCTAGATGATGAAGTTGATGACACATTGACTGCATTGCAGGAAGCTGGCCTAAGAATATGGGTACTAACGGGAGACAAGGTGGAAACGGCTTTTTCCATTGGCATGGCCTGCAAGCACATACCAGAAGTGGCTGAAGTACACTTTCTTATTGACATTACCGATCCGTCAGAGCTGGAGAAACGATTGAGTCAGCTGGAACTTGGCATCGCTTCGAATGCGCCCAAGCCCACTTGTCTGGTAATCGATGGAACAACTGTGGGTGCACTTTTAACGCACTTGCCAGAGCAATTCTCTGAAGTGGCACTAAAATGCCACGCTGTGCTTTGCTGTCGCCTGAGTCCACTTCAGAAGAGCGAAATAGTCACGCGTATTAAGAAGACTGGCAAATATATCACAGCAGCCATTGGTGATGGTGCCAATGATGTGTCCATGATCCAAGAGGCCCACATTGGCATTGGCATATACGGTGTGGAGGGCAAACAGGCAGCTCGAAGTGCTGACTACGGAATTGCCAAATTTAAAATGCTTCAGCGCCTATTACTTGTCCATGGCCATTACAATACGGAGCGACTGGCATTTATGGTGCTTTTCTACTGCTATAAGAATGTTATTATCACTGGATGCATGGCGCTATTTCAAGTATATGACTTGTTTTCGGCTACTTCTGTGTATAACGAATTGTTTCTATGGCTATTCGATATTATTTACATATCCGTTAGTTTCACGTATTTGGCCATGTCCGACAAACACTATAATGAAAAGACATTATTACGGTGAGTGTATATGAAAAATAACATTCGAAATATATAAATTACAATTTGGATTATGGTTATGTTGCAGATTCCCAACACTCTACAAGGGAATTGCGCACAACCAGCACACCTCTTGGAAAATATTCACGTTATGGATTCTTAATGGCGCCCTTCAATGTTTCATTATCTTTTACTTTGCGTATGCAGTTTTAAATGATAATAATATTGTTTTTAATAACGGGCAAACTGCCGACTTTACAACATTTGGAACTATGCTTATAACGGTACTCGTTATTGTGGGCAACTTAAAGATCATTCTGGTTTCACACTACATGAGCTATCTGAACTTTATATTTATTGTTGCATCAATATTTGCATTTATCTTAACCACATATCTCTACAATTTATACCATGGCAGCAGTCTTTATCACGCCTACAGCTACATATTAAGTTCACTTCCCATATGGCTCTATGCTATCATTTGTACGGTAACTTGCTTGCTGCCCGACTTTCTTATGAAGGCTGTATACGATATGTTCTTAGATCCGCCAAAGTTGAAAGTTGAAAAGCTGAATTCGGTCATTTAAATAATATAAACATCTGAAAGTAAATCGTCATACATAATTTTATTCATATATTGCGTATTATGCGTGATCGAGATTTAAATGTTGTTCGTTAAATGTTTTAAATTTGGCGATTTTCCTTATAAAGAATAGAGACAAATTTGAGCAACCGTGTTGAAAATTGGCACAAATTTATCTATACCTTATCAATTGATCATCTAAAAATCAATTGATTTTATATCAATGTTTATTTCTTATATTTTTTATACATAGAAACAATAATAAAAGTAAACGCTGCAACTAACCAGCAATTCTTTATAAACATTTGGATCGTATTTTATTTCGTGTCGTCGTGTCGTGTGAACAAAAAAGTAAGAGAAAAATTGAAACCTAACGAAATTTTGCTTCTGCATTTTGAGCAAAATTTCAAGAAATAAATGCAACATATAGCTAGCAACTCACTTAACATAATTTTTCTAATAAACACACCCATTCCCTCCTCCATCGTTAACAAAAAAAAAAGCCGTCAAAATTGAGTCGACAAAGATTGACGACACTTTTCCTCCAAAAACTGCTATGGAGGAGAAAGCCACAACAAAAGATCTAGATCAATGGATTGAGCAGCTAAACGAATGCAATCAATTGACAGAAACACAAGTTCGCACGCTCTGCGATAAGGCAAAGGAGATCCTATCGAAGGAGTCAAATGAGCAGGAGGTCAAATATCCAGTTACCGTTTGCGGCGATGTTCACGGACAATTTCACGATCTAATGGAACTGTTCCGGATAGGCGGCAAGTCTCCCGATACCAATTATTTATTTATGGGCGATTATGTGGATCGTGGCTATTATTCGGTGGACACGGTCACACTGCTCGTCTCACTAAAAGTGCGGTCACAATCCTGCGCGGCAATCACGAATCCCGACAGATCACACAGGTCTACGACTTCTGCTTTGAGTGCCTGCGAAAATATGGCAATGCGAATGTTTGGAAATATTTTACCGATTTGTTTGACTATCTGCCATTGACGGAGCGCTACTTTCTATCTGTTTCCAGAAAATGTGATTTTCCTCTTCTCCAAATCCAGTCAATGGTTGGGACCGCTTAAGGAAATTATTGATCATTAGATGTGCGATCATTATTGATTATGTGAGGAATATTTTATGGTGAACTTGTGATGTGTTGAGCATATATCATTAAGCTCATCTCAGATGCCGGATTCCAAAATAAGATCTATTAAACAATCTCTTTTAAAATTTCCAATTGTAGGCATTTGTGCTATACGTTGGGCTTATAATGGTGTTATGTTTTACTTTCAACTATCTACGACAGTTGCGCCACACATTTTGCTGTTCTTAAAGAAAATGTTGGTCTACTTCTTACATTTCAGCATATTTAATTTGCTATTGTTTTTACAGAAGTACGTGGAACAAGCACATTGTTTTTTCAACACCAAATTGCCATGTGTTTCAGTTTACGCACTAAATCAAATAATTGTTAAGCAATTGTTTGCACAAAATGTTTATTTAAAGTTCATGTCAATCATTAAAGACCAGTTGTCGATTTGTATATTCGAATTGTACACACAATGTGGTTTGCACCACTTGTTGTCTCATTCGTATCCATATGCAAGCAGTTGTAAAAGAAAAGAACGCATCAAAACTGAAATCACATGGATGATTTATTGCAACCAATGATCGTTAGTAACTCATACAAAGGTCTTCAATTGCATGAATGCATGTTTAACTATAAATGTACACTAGAAGTCCGATTTATGTATGTTAATATAATCTCCTGTAGTGAGCTCTTTAAAGGTATGACTTGCCAGGATATGCACCCAAACAAATAATATTTAACAAAAATTGCATTCTGCGATAAATTACTTAAATATTTACAACAGGTTTGAAAAATAAATATATGTATGACTTTTATATACTTATGTAAGTTTAAAAGTGTTACTCAGATTTTAATAAACTGTGGACACAAATCGTAAATTTAATTAGCCATTGTCCTATTTGGATTATTTCAGTCGTCTTTAAAAAAAAAAAAAAAAAAAACAACACATAAAACAGGCTAGGTATATGTCGTTAGATTATGTCCCTAAATACTCTACAAATTTAAGAGAGAACTAAAAATATGTATAAGAAATCAGAGTCGAGGATAAGCAGACACACCCACTTGTTGCTTATGATTGAATTTGATTTTTGATTTTGAGGTTTGTAAGCACATATGTAACTTATGGGACAATTGAATAAAGTTCGTTCGAAATAATTAAATTGTAGCTTTGGTTGACAGCGTTTTTCAAATTTGAAGATAATATACAAATAGGTTAGTTGCTTTTTTTAACGTCTTTACTGTCGCCATCCTTTGCCTGGCCGCGGCCCAAAATTTTCGCCAAACTATCCCAAATACCACCAAAGAAGATTGCACAGCTCAGATTCTCCAATGGCAGGAAGGGATCATGTATGCCCAGTAGGATGGATGACAGTTTAAAGTACACCAAGAATATAACAATGCCGAAGTAAACTAATGCATGTGGCGCTGAGATCCAATCAGTCTTTTTGTCCAGCACGAAGATAATGGAGGCCAGCAACGACGCTTTCGTGTAGCTGAAAGAAAGAAGTTGTCAACCATAGCCATAAATGCAATTGATTGACTGAGCTTACAACGATGGCTGCATGAATTCCATTGCGGTCGGTGTCCAAGCACCTCTAATAAGGCGTTCTATCAACTTGGTGAAACCAGCGCCGTTGCCCTTTAAAGTGCCGATTATGATCATGATTATCCATGCATTTGGATACAGTTTGGCAGCATGTCCGACACCGTCATACACTTTCTTGGCACGGTAAATTTCCTTCATGGCACTGGCGACAATTTTCACCGGCAGAAACTTAGCCACCTTGTAGCCAATATCAAAGGGTGTATAAAACACAATATACCTGCAATAACATTATGCATTTATAGCATTATCTAAGAAGTTGAGAGTAGTTAGTCAATAATAGCCCTTACCACACAGCGGTGCCAACAAACAGCTGACCGGTATTCTTCAATGGAGCCAATATGGGCTCTCCGAGTAATCCATTGGCAACCATGCCACCAGCGAATATCACCAGCATTGTGGATAGCCAGCAGGCAAGCGGATGTTTCCTGGAGAAGGCCTGAGCGTTGGCGCCCAAATCCTCGCGCACGGCCAGCGCGGCAAGTAAACTGTGCGCGATATCAAAGAACGGAAACATTTTCAGCTTGATGACCTGATTGGCCACATCCAAAAATGCTTCCGGGTCCATGATCAGAGCTGATCTTGTGTCCTGCCTTCACAAAGTATATTCTGAAAGCGATAAAAATAAATGGACTCATTTTGTGTTTTTTATTATATACAACTAAATTCAATTATATACCATTTGTTTTTTTCTTTTTCATTTACTTGAAAATATTATATTACAAGTCTTGACATTTTCAAATGTTATATAATTGTAGACTAATTTAAGCGACAACTAACAATTTGTGCAAAAATAACAGCTAAAACGGTATGAAAGTTGCAAAAAAAAAAAGAGAAAAACAAAAAATCCCATTTAAGTATATATACACAAGCAGTATATTGAAAATTACATATATACAAACATACACATATGCGTTTATATATATATGGCTATATCGGTGTACATACATATTTTATATGCACTAGTTCTACTTTCTCACACTTGTGATTTTATAGTATGTTCAATTGAAGCTCTTTGAACCCGCACTCGCATCGAAATACCAAGAGATGTAGAAGTTGTCGAACTATATGTTAATGTCGAAAACATAAAAACAAATTCTAAGTCTAAATAAAAGTTTGGCTGCTTTGCCAGAGCTCCAAAAATACATTTTGCTGATGAATCGGGGAGGGCTGTCCGAGGCGCGAAACGGGTCCGTTGCCTGCCCTTCCGTGCGGTCGTCGCCTCTCTTTCGTCCATTTCTTCATATCTCTTGTTTATTTGTGTGCACATGTACGCCCCGTGCTCTGACGCTGACTATTTTGGAGGTATGTACATATGTACGTATGTATGTATATGCACAAAATATTTTCTTTGGTTGTCTCACTCGCATTTCCGGTTGCACCTCCTTCAGGACTTATCATTAACTCTTTTATGAGCACATGCTCACTGTTATTTATTAAGCTAAGCAATTTGTGTACATCTTTGTAGACATGTACATTCATATCCATGTATGTACATTACTTACATTAACAATAAAAATAATATAACAGAAAAAAAAGAAAATCTAACAAATTACCTACGTAAACGCGCGACCAACGGATAGCTGAGTGCAGCACGTACACGGGGAGACTGGGCTCGAAGCTGGCCCGTATATTACATGCTCATCTTCTTTCTTTTTCGATAATTCTATGTCGCTCTCGGGAATATGTTATATATTTAGAATCTGCGAGTTTTTTTTTTGGTACAGAGAAAGAAACCACAAATTCATATGCATGTACATATGTATGTGCTCGCATGCGTAAAAAGCTAATTAGGCGGCTGAGATGATTGTGTCTCATAATTATAAGTTCTGGTCTACAACACTTTATGACTACACATGTTTGCATGCAGGAGAGTGCTTGTTTGGTTGTATTTGGTTATTGGCACATACATGTATATATCGTAAAGTGCAAAAAAGTTCTTTTGACACGTCTTTGATGCTTTCCCTTGGCCTAATAAATACAAATCCATAATCTCCGGTCACATTGTTTCTCAGCTGCTTCTTGCATTGATAAGAGTTGAATTGGATAGTCTTTAGGCAATCGATAAGTCTTGAGCTGGATACAATCGATACATCGATTTGTTTTACTATAAAATTTTTTATGTTTTTTGACATCCCTAATTTAGGCTATTTTTTTGTGATCTTACAAATTCCAATCAGAACGTTGAACATTTTGTTTATTTCCTTTTTAAGTCCGTCCACGACATCTAGAATCTCGGCTAAAAATTACCATAAGAAGTCCAACAAACAAACATACATCAACTACAAAACTAAATAAGACGCGAATGTATTTGCATATTTATTGTTTGCACAAAAAGTGGTGCAAATATTACATTACCTTTAACAATAATATAAGGGCCCAATTTGGAAAAGGTAAGTGTGATTCGCAGTTAAATTGCAACGCTACATGTAATTACCAACAAATAAAACCAGCTTTCTTCTCATTATACTGTTGATTTGCACTCAAATAATCATGTGTGTGTGGGTTTATATTAACAGCCATTGATCACACACACACGCATACGCACTTTTTGTGAATCTTGGCTTATTTTTATGAACTGATTTGCACATTTTCAAGTTCGCAGCTGAAGCGTGTTAACAAGGGCATTTTGGTTGAATTATAACTAATCGCGGATAAGCCACAAAAATATTATAATATTTAGTAATTTTCCAAATTTGTATTTATGTAAATACATATGTAAATAAATTATTCATGCTCCCATGCTTGCCAATAATCAAAAAGTCAACACTACATATGCAATATGTAAATGAAATGTATATATGTAAAATTGCGTAAAATGCTTATTAATAATAAAATTGCTAAGTGGGGATCGCAACATAGGTACCTTATCGATTGGATAAACAATTCTTAATTTCCCGAGAAACTGGAAACACAAGCATGCTTGGGTGTATATGATGGACTGTTTGTAATGTTTGAAATGGGACATTGATTTTCAGATGTCTTCGAATTCATCTAAAAAAAAATCGTCTGGTTTGCGCATGCTGTGGATACCAGGACGAAAAAGTAATCCGAAAGGTCGATTGAGTTCAACAAATAAACACATCTCGTACTCGCCAGCCCAAAAGAAAAACGAGGTGTGGACCTTGGGCGGCAGACGGGCCCAAAGTGAACTGATTGACTTGTGAGTATACCACTATTGCAAATTCTCGACATACAGTCGAACATATTTTACAATTAACAACTACAACACGCGCTATCTAAATGAAAGTTGAGCGTCCATTACCCAACAGCAACATGAACATCTAATGAAACCCTGCGCACTCGCAAGCACTATTTGCAATTCTTATCGTTATACCACGAATACCAGCAAATGTGTGTATGTTCACAAATATCAGCAGGCCAAGCAGATATTCAATGTTTTAATTATATGTGTTTATATATATGAATACTAATTTACGTATATAAAATACCTAAGATCTATATATATATATATGTAATATATATTTCATACGATAACTTCATGGTATTCTTTTAGGCCCTCGACGGAAATCAACCTTGCTTCTACATCATCATTGGCTATACTGGGCACCATGTCCTCAACGCTTGTGAAAGGCTTGAAAACGGACTCACTTCGTGATAGTATAACGCCAAATGATTCAATTGCTGTCCCCGAATGTGTCACATTACCAACAACTCCAGTCGCCGCAATAATTCCAAATTTGAATAGTCCACTCTCGGAGCTGGCTCCGTCGACACCCTCAACGGCAGCTATGCCATCCCCGATATTGATTACCACAGTTGAAGTAAGTATCTCAAATCGACTGCCTTAATATTTAAACTAATTTTGACTTTACCCGAACATCAGCACAACATTTTAAATCTTGATGATTTGCCAAAGGTGCCATCGGTCGGCGAAACAGATCTGTCCACATCAGCTGTCGTATTGAATAGCTCGGCTGGGACGACAGCTTCGATAGCTACCAATTCATCCCCATTGGCCAACCGAAAAGCCCATAGTCAGCCAGCAGCCAACAACAGCTCCCCCCAGAAAGGCAGATACAGGAATCACAACAACAATCAGGTTAAACAAAATATATGATATCATGGTGTAACTACAAGACAATAACTTTTGTTTTTGCCATCAAACAGGATGACATCAATTCCATCGAAAGCATTTGTAGTTTTAATCGAATCCAAGTTAGCTCCGATTTCGAGTGGATCGATGATATGGTGCAACAACGCGACTGCAGAGAGCTGATGCACAAAAACAAACGTAAGAAATCAAAAAAGACACTCCACAGCAACGTATCAGATCAATTGGATGGATTTAAAGTAAAGGAGAAAAACAATACAAAATCTATGACACACTACGATGACAATGATGAAAAGGTTGTTAAGTGTCTGTATTATTCTCTCATGTGCTGCGACTGTACAATATCATAGATATACATATAGAAATAATAAAAAAGAACGGCAGCTGTATGTAAAATGTATGCATTTAAAAAACATCTCAAATATTTTGAATGTATTTAAATACTAGTAAATTTTTATACGGATCAGCAGATAATTTGCTAATAAGTTTCTTATACGTACAAATGCTCTGTTCAAAAAACCCGTGACCAGGTATTCCATTAGATTACATAATATCCACAGTTGATAATGCATCGAATTTGTGTACCGTACACATTTTGAACACGGTCAAAACTGAAAATCGAAATACTTCAAAGAATTTTTTGTATAGATTTACACCCATATTCTCGATAGATATGTATTATATACACCTATTTGATACCTTTTAAACACATGTATATTTTTCTGTAAATAAAGTAAAAGCATTTTTCTACTGATATTCGTAAGTTGCATTTGTCACGTTGCCAAATCCTCGATCGGTAATCGCGATGCATTAGCAGTCACATTTTCATTAATATCTCATTAAACATTCACATGTACATGAATATACCCATTCAAAGTTCCTTTAAATACAGCTCCTGTTGCACAGGATAAGTACAAAAAACTAAAAAAAAAAAACAACACTCATTGTTCAACTTGACATAACATTTTTCATAAAAATTTAATACAAACATTAAATTTACAAATATATATATATATAAAAACAATTCACAATCACATATAAATTTCGGATCATTTATCATTTCGGATGTTAAATATTTCGATTCGCTACATTCCTCAAGTAAGGTTAAAATTTGCTAGTCCAGAGCAGAAAATTCAGGATCAAAGTTATTGGTGTTGCTATTGCGGCTATTGGTGCATTCACATTAGGTTTATCAATGAATCAGCTAAGAACGTTATTGCTTTGCCTTTTGCTGCTTCTACTGTTCGTTGCTTGATTCATATACATGGGATTGGTGCATTCGGTGTTTAAGTTTATGTTCGCATTGTAATGGGAATCGAATTCTGCACCTTTGCACTGAAACTCGATCGCATCAATATCATTTGTACTTTTAATCAAAATTTCTCTTCCATTCATTGGACCATTCGTAGTCTCGTAGAGTACTTTCTTTCTTTCGTTGACATCTAAATCGTCATCTGTGTTATCATCCGTATCGTCACCGTTTTCACCCACATTGAATATAAATCTAGCTTCATTACTGGGATCGCTCTTGTGACTACATGATCTGCTCTTTATTTTCCTGTATCTCACAGATTTTCTCGATACATGATTACTATTGCGCTGCAAGTGAATAAATAATGATGAGTTAATAATCTGCTAACCCTTCATTCCGTGCCTCCGGTGCTTACCTGCAAAACTGCAAATATTATGGAGAATATCGTAATTATCAGTAAACAGATGGCGACTGCAATGGCTGTGATGGCCGTCAGTGGTGAATCGAGACGCAAAACAAATTCCTTGCTATTGCCATCGCCGCTAGTTTCGGCTCGATCCATATTTCTGAATATTCTGTCGGAAACCACAACAGTGCGACGCTTTCCAGCTGTTGAGGCAGTCTTACATTCACCTGCAATTTACAGTTCATTTATATCTTTGATCTCTCAATTCACCTTGTGGCGGCTAATGCAATATTTACCCGTCTCCTTGTCACAGTGACAACAGTTTTCAGATTCAGTTTCATTATCGCCGCCCCCGCTTTTGTTCTGGCAGCACGGCACACACTGACTGTTCAATTGATCCAAGTGGAGGGGCGGAGCGCATGCCTTGCACGAGTAAAGGCCGGGGCCAAAGCAGGAGCGACAGGATTCGTGGCAGCTCTTGCACGTCTGTGTTATTGTATCATAGTACTGAGAGCTAAGGCATTCCATGCAAAGTCCGCCATCCAACATAAAGTGTGGGGGGCATGATGTGCATGCCAGTGGGCCAGCGCCTAAAACAACAATAATCGATTTGTTATATATATATATATATATATATATATATATATATATTTGTGTATATTAACCATTGCAGGTTTTGCAGTAGTGATGGCATTTCTGACATCCAAACTCCGATTTGTAGAATCCCTCGGGGCATTCCGGATGGCATTCGCCAGCTGCCAGCTGCCACCCAGCCGGGCACTGCACGCACTGATTACGACGCGGCCCACTGCAAGTGTGACAACTAAGATAGCATTTGGCACAGATGCCGCGATCGCTGTAGTAGCTGCAAACATAGATAAATGCATAAGACAAGAAAATGGATAAATGCATAAGATAATTAAATCTAGATAAATACCCATCGGCGCATGTTGTGCGACATTCGCCGTTCTGCAGTTCAAGTCCCTTGGAGCAATTGCTGCAATTGGTGCGAGATACGCACTGGGTGCAAGTATGCAAACAGGGCGTACAGACGCCCGTCTCCATATAGAAGCCATCTTGGCAGCCGCTCACACAACTGCTCTGCTCCAGCAAGCGATTCTGATGGCATGACAGGCAATTCGACGATAGTGGCCCGTTGCAAGTCTCACATGAGTCGTAGCACGGCATGCACTTGCCCTCACTGTGACTATAATATTCAGCTAGTATGTAGGATGTGGCAGTGGCAGTAAAATGGGTGATTAACAAACAACTTTTACACATGGTAGCCAGTCAAGCAAATTATATATTTACATTCAAAACAGGTGTCGCTGCCGGCCGCAGCGCATTTGTCCTTCTTGTTGAGCAGCCAATTTGGCAGGCATTCTGTGCAGATGCCATTGCTGCTGCACGTCTTGCAGCCATCGTGACAGGGCAGGCATTCCAGGCGCTTCTTATCCGCATAGAAGCCATCCGGGCAGTTGTTAAGGCACTTATTTTGCCAGGCATATCGACTGGGTCGGCAAGTGATGCAGTCAGTTTCGGTGGCTCCGTTGCATGTGGCGCACGAGGAGTGACAGTAGGCACATCTGTGTGTTGCATGTGACAAATAAATAATACATCAAAAAATATACTAGAGAATCTTACTTGTTCTCCTCCGTTTCGTAGGTGTCCAAGGGACACGCAGAATAGCATTTGTTCTCATGCATGACGAGATGATGATCACAGCTGGTACAATACTCGGGACGGTCCTGACATGACGCACAATTGGGCTCACAAGGCACACACGTTCGATTCCTAATATCTGAGAAAAGTGGTGAATTTAATGCGAGATATTAGGAATTTAACCGTTCGTTATTGGTGCTATTTGTGTATATGACATACCCTCAAAGTAACCGTCGGGACAAACTTGCAGGCAAACGGCGAGATCAGTGACATGCAGGTGTGCCGGGGCACAGGTGAGACAGCTGTCTGGACCAGCGCCAGCGCAGGTCTCACAAGAATCATGGCATGGCCAGCATGTGCCAACTTGATTCGGGAACGAGCGCGGCGGACAACGGCTAACGCAAGTGCTGCAAAAGCAAAAAAAAAAACAAAAAAAATTATAGTAGATTAAATACGGGAGATCTTTAAAATAATTCGGACTGATCAGGAATTGACGTAAGCGTATGTATGGTGCTGCTTTGAAAGTATATAAAATAAGTGGAAAACAACGATTGAATTTTTGTTTTTCAATCGGTTTCGATAGCATGCAACAGAGTAAACTTGTTGATCCCTCTTGGCAAGGTCATTAACAATTCTAGGTGACGGTTGGTTAATTGGCTTACTTATCCAGGCGATAGTGGCTGCATGCCACACACTGTGTTGGTCCACGTCCGTAGCAGCCAAGGGAATCGCACTCGGCATCACAGGAATAGAGTATGACTTTGTTTTCACCATTGGCCAAGGCATTGGGGATCTGGACAGCTCCTGATGCTGCTGCTGCTGCTGCTGTTGACACATTGTGGCCGTCGAGCGTTGCGGTTGCTACTTCGGGACTGGAGCCAGCACTGCTGAATATGTTTTGGTAGTTAAGATAGCTGGCATAGCTGTCCGTATTGAAGTTGCCACCTTCGTTGGCCGGTTGCCCAATATTGGAGGCGGAGGAAAATAGGAACGGATTGTTCGCAACGGGACTGTTACGCAATTGTGTATTTAAAAGCTCCGATTTGAGTCGCATCGGTTGCGTTGAGGTGCCATAGAAGATCAGCTGCCATTTCGATAAGATGCCCGGCTGATTGACGCGTCGCCGACCACCATTGATCACTTGCAGTGTCCAACGGCCCTCGGCCTTCTCGCCCCAGTAGTGTACACTGAGAAACGGCCAGTCATCAAAGTTGGACTTGACAATGTCGCGCGGCCGTTCGAACAGCAATGTACTTGTCGTGCCCATGGGCGAAGTGAGCAAAATACGTAGATTGCCGCGCGGAAAGAAACGTAACGTGATGCGGCACTGCACATGTTCCAGATAGCGGACCTCGTTGATGGTGCCAGCACAGCCATTGACGTCCATGTGCGTTGCTAGTGTATAGCCGTAGGCACCCTCAATTTTGCGATCCTCATTATTCTCGCGTGACTTGCATATATGCTGAGGCGGCACCGAGTTCCATTGCTCCGCCAGAGTTACCATAGCGCCCGCATCCATCAAACCGTAACCGAATTTATGACTGTATTTGCGCTTAACACCGTTCTGTGTCCAACCGCTCTCTTTTTCGAGTGGCGCCGGTCGCGATGTGTAAACGACCAAATATTGCATATCGCGCCAAGTTAATTTTGGATTCGCCTCCAGAGCCAAGGCGCATATGCCAGCCGCTAGCGGTGCCGATGCCGATGTGCCCGTATGCTCCACCGTACAAATGTGATCAGGTCGTAGGCGTCCGTCCATGTCCACTGTCGCCACGCTTTTGTCATGACCCGGCGTTCCCGAACTGTAGGTCGTAGCCAGAGTTGAGGAGCACTCCTCCAAATACCATGGCTTAAAACTGTCAAATTGAAATAGATACATTAACTTCCTGCAAATCTGCACAACTGCATAACTTACCCAGCTTGCGTAGCGCTCGAAATGGACAGAGTGAAAATGGAATTGGTGTAGCCATCGCAGTTGCACGAATCGGTATAGCGACCGCCATTACCCGAAGCCCACACAAATATGGAGCCCTTGCCCTGACGTCCGCTGGTTACGCCATAGATAAAGGCTCGACGAGCTAACGGGCCGGGCCCATCGACCGTGGAGCCATCATCCTCTGGTCCCCAAGATGCACTATATATATCGATATGCGATGGATTCAAACTCAATGCCTGTGCCTCAACCACATCATTCACTTTGCCATCCAGCATGCGTACACCTGCAAGGCAAAACATAGACTTGTTCACATGCCCATTACACATAATATAATGAATATTAAATTACATAATCAGTGGTAAGATGACACATACTTGTCACTGACAGTACTTACCACCAATGCTGGCATTATATGCAACACCAACTCCACAATAGTTATTAAAGGCAACAGCGGCCACTTCTCCGGCGCATCTGGTGCCGTGCTTATTGTCACCATTATCCTGAGGCGTTGGATCCGAATCGTTGCCATTAATATCAAATGAGGCGTCCGGATCCTGTAAGAGTACGTTTCATTTATATTCAAGAATTACTTCACATTATTCATCAAAATCCAAACACTACATACATAGTTTTGAGCCAAGTCCGGGTGATTGGTTTGAATGCCGTCATCCAGAATGGACACAACGACACCTTTGCCCGTGTAGCCCTTCTGCCAGGCGGGACCGATGTTCATGTCAAGGCCATCCTTAGCTCCGCCATTCTTTAAACGAGACACCAAAATACAAACATATTTATGAGCTTTCGGTTAAATGTTTATACATTGAATACATTTTTAAGTTGCCAACTAAATGACTCAATGAAATGTATCTTCAAAATAAGTTAGATTCAATAGATGCATCTCCCGTGTAATCCATAAATAATGTTGTCTGTGTGTGTGTGTTTGTGTGTGTGTGTGTGTGTAATATATGTACAAATCGTTCCCTATGTGAATCTAATTAAAATTCGAGTTTGTGGATTTGATGTTAGAGTAAAAGTGGGCGCCTCAATTCATTTACCAGTTATTTAAATACTGGTTATTCAAATTTCTGGGATTACCAATGATAATATGGATTATATCATTTCAATTTAAAACAAATAAATAGAAATATATAGCTGTTTAAGTGTCTAATAAAAATTCTAATTTTCGAGACACCCCATTGTTACTTTGAGTTTTTATCTAATGTTTAATGAGTAAGAAAAATTGTAATTACATATTAAGCAAGAGCCTCAGTTTCAATTAAAGTTGCACAGTGGATATTTAAAAATTGTACATAAGATGAAAGACATGAAAGGCATGATGACATACTTTACTCACCAAATACCACTGTTCCTTAAACAACGGATCAGAGAATAGGAGATGCGACGTGACGTCCCGGTACTCAAGGCGCGGTGAATGCGTTCCAACCAAAGATGATGATGGGTCTGGGGAATATGAAAAATGCGTATTCGTTTGCGGATCGATAGCGTAGTCATTAATCTGGCGCAATATATTGTACGGACTGTAGGTGGGTATGTCTTGATAGGGGCCATCCCGTTTTTGGCGGATCTTCTCGTGTTGTTGCTGCAGCCATTTTATCTATTTAAGCAAAAACGAAAAACAGAAAAATAAAATAAATGGTATAAAAAATAGATATATTAAATTTAATTAAGCGTCAATCAAATGGATCATTAAACAAACATGCGGTGAAGGTCAGAGATCAAGGTACATATTTGGCAATCCACTCACCTCGAACTCCGAACTTAAGGCACTGTGATGCTTGCGACTTGAACGAAGCGAACGCTTTGACAAACGATGATGCTGAAACACATAATAGTCGTCGAGGGCGCCAATCTGTGAAAGATAATATTTACAATATTGAGTGTCTTGTACACATTGTACATTATTACAATTACAATTATATATTTTGATGAATGCAAGTGTTTTGTTTTTCTGTTTTTGACGCTTTATGTACCTGTCCCTTATTGGTGAAGCCGTATTTGTCAGCTATGCTGTCAGCCACATATTTGCCAGCCGGTATATGGACAGCAAATTCATTTGTGTAGATGGGATCGTCGGGTATGCTATACGCACCAAATATTTCAATATCGTCTAAATGATGCCTCTCAGTCTGTTCAGCGTTCTTCTCCTTCGGTTGCTTCGCACTGGATGTTGTATTGTTGTTGTTCTTGTAGTTGTTGTTCTTGTTGTTGTTGTGAGTATTATTAGCCTCAGAGTCAGTCTCAGCGATGATCAGTGTTGTATGTTTACTATTACGATTTCCAATTGATTTCGTTGTTATTATTCTTTTGTAAGGTTGTTGGTATTTCGAGTAGTTGTTGGTTGGAGAGAATTCACTGGCGCTCGCATCAATACCGAGTATTCCAGCAGAATGTTGAGTTTCGCTTACGCTTTCAATATTATTATTATTTTTATAATTTGATGTAATATTATTTTGAAAAGCAGCACTAGTATTTCCTAGACTTAAGATCGCTAAAACTAATACAAAATATATACAGCTTGTTGCCATTCGATTACATTTGCATAAATAGATTTTTCTAATGAGTTTTGCATATGGATGGCATCTGCTGGCCGTCCGGTTGCCCAGTTTAGCTTTTGGCGTTGAATATGAGCAGGAGGATGACGTTAAAGTTGATGATGATGTAAATGGTGATGTTTCTGGCCGCAGGTTGTTATAGTCGTTGACGCAATCCGTACACGTACGCTCCACAATAAATGGCAATTCGACGGTTCTTTTGTCAGTGCCTGTATCGAGCATATTTAACTCGGTTCAGCTCCAGATTTATTTGTATTTATTTTGGGATTGATCCCGGTTCTTCTATTTGCCTGTGGACGTGTGAGTGTGTTTCTGTCTGTCCTCCAGATTTCATGTATCCTCATAGGTATATAGTATAATAATGAATTTGGATTATCTGCATGAATAGATAAAAATATATCAATTTAGAATGTGAAGGCGCAATTGGCTCGAGTAAGCATCGTTTAATTATTGCTTCACAAGCGAACCTCAAGCTCGACAGCACAACACTCTTTATACTTTTTGTACTTGGGCTTGTAACAAAAAAATATAAGATAACTATGCGAAAATCAGTCGCCGGAAACGTGAATCACGACCCATCTCAATGCATACTGCTTAATTAAACATTTATGTACGGAGTGCTCTCTATTCTTTGAATTTGGCTCTCATTGAAG
This sequence comes from Drosophila cognata, assembly GCA_035041535.1. NCBI lineage: Eukaryota > Metazoa > Arthropoda > Insecta > Diptera > Drosophilidae > Drosophila > Drosophila cognata. Next base: position 1,016,336 of record JAWNLC010000831.1, read on the forward strand.
CACTTAGTTATCATCATGATTGTTTTTATATATTTTTATCTCGCATTCGCAACCGTTTTTTCCATTTTCAAGTGAATTTGTGTGTTCACAAAATGGTATTGAGTGCCATTAAAGATTGAAATCATCCATGCAAAGTCATCAATTTGCTTAAGCTATTTAACTTAGTGTATGTATGTATACTTCATGATGTTCTCTCACTCAAAGTTGCTGAAAGTCCGAGCTTTTCTCTCTTTGTACTGAATGTATCCATTGTCTAAAGGTACTTCCCCCCTTAAAAGCCGATTGGTCAACAAGTTGTACAAACAATCAATAAACAATTATTTACAACAATAATGATTATTTTTTACGCTAACTGTCAAATTCCAACTAACCACGAATGATCATAACACATAATTAATTATTTATTGTTTATATTTATATATATATTTATATATATATATATATAAATATATATAAATATATATATATATATATATATATGTATATATATGTATATCTACATAAGTATAACATATATATATAAATATATATGTTTATATTTTTTTTTTTGTTTTCAGAGACGGCTTATCTGGACATGCGAACGGGAGGAACAAGTTTTTTTTTGTAAAACCCATATAATTAAAAAAAAAAAGACAATCACAACATTTATTTCTTGTATGAGAGCGGCCCTGTGTTTGTTAAATACATATAATCACATTATCAAAACCGCGGGACCATGACAATAAAGCACGAACTTAAGGGAAAAATAAAAAAAATATATTATTTACAAATAAATGTTGATGAAATTAAACTTTTGATGTTATACCAGTTTCCATGTTAGGAAAAAGTACCAGCGAAGTCATATTTACAAATTAATTTTAAATATATTTGATTGCGGAATAAATTGAAAACACATCGGGATGGAACTTGGTATAAAATTTGTTTCGCATCGGGCGGGACGTGAAAAGGGATCTGATTTGGATTCCCGTTGCCTCTCTTGTTTCAACATAATAATTACTCCACCTATAAGCTACACATACAAATGCATACATACATCTGCATTTGCAGGTATAAGTATGGGGGCATAAGTGGATATGCATTGTTGCAAGTTATGATGTACATACTTATGTGTATTGTCTGTTGGACAAACGTGCATAGTATAATGTATGTATGTACATACAATTATGCGAAAGAAAAAAAAACAATATTATATATTGATTCCGGTTTCTATTTTACTGTGCCATTCGTTAATACAACAACAAATACTGCATATGTATGTATGTAGATGTACATGTACAACATGCGTATGTATTTACATGCAGGCATACATATGTGCTAATAGTTCACAATGTATGTATTTGTTTTCTTTTATTATAAATTCACACACGTTCGTTTTGCCAGCATTTAATCACCGATTTTTTTACAGACACAGTGAAATATTTCGCACTCACCCTACAAACACAAACACAAAAAACAATACAAAAAAAAAAAAAACGGTAACAATAGCTTTTGTTTGTGTGGGTGAATTATACAGGCACAGATTTAACACACAATCATAGACAAAGTTTGGTATATAAGCTAAGCGCTGCATTTGGAATTGCATTTTACATGTGTATGTTCTTATATACATTATTATTTACATACATACAAATGTATTTACAATAAAACACGCTTTTGCACTGACATCCGCATGTTCATACACATAACAAATATGTATATATGTAGCATAGATGTAATCATACATACTATGTTTCCAAGTACCTATATATGTTTGTATGTTATATTGCAGTCACAATTTTTTTGGTTTTTTTTTTTTTGATTGAGCCAAAAGTAGTTAATCAACAGCACTGAAGGAGAAGGTGCTTACCATGAGGAACTAACCGAACGGAGCGGACCGACCGAACTAGCAAACGACGCAACCTCGACTGCGCTCCAGCTTAAACTGAACTTTATTTTGAAGTTAAGCATACACCGATACGTACATGTGTATGAACGTACAGATGTATGTATGTATGTACATACAGACGTTCGTATTGAGTAGTCGACTATCTCTTGCTCACTGGACTTGATGAGCTAGTGGTAGTACGTACGTACATAGATATGTATGTACGCCTGTCCGAACATTAATACTCATGAAAGCACAGCTTATGAGCTTTCAAAACAAAATAAAATGCAAAACATAACACGCAACCATGCTGTAACACAACCCAAACTAATTAGTATTACGTATGTACATATTACCAACACACTTATACACCATATATCTCTATGCAGGTATATACAAGCACACATTTAAGACAAGTTTCGTATGCAATTTAAAGCCAACTTACTCACACAGCCACATAAAGCTGTGCGCACGTACACATACACACACACACGCACATGCCAATATGTATTCATTCGTATGACGCTCTCAGTGCTGACATTCAAAGAGGTAGCGTCTTTAAAGCAAGGTTTTTTTATTGGACAAACAAGATAAATGGGGAATTCTGCTTTTTTTTGCTGTTCGCTAAATGCACATTGTAAATATTTATTATACCTGTTACTAAACACTAACATATTTATTTATTAATGCACATCGTAAAATAATAGCATTCAATTTGTTAAGTGTGTGCAGGCTGCAGATGGCGTTGCACTTATACAGGGTGACACAAAACTCATAGTTTGTCCTTGTTCAATAGTGGTTCATCAAGTGGACAGCTGATTTGATGACGCACATACGATTGTTATCGAACTTATGAGTTGACCTATCGCGCGTGCCACTGATAAGCTATCCCTGTTGTTATGCATATAATGCAAATTTTTTATTTGTGTGCATATTTTAGCCATCTTAAATTGTTGTCCATGTTTGTTACCTGCTACCGTTAATATCAGTCATGGCCAAAATTCGTACTCCGTACACAAACACACACATGCACTTATATATAAAGTGTGTATGTGTGCATACCTACACACATACATACATAGATTCATATGTATATGCTCAGAGCAGAGCTCGTTTTGCTCTCACCCTTTTTGAGCATCGAACGATGAAACAATCAGCAAGCAATTATGGCGGTTGTGCGGCTTAAAGTATCTCAACACACCATCGCAATCGCAAAATAAGTGTGTGTGTACATATGAAATGTATATGGGATAGTAATGCAGATAGTTCAAGTTAATTTAATTGCGTCATACATCGGCTCTGAGTGTTAGTTTCCTTTTGTGGCCAGCATCCACAACCGATGCCGGTCGCGTTAAGAGTACGTCTTATATGTTTGCTTTTGGGGTTTGTGTGCCAGTTTCATCGACCCGCTTCCGTCGTCGCACCTTGCTTTTTGGAACCAAATGTGGAGTTCCTGGAAATTGCAGCAAACCAAAATCAAAATCAAAGATACTTTAGATTTGTTTGGTATAAAAAAGTCTTTTATTGTCAAGTTGTAAATAATTAAATCACGCTTGGTCAAATTTAAAATAAAAATTATCCAGTAAATAATTATTTTCGAATATCTGCAATTCTGGCCTTTCCTTGGCATCCCGATTGTCCTTGATACCTGTAAACATAAAAAACCGTTAGTCAAATGTCTTCACATTGTAATATAATATCAGCTCAAATGGCTGCAGCAGAAGTCAACAAAAGTTTTTCGAAGCAATCGATTTTCAGCCAAAACTAAACAATATCAGTAAGAAACAGCATCAGTTTGATTTTCAGGAAACCATAGATATATGTACATGGATATGGATGGTATAACCAGTACTATTAACTAGACACAATCAGTGAAACATAAAAATTTTGTAGCTTCTAACAAGGCAGGACTGAAAGCGATCTGTCAAAAAGTGAAAAGGAAATTGGAATAAATACGATTCAAAAGATTAAAGAGGATTATGACCAACAGATTATAATGGTATCCTCTCGGTTGAATCCAACATATTTTTTTGATGATTTTGACTTTATTTATTGAAATTGTGTACTCTCCATAAAATGATATTTCCATGTAAATTTAATTAGACTCCAATTCAATAAATTTTATTTTCGGTGTTATTTGTAGACAATTGTTAAACAATTCAACAGCAATTTTGATCTTATATCAATAATATACAATGGGTACCAAAGACACTTCTAGAATAGCTCATGGAGAGCATATATATATATATATATACATAGTGCATATATACAGTCGCGAAAAAAGAGCACCACTACGACATTTTGTCCATTGATCAAAAATCAAGTAATCAGTTTCCAATTTTTGTAAAAGCTGGTTTTTAATATATTTTCTACCCAATACGTAACATGTAGTACTGCCCTTGAAATACTTATCAATATTTTAATCTTTTTTCAAGGGAAAAGCGAGGTAAATAATATAGACCCTGGTATGTTTCGCAAAATTGCTGTTAAAGAAAACGTTTGTGCTAAGAGATTTGACTTTGATTATTTATAATATATCTCGATCATGAGGCTTAAGATAAATCAAAAAATTATCAATGGGTCGTGGAAAAATAAATTAAAAAAAGCGATGAATGAATGGAAATCATTTAGAGAAGTTAGTCGATTAATTGGGTGATTGAAGAAAATTGAAGACGCACATAAACCGTTTTTGGGAGTACTCAAAACTCTTAATCCAAAATACATACAAATATGGAGTATTGCTAATGTTTATCATAATTATATTTTCGTTTTTTTTTTTTAGTTTTTCATAAAGTTTAAGAACGTTCATAGCGGTAAAAAAAAATGTTTGGCCATTATTTATTTTTTGTTATTTTATTGATTTATGCAGATATAGAAATTTATTCATAAATTACTTAAACTTACAAATGTAAAAAAATACACCTTTGAAACCTACTCTTGCGAGAATGGTGATATTATTTTTTCGCAGCTGTAGATATTAAAAATCAAATCGATATCGAGACAATAATATCCTAGTTTAGATGTGGCCCAGGTCCCAGGCTCTGAGCAAAAACCTGATGCACTTTTTTGTCGATTTGACTGCTCTATGTATTGAGTGCTTAGTGATATTACATAACTATATACGTGATAAAGTTCCTAGGTATCCCTATGTAGTATTCAGTTTTACAATTCTACAATTTAATTATACAGGAACAAACGATTCGCTCTGCATATTGGATTGTAATACTTGCTTATTTTGATTTCGAAACGTATGCTGAATTCCGATCCTGTTTAGAACTCATTCTGTGTAGAGTTCGAAAATCAAAAATTTACAAAAACGATGTTTAGATTTTACAGTTCTTCTACCGTCAGCAGTAGATGATTTAAAATACACAAAAAAAAAACAACCAGAAAATTTGACATTTTAAAAATTTATATTGTTCATTAAGCGAACATTCTCCGCACATATGTTCATGTACATTTCATGTGATATAAATACATTAAAATATACAGTTTTCCTTTGCGTAAAAAGTTAACAGAATTCCCAATAAATGCTGCTCGTTGCGCAATTAACAAAAGAAACAATATTAAGTACGTGACTGTAATTCCCAATAAGTGTTGGAAGTAACCCAAGGAATGTATCGTACGCATACATATATTTATAAGCATACATACATGTACTCTCAACAAATCAATTGAGAAGCTAATTCGGTTTAGCTGTAGAAAGCTGAACCTGGATTTTATTAACTCGTGATTGCATTTTAAATACAGTTGTGTTATCCGAGTATTTCATGTATTTCATAAAAAGTAACTAAGTTTTGTGCAGTTAATTAATTAATTAATTATACATAAGACCAGAACTGTCACTCGAAATGTACATATTAAATTCAAAACAAATGCACTTTTTATTACTTTTTTTTATTTCGCTATTTAAATAGACGAGTTCTATTAATAGTCGAGGTAACTTCGATGATTGCTTTTGATAGTCGTGACAATAGGAAATAAAACTCAACATTGCAAAACGAAGGAATTGTTTACATACACGATTCAGACAGAGAAAGACAGAATATAGACGTTGATTTTTTTTTATTTTCATATATATTTACTTTCATTCAACGACTTTTGCAAATGTATAAAATAAATATCAAGAAATCTTCACAAATCATTCACAACTGTTTCTGTACACACACACTCTTACGCATACATACACACACGCACAAACACACACACACACACTCAAGCATACTATATTTGAGCATTTCATTATAAACCAAGTGTTAATTTCGTGACACATTAGGATAGTGAACCGTACGTACCTTTTGCTAAATCAGTTTTTACTCCAAGTTACAATGCGAATTCTCGCGTTGGCATCATAGAGGCCAACATGGAATATGCTGTTGTAGCGATACCTTGAACATCATGGCTATATATATATATATATATATACCAGATGTGCCCAGAACATTGTTGGAATACTTTTATACCCTTCCTTTAGATCCCACAAGACTTGCTCCCCCCATAAGCCATAGATAACATTATTTTTATTACGATCCCCAAAAACCCAAAGTCATATTATATATTATGACTTACCAACTATTTTTTTTTTTTGAACAGTTAGATTTTCGTTTTATAAATTCACACTATATTAATTTGGTAAATCATCAAAATTGGATGTTAAGTGTAAATCTAAAATCAGAAAGCTTTTATTTTTCTACAATACACAATATGTTTTATTTGAGTGACCGCTGCAAAATGTAGAAACAAAATCAGAACCATATTTTGTAAACTGCGGCAAAGATAATTTTTTTTTTATTATTTCTTTTATATATAATAAACTTTAAGCGTACGAATTATTTATATTTTTCTTGTTTTTGAAAGAAAACATCAAAAATTTCGAAGTAACTGCAGCATATTGCTGGATTATATTATCTTTATGGATGAAAAAGCTGGAGCCAACACAAGATGTGAATGGATCAACATTTCAGTTACGTGTTTTGTGTTGTTTGCTAAATTGTTGCAGCATTTTGAACATTTTATAATATATTTATGGTGGAAATCCAAGTCGCTAATCATTATTGAGAAACGGGATGCTCAACAGATAACAGAATTGATAAAAGATTAGCCAAAACTGTGATAAAATTGACGCACCTCTAAAAGATATAAAATGCAAAAGCAGACAAAATAAATAATGCAATAAAGGTCCCATTGCCCCCGCCAAGTCAATTTCAAATTTAAGCTCGAAGATCTGTGGTTATGTGTATAATATATCTGCCCCTTCCGCATACGCCAATCCAACCGCACCGAACCCTGGAGCCACCAGGTAATCTCCAGATACTCACCATAATTTGTTGCTGCACAACATAGCACATAACCTTGAATATAAGACGACCATTTAATCTATGAATGTATGTATATATACATAGCATATAGCATATACTTATATTTGAGAAAAATTATTAAGACATGATGGATAAGAAGGTTAAAACAAAAAGAATTTTCCAGAAGACGTTTTTTACATTTACAAATTTCCGTTATTTTCAAATTGTAGATATGTTGTGTGTGAGTACATATACAATTAATTTGCTTGTCGCCCAATTATACAATTTTCAAACTTTTTTCCATTAATTAATTAAAACTACTTTGAGTGTGACATAATTGAAAAATTATATATAAAATTATATATATAAAATTATATATATATATATATACATATATATATATATATAAATATTGAAATACTAAGATTATTCTTATTTGTTTTTGTTTGTGTTGTAATTGTTGAATTTATGTTTTTGCGTGCATATTCACAAAATTGTGAAGAGTCAAATGTTCAACGTAAATCAATAAAACTGTCGATTTACGGATTATCCATTATGGTCCATTCATTCAATCGGCTGTCTAAAAACGACGACGTCCCCATGGAACATTATTTCCGCCATTATTTCCACGTTGATTGCCGCCTTGGTTCATATTGTTAACCCCAAATTCAAATGCAGCGAGCGCGTCCTATTCGAGCAAGGAAAGTACAATTGTTCAATTGAGTTGTTACTGTTTTGACTGAGTAGCGAAACCCAATACAAAACCAAAAATAATAATAATGCATTATAAATAACAATATCAAAACATAGTCCCCCCCGCATATAGTATTGTTTCATCCATCCCATTCCCACCAGAGCAGCGCAATCATTTGCAGGCCGCACACCAACAACAGCCTACTATAATTAATAAAATATATTTTGATTTGGTTTAAGAGATGACTTAACTCCACACCCCATCTTAGGATAACTCGAAATAAGCAGTAAACAAAAAATTGGGTACTTTTTTACATAATCCTATCTAGCAGGTGGGGAAACCTCAGTTTATTAGGATCATATATTAATTTTGGTGGTTAATACATGTACCTACCATAGGCCTTTGGAATTTTTAAAAAATAATGTATAATTAGTTTATGGCAGGCAATTACTTTTTTTCTTTGACACTGCTCCACTTGAGCTGAGAGCCACTGTATATAGATTTAGATACCGAATCGAATAATGCTGAAACTACTAAAAAAAAAAAAAAGAAACACTTTGCTTAAGTCAGTCTCAAAAATGTAAGATAGGTACGTCATTAGCAGATATATTAGGTCGAAGGTAATAAGTAAAAAGTTTGTCGGAAAGCTCGTAATGCAGTGAAGAGAAGGTCATGACTATTCCCGATCAGCATCATTAGCTCAGTCGATATAGTCAGGTCCATTTATCAGTCCACAAAGTTGTCTTAATGAAACTTGGCATATATCGAAGCCGATCGGATCGGATAACTATATTATGAACCAGCCGTAGAAACGATCGGTTAAAACATGCGTTATTGTACAAAAACATACAGACCAAGCTCACTAAACAATGTGGAGGTATTTTTATGGACATCAGACTACTATCTCATACAACGTTCATAGGACTTTTTTGTTTGGAGTCGACAGGTTGTCACCGGTTTACAAGGTTCTTACTCGTCTTAATTATTATTTTTTATTTTTGTTGAGTTTTCTGTATTGACAAATCGATGAGCCTCTTCTTCTTTAAGGCAACATCTTCTCGATGATTGATATTTTAAAATCGATGTCGTATCTAATCGGATCCTTTTTTAAATCTATATTTTGCTGCAAAAAAAAAAAAAAACAAACGCATTTCGATTCGAAAAGTAGCGTTTCCTATTTTGCTGATTTAACTAAAAAAAAAAAGTAAGCATATATTGTTGAGCTTCTAAAACAATCACAATGGAGCTTCGGCCTCAAAAAACAGGAGTGGTGCGAAACATATATTTGTTGTTCTCTTTGTCATTTTCAATCATCCCTAACATGAGATGTACATACAGTTATATGCTCTTTGTATTATATCTCTCTCTATCTGTCTACACCCCCCCCCCCCACTACCCCCTCTATATGAATCAGAATAGTTATTGAAATTATGTAATTAAATAAGAGAGGAGAGGCTATATTGAAATGTAAATGGTATATGTTTATATACCCGTAACCGGTTCACATTCAAACCGTATACTAGTTGGTGAACACAACGTTTTGGTCGTGGCGCACATACCTGTTGCTGGTTGTTAACACCGGGTCCGGGGCCGGCATTGTTGCCAGCCATGGATGAGTTGTTGGTGTTAACTGCAATAAACCGTGTTACATTACAAATATCGTGTGTGTGTGTGTGTGTGGACATTTACCTCTGAATACTTCAAACGGCGAGTTGCTATTGCCTCCGAAATTATCAAAATTGGAGTTGCCACCACCGCCGCCGCCACCGTTGCCACCGCCGCCCCCGTTACCACCACCAAAGCCACCTTCCTGTTGATCAAGCAGCGAGTTCAGCTGCTGTGCCTGCATGAACAGTCTGTTCTCCTGCTGACGACGACGCATATTCTCTTCCTGACGCACCATACGGCTCTGCATTTCGGTCTGGTGTCGACACATGGTCTCCTCCTCGCGCTTGCGCATATCCTCGGCCTGCTTCTCACGCAATTCCCATTCCAACTTCTTGCGCTCATTGTCTGATTCGCGTTTTCTCAATTCTACAAAAGTGATAGTCGAGTATTAGATGACGAGTTAACTGCTTTGCACTTTGATGATTGATGAGATTGACCGGGTAAGTCCCGACAATCATCAGACACAGGTGCATTTATATTTGAAGATTATGGAGGATGTGCTTGGGATCAAGGATCACTAGCATGTGTCCGATGATCCCAATCTGCGATAATTATAAATTATATAATATGTATATGCCCAAGAATCTATCTTTCTGATGGATGAGAAAACATTATAAGAATATTTTACTTATTTTAAAAAATGTATATGTTAAGTGCTACTCGTAAGCGAGTGGGTCACAAATTTGACGATTTGAAGTGTCATCATGTTGTCGCCAAGTCGTAAATAAGCTGTTAAACATAAACACCGTCGAGAATCTAAACTTTCTGCCCGCAGAAAAATTTCACGTTAACGATTTTCAGTCAGATGAACTCTCCTTAAAATATACAATATATACTTAAATACATGTATATGGGGGGTGCAGAAAAGTCTATAATTGCAAGTGATGTTTTCTGTTAGCTTGTAGTTCGTTTAGGAAAACAAGAACTGTACAGATTATGAATAAGAAGCAGTTCTGCGAGGGCAGTTTGATAAGTCAGTGACCCAGTAAGTGATATTTCAAAAATGCGTAGACAAGGTTATCTCATTTATTTATGTCTGTTCCGAACTTGAAAAGTCAAGACTTCGTCGAAAGATCGCAACATTGTTATATTCAGCCAGTAGAAATATTAAATAAGCTGGTAGTTATACCAATAGTGAAGTATAAAAAAAAAATATGTTTAAATAATAACAAAAACTTTGAATACTCTTCGAAATGTTATTAAGACGTACAATATTAAAATATCAAGAAACTAGACTATATTTTGTTGAGAGCAAGAGAGCGAGAAAGAGAATCTGTAGAGATTAAAGTTGAGGTTGGTTATAGTTCAGCAGGAGGCACCGAGATTAAATTTCAAAATCGTCGGTGCAAAAATTAGTTTTATCGTGTCCACAAGAAGGACTCTTCGCGAATGTCTACATATATATCGCTGATTTCGAAGTTTTCACTGCATACAATTTATAGAAGGCAGATTACCCAGCAGCGGGTAAAACGATGTATCTTAGAACTCAGTGGTGTCTTCATAACCAAAAATAATATTTCCCCATCTGTTTTTAACTGTTATTTACACGGCAAGCAGTCGGTTACGACCGACGGCAAGAAAATTGATCATTTATATTTAATTTCATATTGATTGTAGGGATTGTAGCATGTAGGGAAGAAAAGCAGAATGGTAGAAAACACTGGAAAGAACTTCGGCTAGCCAGAAGATAAATATGTATTTAATACTCGTATTACGCACTGTTATACTGACCTTGGCGTAAAAGCTCTGTTTCTTGCTCATAGCGAACACACTCCATCTGAGCTTCGAGCTTCTCTTCTTCCATTTTGAGCTCACGCTTGAGAGCATCTTGCTTGCTTTTGAAGAGATCGTGCAACTGTTTCCAACGAGAGCCGTACTCGTGCTCAAATGAATTTAGATCGGCGAAACGAGGACCAACGCTGCGCTCCTGATTGAACTCTTGCAGTTTCCTATTGAGCGCCTTCTCAGGCAATCCATCGTTATCATCGTTAACTTCCATCGGTTCCACCAAGCATGGACGCAACGAGGCGGTCAAAAATAAGCATTTCTCATTGCACAAACGCAGACAGGCGCTGGCCGATGATTTTTTTGCAAACTCAACAGTGCCCTCGCCCAAATGTTTGCCACGATCGTCGACCGTGATGCTGGCGCGCTCAATGGGTCCAAATATTTCGAAAGACTTATAAAGCAGCTCGTTGGAGACAAATGGTGTTAGATTGCTAACACGCAAGATGGTTGCATTTGGTGCAAAACGGACGCGCAACTGGCGACCCTTGCGCACGGAGCCGTCTAAGGCACGCTTGGCCTTTTCGGCATTGATGTGATAGTCAACCTTAAGGAATGTGAAGTTCTTTTCAAGGTTTGAAAATATTTCCCCTATTTCGCCGTACGGCTTGAACATATCGCGCAATTCCTCATCGGTAATGTCGTTGGTCAAATTGCCAACATAAAGACGATTGCGGCCAGAGAACTTTGTCTCCTGGGCGACTTCGATTGGCGGTAGCTCGTGGGTGGGGCCACTAATGGTGCGAAGACGTTGGGCTATAAAGAAATCATCGCCGCGCTGTGTGTTGTTACCGCCGCCAGAGTTTTGTCCGCCGCCTCCGCCGCCACCACCACGGGATCCGCGATTTCTATCGCGTCCACCGCCTTGTCCACCTCCGCCGCCACCACCACCTTGTCCGCCGCCACCACCACCACCGCCGCCACCTCCAATACCACCACCTCCGCCTCCGCGAACTCTAAATGCTTGGTTTTGAGCTTGAGAGTGCGCATGGGCTTGAGCTTGAGCCTGAGCCTGAGCTTGGGCTTGAGCCTGTGCCTGGGCCTGAGCTTGAAGTTGGGCTTGAGCCTGGGCAGCTTGATTTAAGTTTGCATTGCTGTTAGCTTCGATAGCCTTCTCATTTAGTTTTCCTCCATCCACTTTAGGTGCTTCTGTTGCCGACTTTAGCTAAATATGTGTGTATTATACATATCGATGGGAGTATATAAAGAAAGAAATAAATGTGATTTACACTACGCAATTGTTCAACTAGGGTTTTCATCAAATAATTCCAACTCAATAACAAAATAAACCCAAGCAATTGACAAACAATGTCACTTGGCTTGGCTATGTATGTGCAGTGCTGGCCATACAATTATGGACACTCACTTTTCTTCATTAAGGTAAAATGATTTTCTATATTTATATATAAATATATTGTTTTCTTCGAAATTAATCATATTTATAAGATCAACGAAAGCGAAACAATCTTTCAAATTAAAAAAAAACAAAAAAAAAAATGGAGACATATATTTAAGGCAAAAGAACTTATCTGATGCTTTTCAGGCCCAAAATTATAGGAGCACCAAAAAAAAAAAATTATATGTGCAACATTTTTTTTTGTATACATTTCTGCTGTACATATGTATAAATATATATGTGAAACATCAAATAACAAATATATATATTTAATTGATTTATATAAAAACAGACTTCAGCAGATTGCATGAAACATGCAAGTCCCTTTAGAGCAAATAAATACCCGTAAAAATGTATTATTGGTTTGTTTAAATAGCACCCAAAAACAAATAATTGAACAAATTTTCCATTTAAGACATTTGTTGATCTTTAAATGTGCGTTTGTTGCCAAAGATTTTACTTTCTGTAAGCATTTAAAAAAAATAAGCGAAAACCTTTCTGAATTTTATATATTTTATCAAGGAAGATATCATTCAATAAATGTTATCCCGCTTAAGTATTCTTATTGTTGAAATATGTTTGAATTTTAATCGCAACGATTAATATCGCTACATCGATTAATATTTAACACATGTATTGTGTTTAACTTTCTGCATTCTATTTGTCAGTTGCTCACAATTATTCCGTAAGTAAAGACGCACATAATAATTACCATTTATAATCACAAACTGCGTTTAACTCTTCGTTTGAACTCTGCCATATTACAACACTTATAATATGCCAAAACATAAAAAAAAAACATGTACATAAATTTTGTTGAATAAATTCAATATTCGATAAGATAGCTTTCGGATTTTAAACATGTTTTAAGTATAGCAATGTTATCCTGCATAAAAAAATATTATACTTCGTCCAAGCCAAACAAATTGCATTACAAAATAGTCATGGTTGTAGTGTAGTATCTAAAATTCATAATTCTCGATCCCAGAATAGAAAATGCAACACTTTTTCAAAATTGAGCTTAAATTCGAACTGCAAAAATATGCCACGCTGTCCCAATAATCGGAACCCAAAGCACAATTGGTGCATGAGCATACTTTTTAATTTAAAAGTTAAAGACATGCGATACGATGAATAGTTTCATAAAACGCCAAGGTCGATTAAGATCCATACCAATGATTTCAGATTTGGGAACAAACAATGTCAATAGATTGCAAACACTGTCAATATAAACACAAACATGCATACATCTAGGTTTTCTTTTTCAAAATTTAAGAAATATGTTCCCCAAATATGCCCTTTTTATACCCGATTTTTCATGTAACGATTATATGATTTGCCTCAATATGATCAGTCAGTTAAAAGTATAAAAAAAAAATTGCGTACACATGTTTGACTTTCACTCTATTAGAGTTTAGCAAACCATCGCTTATTCAATATTCACTTTTAAAAATTCTTACTTCATCTGTTAATTCCATTTTCATTCGAATTTACAATGCATATTTTGTATTATAAAAACAAATGATTTTAATACATAATACGTACGTAGAGGTACGATATGCAATTATATGCTCACCCTACGCACAATAGTGGTTGATTCCCGAATTCTCAATATGGTGTGGATATCGTTTGCCGGTTGTAAAAACACACACACACAAACAAATAACGATTTGAACTGCAACTATAACGACATAAGCTGATGTATCTAAAAGCCGTTGGTGCGAATGAGATAAATAGTATACATGGGCATACTGTACGACGCACACGCACACGTACACACCATACACCATACACATAAGCACACGCACACGCACATGGGTGGATAGGTTTGTGTATACCAAACATACATACATTAATTTCAGCAGTTCAAATGGTGAAATGCTGAACACAATACAGAAAAAAAAAATGTATTTATATGCATGCAGTTTTGCAAATTGAATTTCTACGGGACTCCAAATTGTAGACGGACGTATGTTTCTGTTAAACATTGTCTGCCACGTATTTATTGCATTTTCAAATTACACTGCATCATTACACTTCTTGTAGAGGACATGCAAACAGATTTGCTAGTTTGAGCATTTTTTTTCTTCTATGTACTATTCAGAATAGCAGTCAGTATGTCTGCTTGGTGGGACTAAGTACAAGACACGATTCTCTAATGTGGAATAGACAAATTGTCGCCGGCAGTATTAAATCGAATTGAACACAACTTACATTTTTTTTTTATATATATACTTGTATAATCTACATGTACTCACGTTTGCATTATTCTGATTTGGAAAATTCGACCTATTTTGATTACCGACACGATTGCGGTTGCGATTTCCACCTCCACCAAATCCACCCTTGTTCGCAAAATTTTTATTTTGATTCGGGCCGCCGCCGCCGCCGCCGCCGCCACCGCCGCCGCCGCCGCCGCCACCGCCACCGCCTCCACCACCGCCATTCTGATTATTCTGGCCAAAGCGTTGTCTTTTTTCAGCTGGGCCTCCGTCCGAGACACCTTCGTTTGGCTTTTGTGGGCCATGCTTGCCGATATTCTTATTTGGCTGAGTGTTGGTTCTTGGTTGGCGCTGTGGCAATATTGTTAAACTTTCCATTTTCACCGAATTTTCCATTCCAATGATGGAAAAAAATTACTATCTTTAATTACACAATCGCTGCGTGCAGAAACTAAAGCGTAATAATATGAGTCTCTGCGGAAACGAAACAGTTCTATACCTCGCAGGGTTGCTTATATCGTATCGTCCTATCGATATTGTATTAAACATGCAACGCTTTTTACTCAGGCTGGTGCATGTACCTTTGTGGCTTTGCAAAGTATCTGAGGCTATCAATGACAGATAGTCAATGGCTACGGCGTTGCCATCTTACTCGAATTTGTAAAACCTTGCTCCAGTGTTGGGAAATTTGTACTTTTAACTGGCTGATCATTACAGCATAATCGTGTAATCGTTGCATGGAAAATCGTGTTCAAAAGTGCATATTTGAGGAACACATTTTATTTTAAGAGATAACTCTAAGTCGTTTACCGAGTGTAAAAACAATTGTTGAAAGTCAGAGATGGGAACGGGAAAAATTATTCCAGTCTCGCCAATTCCAAAAACATTTTTTATATTGGGTAATATCACTAATCAGACAATACACAGAGGCGTTAAATCGACAAAAACGTGCATTATGTTTTTTCTGCGCCCGTGGGCCTTTTCTGCTGCTTCGGGTCGACCAGAAGGCAAGGGGTGACACAGGCGATTAATTCGCTTGACTTCGCTGCGACAACTTCTGTGGTAAAGCAAAAACCCAGCCTCTTATGAGCATGCATGCATGGGAGCGAGAAAGTATGCACCTTTTCAAGTAGGTTTAGTAGGCCTGCATTGCCTGCTTAGTGTTAATATGTACTAATTACAAGAAAAAGCAGCTGCAGATTAAATCCTTCCGTTACGTTTTTCAATCATTTTAAACATGAAGCTTGTATACAAATATTAATATTTCAGAATTTCGATGTGTGAAAACTAATTGTTTTTGCAGTGGAATGTCCAGAACTCTTAGGGAATCTATTTAAAAAAAAAAATCACAAATTTATAAATTTAAATTAATAAAATTGAATAGTTTGACTGCTTACCAATTTCATAAAATCCTTTTCTAAAGTATTTGACAAAAATTTCGATGTTACAATTTAAAAGCTTGCAACGGATAAAATCTAGAATCGCTAATGTGGCAGAAGTAAGGGCCTTTAACTGAAAATATAATTTTTTAGATAATACAATATAGCAAAATTAAATTTTCACGTGCGCCACACTTACGGTTGCAAAAACAACATAGTAGACAAGAGTAGTCGGAAACAAGAATAATATTGCAGAAAAGAAAATCGTTGCGAGGTAAAGCTGTCGATTCATATAGTTATGGGCTTCAGTTCTATCTGAAAATTTGAAAAGATTTTTTTTAATATATGCTTATGCAAATTTATTTTGGTATTGCCTTACTTCTTAAAATATTGTAACGATTGCCCCGTACCACTTGCCATAATACTGAAAGTCCTTTTAATTCAACATTGTTTAACCTGAAATAATGGGTAAACTTTGAATATATATACATATATATTTTTTTGCAAATGTGCGCACAGCTCTTACACTTTGGTATAAACGTAAAAACAATGAGCGTGTAGGCCAACAATTGATATTAAGTCAGCAAGGAGTGCTATTTGATATGTAAGCCCAAAACATCCAAATGCACCAATTGCAAGAAAAATTTGTCGTACAATTGGTTCAATTAAGTCTGAAATAGAAAACAAATTTATTGATTTTATGAACAAGCATAAGTTTCTATTTTTTTCATACCCAAAAATGTTGACCACAATTCGATGTGATATTTAAAGCAATCAAGAAAAAAATTATTCAGGTGTATGTTTAGCTTCAGGCCGATAGGACTGCCTTCTAATACTTTCAGAAGGCTGTATAACTGATTTATAATGATCTGTAAAATAGTATGTAGGTATGTATTTAAGAGTACAAGGTCTCATCAACTCAAACGTTAAGCTTACATGGGAGATTTGAATAAGGTAATCACCGGGATGAGAAACAAGTGTAAACAATGTCATCATCAATATAATGCCCAATGCTCGATCTATTATTATATTACTCAATCTAGAACTGAAAAATAATCGAATTAATATCAGAACCAGAAAAAAACTTGTTTAAACTCACCCATTTGCGGATATCAATTGCCATTCCTTATAATGCCTATAGATAACAGTATGGGTTACTATACCATTCACGAATGGATTGTCGACAATATTTGCAAGCAACTGCATTGGAATATTTGCAAGTAAACATAAGAGTCGTCTACCATAGAAACATAAGCCAGTCGAGTTGTGGCACACATCTGGTTTGGGTTGCACCAAATGAGCCAGCATATAGAAGTCGCACTCATCATGACCCTCTCTTGTCCAGTGGTTGAGTGTACTCTGTCCTTTGACAACCAGGCTACGCACTATTTCTTGATCATAAAGTATCAGTTTGATTGGCTTTAGATATTCGGGCGTTATTCCAGTGAAGATGAGTGAAATGTTTGGCGAGTCCTTAGTATAAGTGAAGCATAAGATCATATCATGTGAACGGCAATAGCTTGAGTCCGCAATGGAATCACTGCACAGGATTGATCCCAAGAATCGCATTTTGTTGGAATGGTCTGGCTTATAGCTGTCAACATCCACCACATAATATACGACCACATTGTCCTCGCTGATGTGTAACTGTCCATACAGATTGCAGGTCCGCTTTAGATAGAAGTATTCGGTAGGTAAATATATTTTTATGCTCATTATTTACAGCGAAACTGGCATCAGTTGACTTCATAATACAAAACAAAACAATATTAAGACCAGGTGAATTATCTTGATTTGTATCGATAAGTTAGGAAACAGTTCTCAAAAATCAATCGATATATCGATATTTCTGAAAGGCAGTGCAACCGTGAATGCGTTCGTGTCTAAATTCATCGTTCAATGATTTTTCACATGTTCTGCTTTATATCGTTTCGCAGATATTTATTGACATATACATTCGCATTTTAAGGAGGTACATATTTCATCGGCTTTTGTTGGTAAAAAAAAATTTCAGCTAAGTCTAAATTGTTTGTGTAAACATCACCATGGGATATGATGGTAAGTGACAGAATTTAAATACAATGATGCCTTGAAGTTACGTATCTATAAACGTTCATAGCTACGGGCATCGGTTAATTTACACATGCATGTATGTATGCCTGTACATAAGTTCACATAAATAGAATATACGAATGTATTAATGCCTGCAAATTTAGATTTGACATGTGTACTTAGTAAAGTATCATCGACGTTGTTTGTTTGTCAGTTATAAAACCATTTGTAGCTTTTACCATCAACGCTCACCGGCAGACATATTGTGAGCTACATGCATATGTATGTACAGTATGTCCATAAAGTGTTTGGACACTGGAAAAATTTCATTATTTCTTTTGCAAAAAATGTATTTTATTATTGAATTTTATATACATTTTTATTTTTCTAGTATTAAGTGGATTTAACAAAAAAATGAACTAGATTCATTCATTTAAATAATTGTGAAATTTTGAAAACCAAAATTCATTCTTTTCGACTGTCCATAAAGCGTTTGGACTATGGCTGTTTTATAGGGCCGTTGGTATATTACAGCCATCAGATTGGCATTTTATTAAGTATAGTTAAAGGAAATCTCCAAACCTTTGATCAGATCCATTGCGGAATAGCTGTAGAAAGATAATGGTGTCACTGATTCACCTTTAATTGACGCACCTGGGCAAACAAAAGTATCTTTTCACTGCTAATTATTGAAAGCAGCTGCTTTTTCTGTAATACCCGTGATGTGTATGCATTGTGGTTGAGGCAGTTGCCTCACTGTTTCATGGAATACATTTCTTAAACTATGGCTGTCAGGGATGAGATCCAAATTTTGGGGATTACCTTTCAGTATAATTGATAATATGCCAAATCTTGTTAATTTTTAAGTTAAATAGTTCAAAGAAATCCACTTAATAGTAGAAAAATAAGAAAACAAATAAATAAGAATAATAAAATACTTTTTTTTTGCAAAAGAAGTTAGAAAATAACTTTATGAACATACTGTATGTATACACACACACATGTATATGCACACACACACACACACATGTATTCGAATACATGCAAATATATGCATGTATGATTGTTGAGCTTTCGGCTGTTTGTCCCAGGTTGCAATTGCAACTTATCCTGAGACTAACTGATACAGTTGTATGTATACAATATGTACATCTTTCCCACCAAAATAACCACATTGCGTATAGCGATGGGACAGTTTTTACCAAAAGGAACATATGATATGAGTGTGGAGATGTATGCATATATGATATGTATGTGTGCATATCCCCATGAGTATACAGAACACACTTCTGAAATATGCTTATGCTCTTGCATATATGGGCATATACAAAAGTTAATGTGTGCTATGTTCTAGAAGGCCCATCTGTAGTTAGGTACTTAAACTTTTATGGACATGCATATGCACGTACAGTACCTTCAAGAATTTGTATCCGCCCTAAAAGGCCTGAACTAAAGCATTAACAATCGCCAGCTTTGAACAGTGTCCTACCTCATTGAAAATCCGCCTTGCACATTTTAAATTCAATTTCAAACAATATGCCAACATTTAGTAAAGGAAACAGTTTTATTTATGTGTACGCGCATTGGTTAACACTTAAATCTGGCAGCCACCTATTCGCACTTTATATTAGTTGCGTTACATTACCAACTATTGTTAATATATATATTAATGAGAAACATGTTATTTTGTTGAAGCAGATCGAGACCGTGACCGCGACAGACGTCGCCACCGCTCCCGTTCTCGTGACCGCCATCGTGAGCGGTCTAGGGATCGCCGTCATCACCGCAATTCACGCCGTAAGCCATCATTGTATTGGGATGTGCCACCACCTGGATTTGAGCACATAACACCAATGCAGTACAAAGCGATGCAGGCGTCGGGTCAAATCCCGGCCAGCGTCGTGCCAGATACGCCGCAAACAGCTGTGCCCGTTGTGGGCTCAACAATTACGCGACAGGCGCGTCGATTGTATGTGGGCAACATTCCGTTCGGTGTCACTGAAGAGGAAATGATGGAGTTTTTCAATCAACAAATGCATTTAGTTGGTTTAGCACAAGCCGCTGGCAGCCCAGTATTGGCATGTCAAATTAACTTGGACAAGAACTTTGCTTTCCTCGAATTCAGATCGATTGATGAGACCACCCAGGCTATGGCCTTTGATGGCATCAATTTGAAAGGACAAGACCTCAAAATTAGGCGGCCACACGATTATCAACCAATGCCTGGCATCACCGACACTCCTGCAGTGAAGCCTGCTGTTGGTAAGTAGTTTATCAACGAAATATGTTTAATGCAACGAAAACATTATTAATAATACAATTGTATAACAGTGTCCAGTGGAGTTATCTCAACAGTGGTACCCGATTCACCACATAAAATATTTATTGGAGGTCTACCAAACTATTTAAATGACGAACAGGTATGCTTTGGATGAATCCACATAAACTGATGAAGCAACTAACCCAGTATTTATTGTATTGCAGGTGAAGGAATTGTTGCTTTCATTTGGTAAGCTTAGAGCTTTTAACCTGGTTAAGGACGCTGCCACTGGCTTAAGTAAGGGATATGCCTTTTGTGAATACGTGGATCTAAGCATTACTGATCAGGTAAGTTGAACAATGCTCTGCTCTCTTCCCTTCGACTATATTTCTGTCTCATTTTATTCAATCAAGTCAATTGCTGGATTGAATGGCATGCAGCTGGGTGACAAGAAACTGATCGTTCAGCGTGCCAGTGTGGGTGCCAAAAATGCTCAGAACGCAGCAAATACCAGTCAGTCCGTGATGTTGCAAGTACCGGGTCTATCGACAGTGGTGACATCTGGTCCGCCCACTGAGGTGCTTTGTTTGTTGAACATGGTCACACCCGATGAGCTGCGCGATGAAGAGGAATACGAGGACATATTGGAAGATATTAAAGAAGAGTGCACGAAATATGGCGTCGTTCGCAGCGTCGAAATACCGCGACCGATTGAAGGCGTGGAAGTTCCTGGTTGCGGCAAAGTGTTTGTCGAATTTAACTCGGTTCTCGATTGTCAGAAGGCACAACAAGCATTGACTGGACGGAAGTTTAGCGATCGTGTTGTTGTTACATCATACTTTGATCCTGACAAATATCATAGGCGGGAATTTTAGATTAACTTTGTACGTATTTTACACATTCACCAATATGTCCAAAAAAAATTAAATGAGAATGATAATGAAGAAAACATAAGAAAAAAAATCACATAATAAAATAACAATTCATGACTTTAATCCAATATACAATTAGTTTGATCTTTCGCAATTAATAATGGGAATATTATCGGCGGAGCCGATTGCCAATTGTAGGTACGGCATTGCCGGAATTTTTAGCATATTGACATAGCCGACAATAAATTTGATATCACTTAAACCGTATACACTTATTTGGAATTTGTAAAACAAAGAAATTACTATGCACTTATTTGGGATGCTGAAATATGTTTTTTGTATGCTACCGGTTCATGTACCAGTAGCAAGGTGTCGCCGCAATCGGTACTTTGGAACAAATTGGGCTAAACGGAGTGAATACGTCAAGAGATCTTTTCGTACTGATTTATTGAGTAAAAATGCATGTCTTATATACAAATTGTTAGACGGTATTGTTTGCTTAGGACTAGTTAGTCTATTTACATTAGTTGGCCTAAACAATCAATAGTTATCTACATGCTTATGAATACCATGTCTTAATGTTATCTTATTTATGCCGGTGCGTCTGGTACCATCTGCTTACTGCAGGCCGCCCGACAGATGGTGCGAAAACCCATTTCTAATCGCAGCATGGCTCGGGTGCATATTTTTTTATTGAGTCTCTGCGCTATCTGAAGCGTACAATTTTCTGCTCTTGACGAAATCGTACAGCATTGAAAAAACAAGGGAAGACAGTATAATTTATGTATTTGTACACATGTGGATGATAAATAAATTTATAACAGTATTAAAATACAATTTATAATTTGTGTAAAAGCAAACATATATAATACATATTTATTTATTTAAATATAAAACTCTTTGTGCTGGCCAAACCAAAAGACGAATGTTAATTCTAAGAAGTGGTCAATAAAATGCGTAAAATTGGTGGGAAAATGTTGCATGAAAACTCTTGTTTTTTATTTCATCAACTTTTCTCATTTTCCAAAGGCCCATGTGAAAATTTTTGTTCGATTGGTTTAAGACTTGTTTATCAAAGCGCGACCCAGTAAATTATTAACGATGTGATTTACCAATTTTGGAAAGTCTGCCTATGTCGAAAAATGGGGAAAACACAACATTTTTCATTTAAGCTGCCTCACACTCATTTTCGAGTATAATTTTGAGACTTCACCTTTTTTATGAATGTAAAAAATATGCATCAAGCATTCAGTTAAATTTTAAATATAAATATGTATGCCCAGCTGAGAAGCCGTGTAATACATTACAGATTTGCAAAAAACTGAAAACAGAAACGCATAATGAGTTAAGTGATGTGAGTAATAATCTAAAAAAGTGATTAATAAAATATATAATATATATTGAAATTTAACTTTGAATTTAACTTTTTTTTGCAGAGCATGTCTGGTCGAGGCAACTTGTTATCTTTGTTTTATAAGAACAATTATGCTTCGGAACATATCAAAGACAGCGGTTTAGGTGTTGATCAAACTTGTTCGAGCGGAGAATATCGACGAGCTGCGAAAGATGTTGCAACTGAACTGAACTGTCATCAAACTTTGAGAAAGTCTCTATTGGACGAGGACGCGCACATTTGCTGCCTACTTTCAAAAATGAATTGCAACAATTTAGCACTGGAAGGAACCAATCTTCTATTTCAGCATCCACAGATGATCTCAGTAGCAGCAATGGAAGCAAATGTATTCCATTAAAGAAGACACCTGCGCTTTGTGTCGAATCACAAATAAAGAAGTCTAAAATAGTTACAAGTGGCTTGTTCTATCCTAACACTGTTAATGGAGTAAAAGGATCGTCGGTTAATTTGGCATGTAACTATATAGGTGTAAAATCTGACCCAAAGAAAGGAGTTTACCTATTTGAAGTACGATACTCTCCTTCCGTTCACCCTATTCATTTAAGAATGAGGTATTTAAATGAGCATAAGAAAAAATTTGGAGGAGTTAAGACCTTTGATGGATCCACTCTGTACTTGCCAATTTTAATGGAAAGAGAATTGACTACTTTTGTTTCCAAAAATTCTAATAACGAAGGCATTGAGATCCGACTATTTAAAAAAAAAAAGAATCATTTAAGGATTGTATACAATTGTACAACATTTTATTTGATCGGGTCATGAAAACCCTAAATTTTGTGAAATTCGATCGAAAGCATTTCGATCCCTCATGTCCGAAAATTATACCCATGGCAAAGTTAGAGGTTTGGCCGGGTTATGTAACGGCTGTCGTCGAATACGAATTTAACAACGATGCATTGAGGAATGAGATGCTGGAAGTCGTACATCTCAAGAGCTGGATTTTGATACATCCAAAATGTGATGTACGAACGGCTAAAGCCTTTTTAAATAATATGGAGCGATGCTGTCAATTATTTGGAATGAGATATTGTACACTCAGCATAGTATCCTTGGACCAGGACCGCATCGATGCCTATGTGAATGCTCTGTGTCGCAGCATTTCTACCCATACGCAAATAGTCGTATGTATATGTTCTAGTAGCCGAGATGACAGATACGCTGCTTTAAAAAAAAATTTGCAGAAATAGCGGTTGCTTACCAGGTGATAAACTCCAGGAAAATCGTTCAATTGTGCAAAATATCATTTTGCAAATGAACTGTACAATGGGAGGATCTCTGTGGACTGTTAAAATTCCGTTTAAAAATGTGATGATCTGTGGAATCGACTCATATCACGATCCATCTCAAAAGAGCCATTCTGTAGCTGCATTTGTAGCCTCGCTTAACGCAAAATACACACATTGGTTTCGTAAGGCTGTTATCCAAACCAAAAAGGAAGGGCTTGTGAATGGACTCACTGCATCCTTTGAATCTGCCCTAGAGTGTTATAAGAAACGCAATGGTTACTTCCCAGACAATGTTATAATTTACAGAGACGGTGTTGGCGAAGGCCAGTTAAACTTGTGTGCCATGGCAGTGTTACCCCAGCCCATTTCGTTGTTTTGCGCGACGACTCAAACTATGGTTCCGACGTCATACAAAAACCAAGTTATAAACTATGTTATATGTATTACAATTGGCCATGAACAGTACGAGTCCCTGTATGTTGCTTGTACGCTCATAAGATGGCTTCCTTGATTGGTGAAAGCGTGCAGCGCGATACTGCAAACACAATCTGTCGGAGAAACTCTTTTATTTATAACAACAATCATCATAATAAAATTATTTAGGAATATTCACTTAACCAATCTCTTTAAGAATGTGAAGACAAAATTACTTTCAATTTTTCAAATATCTGATTTAAAATATAAAAAAAAACGTTATTATCCATATGCAAAATGCGATTGTGCAATGTAAATGTGAATGAATCGAAGCTCATATGTAAATGTTTGAGATGACTACATTTAAACTAGGCTTTGGAATTCCAAAAGAATAAATTGCTAGTATTCTATCGATAAAGAATTAAGTAGGTAACGCCACACAATTCCATGGGTACATATTTGCAAATATGGTTAAAGTATAAATTTGTTTAGATTGCAGAATGGTATTATACTATGATTTGTGTCATGAATAACGTATATATATACTCTTGATCAGTCGGGTTCATTCGTATTTTTTCCTTGATAGCTAGCCTCAGTTTTAAAACTATCTTGATTCAACGTTGTCCACAACTTTACAACTTTCATATAGCTGCCTGCATAGGAACTATTCGGTCGAAACATGAGTTCTTGAAAAAAAAAAAAAACTATTTATTTTTCCAATATATGGTAAACAACCTAACCAGTTATTAACTTGGGACTATTGCATCTTATAGTCTCATAGAAATAATAAATAATTTTTATTTTGAAAGGATGACAATTGTTCTTGTTATGAAATGAATTATGCACATAAGCAAATCATTAATCCTGTAAATCATGTTCCAGCCAAAGTTAATGAAATGCATGGCGATCACATAAGCGTGAGTTCACATCTAGATACATATATATATATATATATATTTATCGAAAATTGACGATGACTATGAACATTTGCTAGTGGAATGCGAAAATCTTTCCATGGCTTACGCGCGTTCAGAATGTACATAGTTTTAGCAGTTGTAGCAGTCATATGTACCTATGTACATACGTACATACAAGTATGTAAAATCAATAAGCAGACAAGTACATCCGGTTTTTTGCAGGCTTCGCGTGTAGATCTGTTTTCTAACGACATTGTCTAGCGGAAATCTTAAAAGAGGTATCAAGGCGCTGAGAAAAAACCTGATGCACTTTTTGTCGATATGTATTGTCTGTTTAGTGGTAGAATGTAGGTAAGCAGTTGTGTATGTATGTGTGTGTGTGTAGGTTACCATACCAGATACAGATACAGATATGTTTTATGTTGTGTTGTGATATGTATGCGTTGCCTCACACTCATTTTCGAGTATAATTTTGAGACTTCACCTTTTTTATGAATGTAAAAAATATGCATCAAGCATTCAGTTAAATTTTAAATATAAATATGTATGCCCAGCTGAGAAGCCGTGTAATACATTACAGATTTGCAAAAAACTGAAAACAGAAACGCATAATGAGTTAAGTGATGTGAGTAATAATCTAAAAAAGTGATTAATAAAATATATAATATATATTGAAAATTAGCTTTGAATTTAACTTTTTTTTGCAGAGCATGTCTGGTCGAGGCAACTTGTTATCTTTGTTTTATAAGAGCAATTATGCTTCGGAACATATCAAAGACAGCGGTTTAGGTGTTGATCAAACTGGTTCGAGCGGAGAATATCGACGAGCTGCGAAAGATGTTGCAACTGAACTGAACTGTCATCAAACTTTGAGAAAGTCTCTATTGGACGAGGACGCGCACATTTGCTGCCTACTTTCAAAAATGAATTGCAACAATTTAGCACTTGAAGGAACCAATCTTCTATTTCAGCATCCACAGATGATCTCAGTAGCAGCAATGGAAGCAAATGTATTCCATTAAAGAAGACACCTGCGATTTGTGTCGAATCACAAATAAAGAAGTCTAAAATAGTTACAAGTGGCTTGTTCTATCCTAACACTGTTAATGGAGTAAAAGGATCGCCGGTTAATCTGGCATGTAACTATATAGGTGTAAAATCTGACCCAAAGAAAAGAGTTTACCTATTTGAAGTACGATACTCTCCTCCCGTTCACCCTATTCATTTAAGAATGAGGTATTTAAATGAGCATAAGGAACAATTTGGAGGAGTTAAGACCTTTGATGGATCCACTCTGTACTTGCCAATTTTAATGGAAAGAGAATTGACTACTTTTGTTTCCAAAAATTCTAATAACGAAGGCATTGAGATCCGACTATTTAAAAAAAAAAGAATCATTTAAGGATTGTATACAATTGTACAACATTTTATTTGATCGGGTTATGAAACCCTAAATTTTGTGAAATTCGATCGAAAGCATTTTGATCCCTCATGTCCGAAAATTATACCCACGGCAAAGTTAGAGGTTTGGCCGGGTTATGTAACGGCTGTCGTCGAATACGAATTTAACAACGATGCATTGAAGAATGAGATGCTGGAAGTCGTACATCTCAAGAGCTGGATTTTGATACATCCAAAAAGTGATGTACGAACGGCTAAAGCCTTTTTAAATAATATGGAGCGATGCTGTCAATTATTTGGAATGAGATATTGTACACTCAGCATAGTATCCTTGGACCAGGACCGCATCGATGCCTATGTGAATGCTCTGTGTCGCAGCATTTCTACCCATACGCAAATAGTCGTATGTATATGTTCTAGTAGCCGAGATGACAGATACGCTGCTTTAAAAAAAAATTTGCAGAAATAGCGGTTGCTTACCAGGTGATAAACTCCAGGAAAATCGTTCAATTGTGCAAAATATCATTTTGCAAATGAACTGTAAAATGGGAGGATCTCTGTGGACTGTTAAAATTCCGTTTAAAAATGTGATGATCTGTGGAATCGACTCATATCACGATCCATCTCAAAAGAGCCATTCTGTAGCTGCATTTGTAGCCTCGCTTAACTCAACATACACACATTGGTTTCGTAAGGCTGTTATCCAAACCAAAAAGGAAGCGCTTGTGAATGGACTCACTGCATCCTTTGAATCTGCCCTAGAGTGTTATAAGAAACGCAATGGTTACTTCCCAGACAATGTTATAATTTACAGAGACGGTGTTGGCGAAGGCCAGTTAAACTTGTGTGCCATGGCAGTGTTACCCCAGCCCATTTCGTTGTTTTGCGCGACGACTCAAACTATGGTTCCGACGTCATACAAAAACCAAGTTATAAACTATGTTATATGTATTACAATTGGCCATGAACAGTACGAGTCCCTGTATGTTGCTTGTACGCTCATAAGATGGCTTCCTTGATTGGTGAAAGCGTGCAGCGCGATACTGCAAACACAATCTGTCGGAGAAACTCTTTTATTTATAACAACAATCATCATAATAAAATTATTTAGGAATATTCACTTAACCAATCTCTTTAAGAATGTGAAGACAAAATTACTTTCAATTTTTCAAATATCTGATTTAAAATATAAAAAAAAAACGTTATTATCCATATGCAAAATGCGATTGTGCAATGTAAATGTGAATGAATCGAAGCTCATATGTAAATGTTTGAGATGACTACATTTAAACTAGGCTTTGGAATTCCAAAAGAATAAATTGCTAGTATTCTATCGATAAAGAATTAAGTAGGCAACGCCACACAATTCCATGGGTACATATTTGCAAATATGGTTAAAGTATAAATTTGTTTAGATTGCAGAATGGTATTATACTATGATTTGTGTCATGAATAACGTATATATATACGCTTGATCAGTCGGGTTCATTCGTATTTTTTCCTTGATAGCTAGCCTCAGTTTTAAAACTATCTTGATTCAACGTTGTCCACAACTTTACAACTTTCATATAGCTGCCTGCATAGGAACTATTCGGTCGAAACATGAGTTCTTGAAAAAAAAAAAAACTATTTATTTTTCCAATATATGGTAAACAACCTAAGCAGTTATTAACTTGGGACTACTGCATCTTATAGTCTCATAGAAATAATAAATAATTTTTATTTTGAACGGATGACAATTGTTCTTGTTATGAAATGAATTATGCACATAAGCAAATCATTAATCCTGTAAATCATGTTCCAGCCAAAGTTAATGAAATGCATGGCGATCACATAAGCGTGAGTTCACATCTAGATACATATATATATATATATATATTTATCGAAAATTGACGATGACTATGAACATTTGCTAGTGGAATGCGAAAATCTTTCCATGGATTACGCGCGTTAAGAATGTACATAGTTTTAGCAGTTGTAGCAGTCATATGTACCTATGTACATACGTACATACAAGTATGTAAAATCAATAAGCAGACAAGTACATCCGGTTTTTTGCAGGCTTCGCGTGTAGATCTGTTTTCTAACGACATTGTCTAGCGGAAATCTTAAAAGAGGTATCAAGGCGCTGAGAAAAAACCTGATGCACTTTTTGTCGATATGTATTGTCTGTTTAGTGGTAGAATGTAGGTAAGTAGTTGTGTATGTATGTGTGTGTGTGTAGGTTACCATACCAGATACAGATACAGATATGTTTTATGTTGTGTTGTGATATGTATGCGTTGCAATTTTCCAGCAGTGGAAGTTTTTGCCTTAGGAAGTGGCCCGACTTGAAATTTCAATATTAACTAGTAGAGAAGACAATTCCAGCTCCTCGCTGAACTTATTGCGCAAAATGACGCTGCGGTAGCCTTGGCGAACGCAGGTCAACGGATAACACGCCTGTGCTATGAAATGCGTTTCGGCAAACATATCCTCGTCCTGCACTTCAAAGCGCAACAGTGCAAAATGCGGATTGTGCACGATGAACTCAAAGTATTCGTTCCAAATGGGATTGAAGCCATTCTCATTGACTTTGCTGCGATACTTGATGCCGCTGTCGTAGCTAGCGCCAACGATTTCCACAACGATTTGCGGATTATTCGATTTGCCACCACGGAATAAATGACGTGCCGCTATAATGCGCATGCTAACCATGACTTCATTGAGACCGTCAGATAATAGATTGTTGGGATTGAAGCTTTCAAATTTCATAAACGCCGGCTTCAGCACGTACCCGCATTGGCCATTATTCCGGAATTTTGCCTGATTGAGTTGCATGGCCTTGTCGCCCGTCTGATAGTTAAGTGCTATCATTTGCGACCCAATGTTCCAAAATGGTACCGGATTAAAATTGGATGAGTCCAAGCGCTGTCCCTTGGGATAAACGCGACTAATTTGATTGCGATGATATGACAGGAATATCGCCATATTCTGTTGTATAAACTGCTTCTCGGCTTTCGTTTCGGGAAAACTGGACATCTCCTGGAATATCCAAGAGTGATCTCGGAACGGTACACTGCGAAAATAGATTATCAAATCGGACATCTCCTTGGCAACCCGGGCCGTACGCTCTTTTTTGCGCCGTTCCGTGGCTAATTGACTGGCGATCAGTGCGGCATCCTGTATGGCCTTGATCCATTCGTAAGCCGTCTCCTGATTGTCAAAACCAATTACGAAGGGATTTTGCATCGTTGGTGTTTGTATCTGCAGCTTAATTATAATGCCCGGTTCATTCGATTCAAAGAGAGACGCCACTGCTCCATAGATTTCAATGGAATCGGTGCGACCATCATTGCCCTCATCGTTGACCGAATTGTAATCCTCTGTTGCTGAATCAATCACCTTTCAAAATAAAACGTATTTTATTATTTGCAAATATTTTGGGTTGTGCGGATAATAAGTAATTGTTAAGCAGATGTTTATGTTGACCTACCTTGACATAGTTGGCCGGGAGATGTTGTTGTATCATGCCACCGTAATCGCCTTTCCACCACATGGAGTTATTCCTTTGCACATTCGTAATAATCGCGTGTTTTGGGAAGGAGAGCTCGTCGGGCTTGTCGGCTTTGTAGCTATACAGAGCTTTGCATGTGACATATTCCTCCAAATTCGCGCCCATATAATTGGAGGCACCAGTGCTATCATTATTGTTATGCTCCCCATGCTGCTGGGCATTGTCAATTAGTGTCTGTCGCAACAGCTCTTGTGAAACAGGATGGGTGAGCTTCACGTTGCGATATAGCGGATTCCTCATATAATAGTGGATGAGCGATACCAAGGATTCGAACTGCATTGTGTCAATGGCATATAGTCGACCCTCCTGAATGATGCGACAGTGTTTAGTTTTGCGATGTATCGTGAATGATATGACAAACGTATTGACACTCTGCACCGATGGCCGCACCAAAAACGATCCAATCTCCAGCTTGAG
Organism: Drosophila cognata; assembly: GCA_035041535.1. Lineage (NCBI taxonomy): Eukaryota > Metazoa > Arthropoda > Insecta > Diptera > Drosophilidae > Drosophila > Drosophila cognata. The sequence continues at coordinate 1,047,170 of JAWNLC010000831.1, forward strand.
CAGTCCCTGCTCAGCCTGCTCCTTGGTGGTGTTTTGGTGGAACCATTCTTGGCTCTCATGCTTCTTTGGCTGTGGAACTGGCTCCTTGAGGATAATCGAAAACTCCGAGCTACGTAGCATATTTTTACGATAATACACTATCAACGAGTACAGCGAATCAAATACAAAGTTCTCGACCAGATAGTATTTAATGGATCCATTCTCGTGCTTAAGCTTAATGCGACAGTGATTGGGTCGATTTCGACGCCAAAAGGATAAGCTATAATCCCCAACAAACGTTGCTGACTCGCGTACCAAGAAGGTGCCGTCGCCCAGATGCTTATACTTTTCCAACAATTGATCCGCTTCTTGTCTTCCACCTAAAAACAAATGATACAAAATGATATATATCGTCTAATCAAAGATAAATCGGTTTAAGTAATCCTTAACACAAATGAATCGAGATATAAAAATTGAAAGCGAAAGCGCCATAATATAGACAAGTTCAACTTCCCTAAAGTTTTTACTTTCAAAAACGAAATCTCTCCCAAAGAGGAATTTGAATTGAAATCTGCACTTACCCTCCAATTTGCCGTGAAACCAATTTTCACCGAAATGCAGCTCATCGTTGGCCGATGTATCTTTCTGTTTTTGTTGCATGTTGCTATTTAAAGTACAGGATGACAGTCCGAAATCATCATCTTCCGAATTGCCATTGCGGCATTCACTAATTTCGGATGTGTAGATTAGCTCCTGTTGGGTAAGCACAAATTGATAGAGGTTCCATGACTTATCGACTGGATCCTTAAAGTACAGTAATCCCTTCTTCAATATTTTCTGCAAATTCTCATTGTCATCGGCCACACCGCCCAGCGAAGATCGATGGCTAAATGAAGCGATCGTTCCATTGTTACCAGCAGCAATCGATGGTATATTTATAGCACTAACATTCTCATCGAATTGCGGCAATTTTTTGTGCTTTAGCATTATTTTGCGACGCAGCTGATTGGGCGATGGCAAGTGCAATTCGTTTCGATCACAGGGCTGTGTGAGGAGCATATCTCCAAAGACCTGTAGCAAATAAACGTAAAAATTAATCAATTGCAGACAGACAGACAGGCAAATCATGTGGCATTATATATACTCACCTCAATCAGAGCATGTGCCATATTACGCTGTTGTTCCAAGGAGCAATTCTGTTCGATGGACAAGATGACGGGATACTCCGATGTTGCGAATGCATAATCCTTAATGGTCTTGATGACATCCATGAATTTGATCTTTGAAGTCATCGTGTGTCCATGGAATATGTAGGGTAAATTGTCGGGACCATTCCAGCAGTCTAGCTCGATGCAACGGCAGCCCATGCGCAGGGCACGAGCATATGCCTCGCACGAGGATTCGCTCGAGAATTGATCGCCCGTTAGATATGTGTTGTGGGATGAGGCGATCCAGTAGGAGGACAGCGGCTGGTTCATGTCCATGAAGACACTATCGAATTTTGTGTCCCATAGATCATTTTGTTTTGAGAAGAGATAATCAACAAACTCGGAGATGGTTAGATATGGTTCTTGTACATCGCGTTCAACGTCCTGCACAAAGTCGCGCATGAACCCGGATATGATATTTAGTTCTCCAACATTATAATCGTGCTGCTCACTTTCCAGAAACTTTTTAAATTCAATGGGTCGCACGACTTTCTTATCCTCCGAATAGGCAAACTCGGTACCCCCGAGAACATTGACAAAATTGGCGGGCAGTAAAAGCTTCTGATATAGACGCGAAAAATCGTCAAATTTCAAATCGTGTTTTCGCCTTATATCGTCTGTGAAACATTCCATAAATTTACTGGTGCTCATTTTACAACTGACGCTGCTCAGGAACGTTTTGAAATCCTTGATGGTCACTTGGGAGTTTTGCTCCGATTTGGCCAAGTGCGAGTTGACATTCTCGAATGAATAGTATTCGCGTCGCAGCCAGCGATCGATTTGTAGGGGATAGGACGAACTAATCGTGTCCTTAACCATATACCTTAATCCCCGCACCCAGTTATCTGCCTCAATCTCGGAGAGCGCAACAACCGAGAAGCTCTTCAGCTTGAAACTGTTGCCATACATAATGACAAAGCATTTACTGTTCTCAAAACGCTGGCAGTCATCGGCATGCAGTCGGAACTCCTTTGAGTTCTTTCCAACGCGAATCTCTCGTATTTCCCGTAACTGTATCGTTCCCTCATACTCGGTGCGCGTCTGTGCGGCGACTGTCGACCATAACAGCTGACGAGTTTCTCTGATAAGCATTAGATGTCGTCGATCGGGGCGTCGTTGTTTTCCATAAAGTTTCGTTACAATTGTTCCACGCTCTAGCATACAAATTGTCTGCTCCATTTCCCCCAATAGGGGGGTATTCATTGCACTGAAACAACTCATTGTTTATTCTTGATTTATTATTTGAAAATCACTAAGCATGCATAAATTTGTGTATTTGTTACAATATGTTTCATATATGTATGTAATTTAGGTATGTTTGGCTATGTTAGCTCTTTAATGATTGAAGAGCATTGAACGTATTGTGTGATGATTCATTGACGTTTTATTAATTCGATTTGAATTGAAATTGGTAAATTTTGTTATTGATTACAATTGCACTTCTTGAATGGACTACTTTCCGTGGATTGGTTGTACTTTAAAAAGTATCGATAATATAGATATCGATGTCAGCAACGTAGGCTATTGCGGCTATTATGTACAGAAAATGAATGAGAGCTAAGGAGAGAAACGATTGAATCAAACAAACTAACAATAACATAATAATAATAACAAACTAATATTAGATTACACATTGCACAGGACTATAATCTCTATTATAGAATAATCTGTCTTTGTGATGTTAACATAGACAATACACTTTGTTCCTTGTGTGCAAAATACGTTAGTTGAAACGTCAGCAAGCGTTTCTAAGGCTCACTCACTATAAATAAAATAAAAGGATCCAGGAATGAGTCTCCGTTTTGCCTCAAATTTCTGTTAATTACTCAAATGGTTTTGGAAGAATGATTTATCGGACACATTTTTCGATTTTTGCTGTTAATTGCCATCATATGTTCTGTTAATCAATGTTATTCAAAAACCGCTCATTTTCAATTTGCTTTTTCTAGCTTGCTTTCTTTTGGTTATATTTATTTACATAATCCAATCGAATCGATTTTACTGACAGTATTTAAATATGGATTTCCAAAAATCTGCCACAAAAACGTAAAACTAACAGATGTAAAGTGAACTCTTGTTTTTTTTTTCAATAGGATGTAGGTTGACGTCACAGCTGAACAGCTGATTGTTAAACAGAGAAAACGAGCCTGCGCAATGCGTTATCACATTTAGTCCATTCATGAGGTGAGAACCTTTCGCTCATTCAATGTTAACGTGAGAGCTATTTCATGCTGTGGAAAAATTAAAGTATTGTGAGTAGACGTAAGAATTTTTGAATAAAAAAAATAGTTGCGAGACAAGCGCGCGCGTGGACAAACATCGTCGGCATCAGTGTGGCGTACAAATTATGCTAAGAAGCATCAACGCTGCCGTAAAATATGCAGAAAACAAATACAACAACGCCACCCACAGGAGCATCGCCAGCGGCACCAGTTTCAGCAGATAGCGTCGCAAATACATTGATGGCGACGCCAACTTCAGCAATCGCATCCAATGCCAGAAGCAACTGCGGCGAATGTATTGACTCCAGCGAAGGCCCAACAGTAAGTTTCACTCTGTGCGTATGTGTATCTCTCTCTCTCTCTTTCTCTCAATCTTTCTCATTCCCTCTATATATATATATCTATCTATCTACCATTTCTGCCAGCGCGCGGTTGTGTAAGTGTGTGTGATGTGCGTATGTGTGTGTTTTGTAATGGAACTAGTTTTTTTTAAATTATAGCTGTTTCTACCTTTTGTTGCAATCGTGCAGCAGTTGTCCTTAGCATTATATAACTTATTGACAGCGCACGCTTATTGACCTTGCCCCGCCTTCCACTCACATCCACCCACAACCACAACAAAAACAACCCAAAAAATAGAAAAACAAGCGTAGACGTTACTAGCTCTGGCAATTTATTATTGCTATCCAATTTTGGATGGCTTTTGCCATCCATTGTAATTTTCCTCTGCCAGGTTGTTCAGCAAATGTGCCTCCGCATCCGTCCAACCATTAATCTTAAGCAGTGCTGCGCATGCCGGCGGCATGCTTGTGCCACTGCCCACTTTGACCCCCTTTCCACCTACCCTTATCACGTTCACGTGAGAGTTGCGTCTTCCTGGTTTCTCTTGTCATTCGGTCTGCTCACAACCCACGTACACGCATCCTTACATATGTATATATTATATATATATATATATATATGTATATGTATATGTATGTTTGCAAATGTAAATATCTTCTACTCTGTCTTTTGGCATTCATCATTTAACATTTTGTTTACCATTTTGCTTTAAATAGTTCACATTTGGCGGCATTAACCAATCTTTGGTGCTTCCGCTTATTTTCTACTTCAGTCTTTAGCCACGTCTCTTTCGCTTCCAATTATGTAGGAAAATGTCCTTGTGCCTTACGTATATTTCATGCAGCTCTTCGCCTCTCTCTGCCGCTCATGCACCCCCTTTCGTCGCCTGTTTCCTGGGCCATATTCGGCCTTCATCGCGTGGGCTTTCGTATCGGTGCCTTTCGCTTCCTCTCAGTCCTTGCATCCATTGTGAAATAAAAATGTATGTATGTAAATATTTATTTAGGATCAGGAGCAACATCCGAGTTGATCTTTCTCTTGTGCCTTAACCCAGCACAATCAGCACAAATAGGAAACGTGTGCAAATCTTTTCCTTCAATCCAATTCCCTTGAAAGACATGATGAGTGAACAAGCTGTTGCACAACTATTTTCAATAAGCAAATGTACGTAGTAAAATGTATTGGCAAATTTCTTGCTTATTGTTTGCTTTGCGCAGTTATTATACCACAATCAATATTAATTATTCGCTGCTGCACTTTAAGTGCTATGTTAATTAATTAATTAAGTTAGAAGAAACTAAGTTGAGGGCTAATTAAGTCAAGGTCAAGGTCGTCAAGGTCCCCTGTTATATATAAATATTTTTTTTGCCATTTAATTATTTTACGCATGAAGCTTATTAACCCAATTATTTATATTATGAATAAATACAATTGGTGTTATTTCAATAACACAAGTAAATCATAAATTAATTTCTTAATTACTTTTAATTTTACATTTTTTTATACGCTATATTTTTGATTTTATATTTATAAATAAATATTTTTTCTTTTATCATTTATTATAGAGCTTTTTGTTGTTGTGCAACTAACCACAGACTCATCAATATGTTTGCCAGGGTGTTAGCGAGGTAAGCGCCAGATCGTCGAAATGTGTTAGCCTCCTATTTAAAAATCAATTGGTTTCAATTCCAATATATCCAAATGTATCTACAAAAACTTTGATTGATTCTCGTTTGAACAGTATGCAGCATCATCAAAGCAACAAGAACAGCAGCAACAGCAAGGGACAACGTCTAGTTTTAAGCAACAGCAATTGCAGCATGAGCAACCAGCAATCGCCATACATTATTTGGCCAGCTTTCAAGAGATTTGTGTGGTAACTGCTTTGCTGCCACTGATTACGCTCTTCACATGCTTTGTGACCGCCTACGTCTTCCAGTACGACGATGTACACGAGACACATTGCCGGGTATGGGCAGACAATGGAATGCATTCAAAGCAAACTTATTTCTAATAATATTGGTATTGCAGGTATACAATATAATACCCTCGATAAGTGCCATTACTGGCGTCAGTCCGCAACGTTATTTCTGGCGTTTCAGCATTGCGTTGCACATCGGTCCGCGCATACCCATTGCCTTTGTCTACAAGAACTATTATCGGGCGCAGCTGGCGCGTATTGCCCCAGCATTGGTGCCGAAAACAAGCTTTTTAATCACACTGATTCTGGTCCTCAATTGCATTGAAATTGCGGCACTGGGCGGAGTCACCTATATATCCAATCGCGAGAATTATCGTAAGCTACGCAATCACTTACCATAAGTCACCAATATACATTTATATTAACATTATTTAATTTGCAGCCGTTCATGAAAGGATCTTCATTACCTTTATGATATGTTCATTGTGCTACATGCTGGCTACCATTAAGCTGAATGGCATTTTATATGCACGGCAAACGCTCACTGCACAGCAACGTCAATCTATCAAATGGAAAAAAATACTCTTTGCAGTATCTATAATGAGCACTATGGGTCTCCTGGTCTTCTTTGCCAAACATCGTTTTTACTGTCACGACTTGGGTAAGCTTAACTAATACAACTTATTAACGAGTTGGGCACGTGAATGATTTTGTACAATTGGGTTGCCAATCATTATTCGTTTACTCTCTTCTACATTTTTCGTAATGATGATTTGAGACTTGATGTTGTAAAGATTCATGCATACAAATACACTTAAAGTCATAACGCGCCCAACTCTTAAGCATTAGCTAATCCAATGCAAGTGGAAACATGTTCATAATAACGTATATTGATCTATTTACAGCTTTTAGTTGGTTTGCATTTTTTGAATATTTGATTGCCATTGCCAATATGCTGTTCCATTTCACCATTATCTGGGACTTCCCATCGCAGTTCATGATGATTGTTCAGGGACCGTGCGATAATCTGATGCAGTATTTGGGTGCTAAGCCGAAAACCAACTAAGCCCAGTTCTACTTCTAATTTCTAAACCAATATATATATATATATATATATATATATCTTTCCTAGTTTATTTGTATATGTATATGGTATTGTTTTTATATTTATATACTGTATAAACACACAGAGTTTTACTGCACTAATATATAGAATGCGACTCGAAAGAAACGTACGATTATATAATTGAACTTCTTGAATATTTAAAATTAGCGCTTCCATAACCAAAAGAACATTAAAATATAAATTTAAATAATTTTATATTGTTCTCCCCAGTTCCAGTTTGTTAATTAATTAAACTCGATTTACGATTTATACGGCATTCTGTTAACTAAACGTACAAAATTCAAAAGTTCCACAATTCCAATTAATCAAGTTATAGTAAATAGTAAATAGTGAACACAACAACAAACAGCATCCATATATGTAGATATAGAGTATGTGAATGTGTGGGCTGCTCAGACGCTTGAAAATCTTTCGCAACACCATTGAAAAAAAAGTGCAATTTGTTATTAAACACTATTCACACACGATATATATATATATATACATGAATATGTACATATTTGTGCAGTTTAGGGACATTTGTTTTTACTTAAAGTAAACTAGATGCATTAACTCTTACATGCTTTACCTTACTTACCCATCTTTTATTCTATTTGATTCAGTCATAAAGTTCTAGTATACGATAACGAAAATAAATTAAAAAGATTGAAACCAGTTTGACCTTGAATTATGAAGCTATAAGGCACCTTCGCCTTAATTGGTACTCCAATAAATAGAAAAAAAAAAAAAAGCTTTAGTAAAAGAATGAACTTTGAAAACTTGGTGTAACTAACACTCGAATATATCTAGATCAAGAATAAATTTAAGTATATATACTGAAGTGAGTCCTTCTATACAAAAACACACCTTCCTTTTTTCCTTTCCAAATATTTACACAAGTACTATCAAATGCTCTCTCAGATATATACAGCAATATTTATCTGAAAGCATTTCAAATACACTTTGCTTTGCAAATTGTGCTCGTTTGCGTTCTAAATTTCCGTTGCTGTACTTTGATGATATCATGTCAATTGTTATTATTTACATACTAATATTAACTAACTATTTCATTTGTAAGGCATAGCGTTTAAATGCAAGATTTGGAACTTCAATGCATAAGTACGTATTAACATTTTAGCTAGCAGTACATATCGTTTATACACGTGCATTGAATATTTTTTGACGTCGAAAGAGTGGAGTGGAATTTGTGGGGCCTATGGTTTATGTAGCGCGTCCTCGACTCACCAATATACTCAAAAGTATTACACACTTAATCTAAAAAAAAAAAAAAAATACAACATAAATATTCAGCCAATAGCTATTTAAGCTGGATCAAGCAACGAACATCATATTGAATTCATATACATACTTATACATATAAAAATAAAACTAAAATTAAATCAATCAAAAATCAATATAAATAGCAATTAGACGATGATTGGAGATAAATCACTGAAAATGTAGCAACAAGGAATAGAGTATCAAATGTATTCAGTAAAACCAAACAACAGAAATGCGCACATAATTATTGTAATTTTTAAACAAGACAGTTCGACGAACTCTTCGGCATGCCGAATATTACATACCCTTGTACACCTGAGCCCAACTTAATTATTAACAAAAATCCGCTAAATTCCTCTTCCTAGTGGTCCGATCTGACCGAGTCCGTTAACAAAAAAGAAAAGTTTTTAGTAAAAGTTCTATCAACTGAGTAGCATATTTTCTCAGATAGTATTCCTTATCATATCTCCTGCTGATCACGAAATACATTACACACATTATGATAAATTAGAATACTCTCTACAAGGGTATGAAAGTATATGAACCATTGAAACCAAAAAAAAAAAAATAAACATGAGAAACGTCAGCCAACAAAACTGGTATTGACATTTTAACATTTGCTTTCGTTGATTTGATCAAGTTTTATTAACAACACCTATATAGCTAACCAAATTCTTAACTATTAATGTTAAAGGTAATTACATTTGATTTCCCCAAAATATTTATATGGATTTAAAATCGATAGTTCAAATTTGAAAATTACTTAAAAGTTATTACTGTACAAGGCAAAAAAACCAAAAAAAAAAAACAAAAAACAAAAAAAAACATAATTTACTGAAATCTATGTATCTGTAATGACTTATTTTCACGAAAAATAAAAGGTCAAAATTAATGTACGCATTTTGAAAGTAACGAAAAACTAGATAGCGTATTTCCTATTGATAATGTAATGACACACATTGTTATTATGCGACCCACAACCAAACGAGAAACAAAAATATATGTATCTACACACAGAGTTTAAACACCCTGAAAGTCTTTAATAATATGTATGTATTAATTTATAAGTATATTAATAGTTTGTTGCCAATTTGCACTAACAAGAACTTATACTTACTCTATAACATGGAATATGATGTCAGTTGAAAATTCTGGACATGCTGTTTATAATGACCTTTATTCATAATTTGAAGTGTTTTCCATTTATTTAATCTTGTCAACTTCTCATTGAGTGCCTCTCATCTATTCCAACGACTATTCGGATATGGTTTTTGATATTGCGAACCAAACTATAATATGAAAATTTATACGTTTTAATGTGCAACTTTTTACCTTTGCATAACTTTTTAGACAACACATCGTAGGTTGATACAAACAAATTTCAACAAAAATTGTAAAACTTTGTAGCTTCCTAATTTTAATAAAGATTAAACATATATATATTTTCTAAAGTATTTTATTTGGAGATCACTAACAGAAACAATACTTGCGCTATAGTGGGTCAAAATTATTCTACGCATATTTCCCACAGATAATGGGTCACAACTAATATATGATTGTATATATATACAAATTGAATTAGAATTTGGCTGCGGACACAATACCCCATTGAAAGAATACCCTTTCCTATATAAATACAAAAATAAATTGGAAGCATTTTTATGGTTTAAATTTCGCATTGTTAGTTATTTACAGGTATTTTTAAAAATGTTTAAGCCGTTAAAAAACATATACATACATAAATATAATACTTGCACATATAGAAGGTAAACGATTTAAAATATATAAAAAAAAAAACAAAAAAAATTAAGTTACAATATTGACCGATTTTAAATACGTTTTATTCGAAAAGCAACAACTACATAGATGTATTTCATACGAACGTTTCCATGCATGTAACTATGTGTTCTAAATTGTTATCCATGTTGGATGGAAAAGCTGCTTAAAAATAATATGGGCCGAATATATACATTTACAGTTCTTGTATACGTGCATGTAGTGCATATATTTATATATTTGATTGCAAATTTATATAAATATATATACACATATCCGATTTCGTATCTGCTCTACCTACACATGTATATATGTGTGGATGGAGGAGATTTGAGAGCGGGCGGGCGATAGGAAGGACTTAGAAATTAAATTCAGTTCGAATTAGCTACGGCCAATGTATATATAAGTAAAGATAAGTATGTGTGTATGCGAATGCCTACAGCTAACAGTAGGCGTATATAATTATATATATATATATATATATATATATATATATATATTTGTGGTGTATGTGATAACTATTGTTAATTGTTGTTGTGCGGTGTTAATCATTATGTTCATCTAATCTGGTAAATCAATGCTGATGAATGGCACCACCGGCTTTAAAATATCATTCTTGGCCGCTTTCTTGCTCTTCTTGTCGTGCTTGCTAAACTCGTGCATCGCCTCTGTGGCAGCCATGTTGCTTGTAGATGATGAGGATGCATCCAGTGGCACTGATTGACCCGCGTGGCTTTGCGTCTCCGCATGATAGCTAATGTTGCCGTACTCCTGTAGAAACGGCATGGCCGAAAGCAGAAACTGGCTAAACGATTTACGAATACCAAACCACCACATGTTGCCGCCCTTGGCGGTAAAACTTAAAATAATGAGCGCGAGTATGGAGACCAGCAGCGGGGCAAAGACCACAATGTACGGAAACTTGATTTCGCCATCCAGTTTGTCGCAGATAACCACCTGAATGCATGCACAAAACCAGATTACAATGGAGATTAACTGCAACGCAGTGCGATAACTTACCTGAAAGCAGAGCAACGGAAGAACGGTGCAAATATTGCCAACGGCTGCATTAAGTGCAGCTTTTTTCTGCTGCAGCGTCACTTCCGGTGTGCGCATCATAATGCCACAGAATATGATATTATAAAGGACGCTAACTAAGCTCAAACAAATGACAATCCACATGGGCACAAACACCACGTCCCAGTTCCAGTAGACAAACTTGTCCAACTTAAGCGGCAAAGATACAAACTGCAACGCATTGACAGCCAAAAATAGCTCGAGCTCGAAGGAGCGATCATGCTTAACTGCCCACACACAGGCACCGACACTGACCACAGAGCCAAAGATGAGCGGTATAAAGACGAGCACCCACAAATGACGCTCCGACGTGAGCTTGTCGCAAGCCAACAGCTCGAACATTAGCAATATGAGATGCAGTGACAACGATATGAGCATCGCCTTGAACTGCGTATAGGAGTCGCCTTCAAGGCGATAATGTGGATAGCGGCACCAGACAATGGCACCCACTATAGCGCCTAATATGGCAGTGCATTTCCAAATCCACAATGGTGTAAAAATGGCCCAATACGGCCAATCTGCAATTAATCATGGATATTAGTTAAAATGTTGTTTTTGCTCCTCCTCACAGTTGATTGCCATACCTATGTAACCATCGAGACGCAACGCAAAAAGCGTTACGAATGTAAATAGGCTGCAGTGGACTATGAATTTACTGTAATAAAGGATCAAATTGGAATATTCATACAAAGAACGTTTCGCAACTATTTTTTGTCTGCATTACTTACCATGGGTTAAAGTCACGAAATATTGATTCGAGATTCATGTTACCTCAACCAGAATACAATATCTGCAGTGGTTTGCTTGTTGTTATCAAAAGTTGCAGATCCTGATGAAGACTTCCGCCACTAGTTGCACATTATTGTTGCCCTTGTTGCTCTGGCAGCTGACGTGTGCTTTTTAACTGGCACACAACGGAAAATTTATCGAAGAATTATTTGCTGAATATTTTTGGAACAGTTTCCTAATGATTATGGAAACACTGGGATACTATTAGGAAAATTTTTAGGTATTTTTGTTGTGTTTATCAATAAAATCGATGACGAGAATCGATGAAGTTTCTTACACTCACTGATAAGTAATCGATATGACAGAGATGAGTATCGGTATTGTTTGATTTTTGCTCCGATATTTTGAGTTAACTGTTTTCCCATTGTTCCATTTTATTATACTTTATAACTTTTTTTACATTTGCTATGACATGATAAATAAACATAAGGACAATAGGTTGCTGTAATTATAGATAGTCGCAGTATGTGATTCCTATCCAAATGCATTTATCATTGTGAATAAGTCACAGAGTGCCTTTAATATCGCCCATCTCTAGTTGATGCACATGCCTGACGAAGTGAGCGAATCTGATTGCTGCGGCAATGGATGCACGAACTGCATTCTTGACAATAGACCAGCTCCCAGCCAGCGTGCACTTTTAGCTGGCAAGCGTAACGTCATCGAAAACTATGCCAGATTCCAGCTGCTCAGCAATGAGGCAATGAACGGAGATGCACAGGTGCGAATGTTGCACTTTGGCCACACTGTGACTGAGAATGAGGACGATGATGACAGCATATTGGATATTCCGCCTGGTCATCATATAATGTTGCGCGCTGAGCTTGCAGGCCATGCCGTGTTGCGCCCTTACTCACCCTACTGGACGGACTTTGTGGGCAAACAATTTAAAATTCTGGTCAAGCTGCGACCCGGCGGACCCATGTCCGAATACTTGGCAACGTTGCAGCCGATGCAAGTGCTGCAGTTTCGCGGCCCCATTGGCAACTATGCGCATGACGCAAGTCGTGCCAAATGCATATACATTATAGCACAGGGCGTGGCAATTGCGCCCACGCTTCCACTGGTCGCCCAGGTGCTGGACAACGAAGATGACATGTGTTGCATACGGCATTTGATATGTGCACAGGATCTGCAACATGTCTACTTTCGCGATCATTTGCTTGGCTTTGCCCAGTACTGGAATTACAATCACTGTCTCTATTTGGCGCATCAGCGATGTGGCTCCTGTGCCGCCGATTGTGATGAGTCATGTGAGCAGCTGCGCAAGAGTTTGCGCTACAGGGAAACGGTGCACACCGGGCGTCTGGATGCCAACCGCTTCGCATCACATGCGTCGTCCAGCAATGCGGCTGTTCCCATTGTAATCATATCCGGGCATTCAAGTTTTCAGCAGGCAATGCGAGAGAGAGTGGCCAACGTTTTAGCTGTGCCAGACGAACACATTTTTTTACTCTAAATTACAGATAAGTGGAAAGTGGAAGAAATCCATCTCATGGAATCAACCACAACAGACTCGTGTCATATGTATGTATTGCAGCAGCAACAACATTAAAGGGACATCATCCTCTCTTTTAATGACATACAATCGATTCGTTACATGGCATTTATTATTATGCACATGCAGAAATGCGTTAGATGCACTGAAGATTTTGACTAAAACGCCAAAATACTAACTGTCTTTTCATTATCATATTGCTTGTCAAAGTCGCGAGGATCGGCAGTTGTCCAGATTGTCCTTCATTCAGTTTTGCATCTACGAGAATTTACACTTGTGTTACTGGATTCTTTGAATTCCCTTTCTATAATGGCATCAAATAGGCGAGTGAGCGACTGTCGTTAAATTTGTAAAGCTCCGTTTCACCTTTTGGCCGTAGCTACTTTCTTTGAGTTGCTATCGAGCTCACTCGACTACAGCATTCTTACTTGTTATGATTTATATTGCACAGGAATTTTTAGGAAAAAATCCCGCAAGGATAATGTTGCTCCCTAATTGTATCAAATCAAATGTAATATATTTATATATAAATTTTGATATAACTAAAAATCTTATTTAAAAAATTTAATATATTTGATGTTGAAAAAATTTAACACCCCATCAACGACTGTGACAAAAATATATCATCTAAAGTTGGAAAACAAAATTTAAAATAAGACTCAAAGGTAACAAGGAATAGTTTTAAGAAAAGAAACTCTTGTATGTTATTGTAAACACAGGTTAACGAATAAACATTTCGGTTGATGCATAAAAAAAATGCTTAAAAGTGATTTAAAAAGTTATTAAATGATGGTATATAGAATAGTTATGCTAACGGGCAGAGTATGTACGGAATTTGGGCGCGCAATCGGAACAATACCATACGCCCACTGGATCCATGATGAGACCCACACAGCGATAGTGAAACCACTCAATGGGGCAATTTGGATTGTCGCAGGCAACCATATCGCCATAGGAGCCCTGGTGGCATATGCAAAACGTTGGTTCGTTTGATGAAGTTGGAATTACGTTGGAATTATCAACAGCCACCTTTTTCTTATTGGCGACCCTCTTGGGTGTTTTTGTTTTTGGAGTCCAGTTATAATCCTTTTCTTTGCGAGTTAGCCGCCTTTTAGCCAACGCTCTGCATGACCTAGGGGTTTCTGAGGTCGTCGGTTGTGGTTGGGGTTGGGGTTGGGGTTGTGGTTGGGGTTGGGGTTGTGGTTGTGGTTCGCCATCCAAGCAAGTCCAAGGGCGTAGCAGTCTGTGCGTTTGTTCAAGCAGCTTATATTTCGAATCGACGAATTCCCTGAATTTGTTAAACATTGCCCTAATGTAGTCTCTTTCCAAATTGCGTTCCGTGTTGCTCATCGAGAACTGCTTGTTAAAAAAATCGTCCAAACGGCAGCGGATGATTTCGGTTACAACCTTTGCAGTTTTATCCATATTCTTCATCAGAGTAATGTTCCGCTTCAGTTGCAATGACAGTGATTCCAATACGTCTAGATTAAGTTCAACAGTTGCTGATGACATTTTGTATAGTTATTTTGTTTTTACACTATTTTTCGTTCCTTAATTGCAGTTTACGTCTATTTAAGACTCACAAGCAACTGCTCTTTTTTTTTAAGTTTTTTAAGGTTGCGCGTCAAACCTAATCAGAGTAAAAGAAAAATATATATATTTTATGCAATCAAATCAGAAAAATATTAAATGCATCTTTGGAAATGTGGCCAGGGTATCAGACTTCGATATGTCAACACGAGCCGGACATTCTCCTATGAAACATAATACAACGTATCTTCTCTCATCCCCTTATGGGCGATCTTGGCGCACAGGAGAATATCCAAATAAAGTTTACGTCTTGCGGTCTGATAACCTGGCCATAGTTACACATTAAATTGGTCCAAGACAACCTTTGCTAGTGGATCATACAAATTTCGAAAGACAAGCTTGAGTCCCTCCATGGCATATATTTACTTTAATCAGTAGCATTACAACTGTAAGTGTTGATTAACTGAACGTCATCATAATATTATTTGGTATCGATTATTCACATGCAACATGCAAAAATTAATAAAATCAAATGAATAAGCAGTTTTAAAATTATGATTTTAAATTAGCTGGGTGTGGAGTAATTTCGTTATGTGTGGAGCCAAGTCGATTATATATGTATGTTGCATATGCTCTGGTCATGTTATTCAGTGTTTTCTCGATACCGCAACAAAAAATACTCGATATTTTCGATAGTAAAACAAATGCAAATTTCGAACGATTGACGATGACGAACGCTTAATGAGCAATAAATAAACAAATTGATTACATTATTAACAAATTTAAGTGCTTGTGCGTGTTCATTCATATCCATCCATTGCATTTAAGCCACCTGGCGCTGACAATCGCGGCACCAATCCACTCTCAACTGCATTGGTTGCGGCAGGCAATTAAACCAATATTTTGTTTGAAGGTGTGGAAAGATGACCGCCTCGGACAAGTATACTTATCAGCGGACCGTGCTATGCTTGGCCCGCGTACTGGCTGGCATACAACCGACGCCATGGGACAAGGTTGGTGCTGAGTGGGAGGGGATAATATGTTATGGCTACCTAGGGGCTGAGGGTGGTAAGACAAGGTCTAAACTCTGACCGCGGAATTAAAAATCGAAGTTTTGCGCAACTAGCGTTGACCTTGAAACGCAAAAGACATGCGTGTTCTGTGAGGGGGCGTGTTTGGGATGTTGGTGCTTTGTTATTGTTATTTGTTGCTGACATTTGACATCTTTCGTGCAGGTGCAAACCCTATTCCGCTACTGTCCGCAGGAGAATGCATCGGGCGTATTTTGTTTGGATTCGAGGGCCCAGGATGCGGTCATTGCATTGGGCATTTACTTTCTGGAAGGTGGCTGCCAGCACGAATCACAAATCGTACCCTATCTACTGCGACTGGCCAAGAGCCTGCCAAAGGCCAGAATACATGATGAGCGCAGCAGTAAAGTCGAACGTGAGTGTATAGACAATAAATACCATAAATAGCCGTGACTAATTCAAAATTCAATCAATGTTTTCGGTGAATTGCAGGTGTTCGCATTCCCGCTGCGGAGAAATTTAGCTTCTGTTTGAACACACTGCTATCGGATATAGCAGCGAAATGTCCAGATTCGCGCGAGGAGATCATACTGAATCAGGTGGAGACGCTGGGCGCACTGGCGAATATTGTGAAGCCCGGCAAGGATAGCAATTCGGCCCCATCGCCAATGGTTTTGTGCAATGCTACGGTTCCGTTGCTATTCGGTTTGGCCAGATCAATGGGTCGCTATGCGAGCAATGATCCGCCGCTGTTGTGCCGCATTTTTCCGCCGGAACAACTGCATATACAACGTGCCAGCGCTGGTGGTGGCAATGGCAATTACAATAATAGCTCCTTTAGCAGCAGTGAACGTCTGGCGACCACACAATTTCGTCCAATCATACCACGTTCGATGTCCGGCACCTTGACTAACCATAATAATAATTCGATTTTGGATGACCATCATCATCGGATGCGCCCATTGGGCTCTGGCAGGCAAAAGTCATCGTTGCACACGTATTTCTCGGTGCCGTATGATCCACGCACGCATTTCTTTACACGCTACGGTTCCAGTTTCAATCAGTTCCCACATATGCGTGTCAATCAATGCGAATCGCCAAGCAAGAATGGCCCAAAGCCATTATATCGTGTACCACCGTTTCCCATCCAGCATTTGCAGACGATCTTTGCGGTGTCCAAGAAGCTGCTGACCAAGGATACCCTTGACTATTTGGATGAGCTGGGCAGCGATATATTCTCGCTGCATTTGAATAATGGCAATTGCTACAAGAGCTTCTCCGAGATGCTCAATTTGGTGCTGGTCACATTGTTGCGCGAACTGTTGCAGCACCAGGTCGATCTGCCCACACCGTTTACCAAGGATGTGCAGGAGTTTGTCAAGCGTCTGTTTCTCAACGGTCAAACAGAGCTGCAGAACAAGCAGCAGGATCAGGAGCGCGAACGACGCGAAGAAAATGGCATCGCCGTCGTCAACAAATACAAAATCAATGTGATGGCAAATGCTGCCTGTGTGGATCTACTGGTTTGGGCCATACGCGATGAGACGGGTAAGTTAATTGGCACTTCCGTATAACCAAAGAAAAAAAAAAACAAAAGAAAACCAGAAAAAGGATAAAAAAAAACAAAGTTGTCACTCACCCAATGCGAAATACGCTCGTCTTGAAAGTTTGGTAAATTTTTGAGATTTTTTTTGAGAATTTTTGGAAAATCCGGATTGAAACCTTCGCCAGATATTAACAATAAATGCTTTGTTTCTGTTTGTCTGAAATGACGAGTGAAAATATTCCAACACTTATTTCAAGAACGTCAAAATGTCTGTCAACACTGAAAAGTTTTCACATGACATATTTCGCTATATCAAATCTAGTAAATTGCAGAAAATTATATTAATGCTATCGATTTTTAGTAAATCGATAGTATTATTACTGTATCGGGTGTATGGGTAGCTTCGGTGTCGGGGTCCGAGGATAGCTTTTATATTATTGGTTGTTACTATTTCTATTTTTGTGTTTGATATTTGCCTTTTTTTTTTCGTAAAAAAAAAACACGTAATCTTTTTACAGTTGATGTCGACTATAACGTGCCATCATTGCAAAATGGCTTGCATTTTTTATTGAAAAAAGGTCAAGAGCAGTTCCTGCGCCACACCCCCCCCTCCCCCTTTTCCCCCTCACCCCTATCACAATTGTTAATAATGCCAATAGTTTTGTTAATTTCTGATTACCTGGTTATTGATTAATTTCTGTTCTTTTGTTCCGTGACCATTTCCATCACGGCATCATCACATTCGATACTGAATCATGGGACTCCCATTAGAATCCCATTGTGTTGTGCATGCTGCTCCATCCAAAAGTATATAAAAAAAAAAAATGTTTGAGGTTGTCGTTTTTGTTTTTTTTTTTTTGCATTTCCGTTTCTGTTTCCCTGTAGCTATGGGTATATATGATATGTTTCTAATCGTTTTAAATAATACCCACAGAGGCGGACAAACTGTGCGGACGACTGTCACAGAAACTGAATCTGATGCTGAGCCATAAGATCGTGATGGATCATATGCCGCTGCTAATGGTCTGTTTGGAGGGATTGGGCAAGCTGGCCCAGAAATTTCCCAATATTGCCGGCACATCGATATCGTATCTGCGTGATTTTCTCGTCGATCCCAGCCCGATATTGGGTAAACTGCATACGTATGCAATGCAAACGATTGCGCTGCAAAAGAAGGAGAAGGAACTAACGCCATTCAAGATTGTTGTCCAGCATTCGGATTCGCGTTCGGTTGTTGACATCTTTGGAGATAATCAAAAGCAACCAGGCACCGGACGCAGTGGTCATGCGGCCTTCGAGGCACTTCGTGATGCAGCAATTGAGAATCTATCGATTGCCCTACGCTCTGCTCACACACTGGACCAGTTCTGTGTGCCCGCTTTGGTTGCGAACGTCTCCAATCGTCTCTTCACCGCCGAGAAGCACGAGAGGTGAGTCTATCGCATTGCCATAGTTATTGTCAACTATTAATCATTGAACTTGTAATCTCTACAGTGAATCAACGCTAGTCAGCTTGAACATAATTGTAATGCTGGGTCACGTCGCCGTCGCATTGAAGGATACGTCGAAGACGACACAGAACATACTGCAGTTCTTCATACAGCGCTTCTGCAAGGTGCCGTCGGAGCAGAATGCATTGATTGTCGATCAACTTGGCTGCATGATCATCTCGCAATGTGAGACGCACATTTTTGATGAGATCATGAAGATGTTCTCGCGCGTCACCGTACAATCGGCATCTCTGGCATATAACTCCGACCCGGAGAATCGAAAGCAATTTCATCATGTCTCCGATGCGGTGGTGAATGCATTGGGCAACATTGCTGGCAACATTCAGGGCGATGCCGAGATGCTTGAGCTGCTGGGCAAACTGTTGGAGTTGTTTGTCCAAATTGGACTAGATGGCGAGCGCTCATATGATAATACGCCGGGCGCCCAAAAGGCCAGCTCCCGTGCCGGTAACCTGGGCATGCTAATACCCGTAATTGCTGTTCTCATGCGTCGTCTACCGCCGATCAAGAATCCGCGTCAGCGTCTGCACAAGCTCTTCAAAGACTTCTGGGCGTACTGTGTCGTCATGGGATTCACAAATGCCCGACTCTGGCCAGCCGATTGGTATCAGGGTGTGCAGCAGATAGCGGCCAAATCGCCGCTGCTCATCTCGCAGACGGCACACAAATCGGATATGCGGGAACTCAACTATACTCTGGCAATTAAGAGCGATTCGGTGAATGAGCTGCGCAGCCAAATTTTGGTGCTGCTCGAGCATTCCTCGGACAATGTGGCTGCTTGCATCAATAAGCTCAGCTTTGCCCAGTGCACCTATCTCCTCAGCGTCTATTGGCTCGAAATGCTGCGCGTCGAGAATGCCGATGAGCCCAGCCTGGAGCCCATTATGAGCTATCTGTGCGATACGGCCCTCCAAAAGGACAAAACCAACATTTGGCAGTGCGTCAAATGGTGAGTCATCCAAAGTAATCTATTTATATCCAGCCGGACCTCGATTCCGATATATATATATATATATATATATATATATAATCAGTCGAAAGATGATAAAGAAACTATAGATGCTCGAAATTTTTAGCAATTTGAAATCTTGTCTTGAGCTTGAGTTATTGCTTGAAGTTGCAATTTATAATTGAGATTATTAATGCAATTTTTTCACAGCGTTGCCGACCAGGTGTTTGAGAAGTTTCGCAATGTGCTCTATGCGCACGATGAGATCCGGGAGAAGGTGCTGGAATCGCAGGCGACGCTGCTGTTGGTGTACTTCAATCATATCCATAAGCAGATCCAGCTGGTGGCGGATCAGTATTTATCGCAGCTGGTCGACCGATTTCCGCATCTGCTGTGGAATCGTCGTGTGTTGTGGTGCATGCTGGATATACTGCAGTTGCTGGCGTACTCATTGTCACTGGATCCGAACGAGGAGACACCCATATTGCGTGTGGTCTCAACGCCGTATACGCTGCAGCTGATGGACTCGCTGCCGGCACGTGAGCTACGTCTCAAGGATTTCGCCGATCGCTGTCAGGGCATTGTGAACGAGGCAATGAAGTGGGCGCCACGCTCCACACGCTCCCATCTGCAGGAGTATCCCAATCAGATACCCACACCGGTGCTGGCCCATCACAGCGGCCTGGCGTTGGCCTTCGATTCGGTTGTCAACAGCAGCACACTGCATCCAGGCAATGCGCTGAGCACGCTCAGCAAGCGACCCAGTTGCGTTAACTCGGATACGCCGCGATTCGTATCCGTGCTGTGTCTGCGCAGCAAATACGCCGGAGAGATAAGCGGCATGCTGGCCGTATTAAGTGAACAGGATAAAGTTGGCCTCGCCGATCGACTGGTGAGTGATGTGTGGGGTGCCTGTGCGGAGAAGAGCGATGCTCGACATCGTGGCGCCTTGTGGCGTGCCACTGCCTATTTGATCATCTGTGCCGAGATCGATAGAAAGCTGCTGCATGCGGTGGCCAGTTCGCAATTGGAACTGTTTACGGAGTCAGCGATGGAGACGGCTGTCGAGTGCTGGCAATGGGTGCTAACGGCTCGTCAGGATCTCGAGCTGTGCTTCATCCAGGAGATGGTCAGTGCGTGGCAGACAACGTTTGAGAAGCGCATGGGTCTATTCGCCTGGGAAATGGAGATCACCAATCCACTAGCCGCCTACGACGGCTGCAAATTGGTCAGCAAACCCATCTTGATTGCGCCGCATCTCATCTGGCTGCAGTTACTCTCCGAAATGGTGGACACCGCCAAATATTGTAATCGCGACAAAGTGGAAATGTTCTGTCTGCTTTTGCATCGCTGTCTGCCCATATTGAAGAGCAGTCGACAGAATCGTCAGGTGGCCACAGTCGGTTGCCGCTTCAAGTTGCTGCAGTGCGGCCTGTTTCTGCTCCAGGGCAATACGATACCCAAATCGCTGGCACGCAACATATTGCGGGAGCGCATCTATTCGAATGCTCTCGATTATTTTTGCGGTCCGCCCACGTGCCCCAATCAGAGCCGGGAACAGCTGCTCGAGGACATACTGATCTTGCTCAAATTCTGGCAAACGATGCGCAGCGAAAAGAAACATCTGGTCACATCGGAGGTGGGTGATTATGATATAACCAGCGCATCGGTTAGCTCCACCCAAATGCTGGCGGTGCGCAATAATCCAGAGACGGCATCGCTCATCAGTGGTGGCGCCGACTATGCTCGCTCCATGAGTGCAACGGGCAACGCAAGCGGCTGGTATAACACCATACCACATTCAACGTCCACGTTGTCGAAGCGTTCGTATCGCTCCAAGCGTTTGCAATACCAGAAGGATTCATATGACAAGGATTACATGAAGAAGCGCAATCTGATACTCGAGCTGCTTGCCGTCGAGCTGGAGTTCCTCATCACCTGGTATAATCCCAACAGTCTGCCCGATTTGATAGTGCCAGGTATGGTTGCGAGTTGCATTTGTCCTGTTTGATGGGTTGTAATAAATGGAAATCACTCTTTCTAAAATTGTTGCAGGCGAGGAACAGATCACCGAGTGGCGGAATCGTCCGTACAAGCCGAATGTTTGGCGAGACTATGCACGTCTGGCATGGTGCTACAATCCGGCGCTGGCCGTCTTCCTGCCGCAGCGCATCAAGAATGCGGAGACCATTGACGAGGAGGTGTCGCGACTCGTCTGCTCCGATCCGATAGCCGTTTGTCATATACCCGAGGCGTTGAAATATTTGTGCACCACCAAGAATTTACTGCAAGAGAGTCCCGATCTTGTCTACATACTGTCCTGGTCAGCGGTGACGCCCATCCAAGCGCTCTCATACTTCTCGCGACAATATCCATCGCATCCGTTAACCGCACAGTATGCGGTGAAGACGCTCAGCTCGTATCCGGCGGAATCTGTGCTGCCGTATATACCGCAACTGGTTCAAGCGCTGCGTCACGACACCATGGGCTATGTGGTGGAGTTCATTAAGAATATATCGAAACGTTCGCAGATAGTTGCCCATCAGCTAATCTGGAACATGCAGACAAACATGTACATGGACGAGGATCAGCAGCATCGCGATCCCAATCTATATGAGGCATTGGATGTCCTCACCCAGAACATCATTGCGTCGTTCTCCGGCGCCGCGAAACGTTTCTATGAGCGTGAATTTGATTTCTTTGGCAAAATCACAGCCGTATCCGGCGAGATACGATCCTTCCCCAAGGGCATTGAGCGCAAGAATGCCTGCTTGACGGCACTGAGCCGCATCAAAGTGCAATCCGGCTGCTATCTGCCATCCAATCCGGAGGCAATGGTCCTCGATATTGAATACAGCAGCGGTACGCCCATGCAGAGTGCGGCCAAAGCACCCTATTTGGCCAGATTCCGTGTCTATCGCTGTGGCATCACCGAGCTCGAGACACGCGCCATGGAAGTATCCAATAATCCGGTAAGACAAAATCAGGCTCATCATCTCTAAGAAGAAGCTATCACAGAGCCCCTAAGAGCACCAAGCTTAAATAGTAGCAGTCTAGTCAAAAAATTGAGAACTCGACTGGAGATACCCCTTAAAAGATCGATCGAGGGAAACTATGTGCTATATACCACAAAAATATAACAATATGCTCCTATCGAGTGACATCATTGTGAAATTCTCTGGTATGCCATAGAGGAGCTTAACTGCGAATTCGAACTGTTTCCGAATTTTAATGCAGTCTTCAGCGGTCAAATCGAATTTGAAATTTGGAAATTTAGTAAACAAAAAAAATGTTTTTCTTGTTTTGAAATTAGAGAGGCTTTTCTTAAATCCCAAAAATGTGGAGTTTTTCATGTGTTTAGAAATATTTTCAATTATTAAGAACAACATGTGGAAATATTAATCCAGAAACTACTTAAAAAACTTCTTTCTGAAATCAGAAAATGATAGATTCCCGACTGCGATATTAAAGTTTAGCTGTTGCCAGCTTTTGAGGCTATTCACGATTTTCAGATTTTTTGTGATTTTTTGAAACTATGTTTGGCTTCAAATAGTAAAGAATAGAATCTAATATAAGAATTCTACTGCCATGTACTACTGATAAATAATAATATACATAGTTTCTCAGCTAATCTAGAGCAGCTCTGTCTCAGTCTAACTCTCCCTCTCTCTCTCACCCACTCACTCACTCACTAACTTTCTCTGTCTTTGTCTAATGTGTGCTTGAGCAGAATTCACAGGAGGATGCCCATATGACGCTGGGCGTCGAATCGTGGCAGGCAGCCATATTCAAGGTGGGCGACGATGTGCGCCAGGATATGCTGGCACTGCAAGTGATCACCATATTCAAAAATATCTTCCAACAAGTTGGCCTGGATCTGTTTCTGTTCCCCTATCGCGTTGTTGCCACAGCGCCGGGCGTAAGTATTACAATCTATATAACATAAAATTGTTATTAACTATTTGCTGTTTTTGCACAGTGCGGCGTCATTGAGTGTGTGCCCAATGCCAAGTCACGCGACCAGCTGGGCAGACAGACAGATTCGGGTCTATCCGAGTACTTCCAGCATCAGTATGGAGATGAGAGCTCCAAGGAGTTTCAAGCGGCGCGGGCCAATTTTGTAAAATCGATGGCCGCCTATTCGCTAATTGGATATCTGCTCCAAATCAAGGATCGACACAATGGCAACATCATGATCGACAAGGATGGCCACATCATACACATAGGTATACATATATGTATATATATATATATATATATATATACTTTGGAAACTCTTTTTAAAACACTTACAAGCTTTTCATATACAAATTGAATGCAATTGAAAGTAATCTATAAATATCTATGTTATATATCTATATATCTATATATCTATATATTTATATATATATGTATATCTGGCTGTGCACTAAACTCTTTCAAAAATTGACCCGAAACAGATTTTGGCTTCATGTTCGAATCATCGCCGGGCGGCAACATTGGCTTCGAGCCGGACATGAAGCTCACCGACGAGATGGTCATGATAATGGGCGGCAAAATGGAGGCGCCCACCTTCAAATGGTTCAGTGAGCTGTGCGTGCAGGCATTCCTCGCTGTGCGACCCTATCAGGATGCGATTGTATCGCTGGTATCTCTAATGCTGGACACGGGTCTGCCCTGTTTCCGCGGACAGACGATTAATCTGCTCAAGCAGCGATTTGTGGCCACCAAGAATAACAAGGAGGCCGCCGCACACATGTTGGCCGTTATACGTAACTCGTATCAGAATTTCCGAACGCGTACCTACGACATGATCCAATACTATCAGAACCAGATACCCTACTAAAGTCTTCTCTACCAATGGACTTTTCTTTTTTTTGTTTCTATTTTTATTTATTTTTTTTTTTGTGCATTTTGGTTTTATTTCTGGCAAGGTTGTTGATTGAGTTCTGTTGTTGTTTTGGGGTTCATTGACTGGCCAAATGATGCATTATTTATTATACTTATTATTTTCATAATTTGTCTTGTTTTTTATATGTGCTTTTTGTATGTGTTTATGTTTTTGTATTTAAAATGCTAGCTCTTAAATTTTTCGAAGATTTTACGAAGAATACTAAATCAATTATAGGGCAATATGTTGTACAATGTATTTGTTACCTACATGTATACAACCAATACATATTACTTACATATTTATATATCAGTATATATATATACCTATGCCAAAATACCGATACAGCAAATAATTAACGGGCTTCAAGTTGCGAGTTGATCACAAATAATTCCATATATCTATATATTAAAAGAAAACAATATTTGCATTATTTATCTACTTGCAATATTTAGCCATTGTGCATTTTGTGTGTGTTTAAAAATATATATACAAGTACTTACGCGTTGTTTGTTGAAATCCAAGAAAACAAAATAAATAAAATAAAAAAAATTAATTTATTTGAAGTTCTGCTTGATTCGAAATACAGTCTTTCAAATGACGTTTAAACAGAACAGCTCCACATTTAGCAGAACTGTTGTGAGTTCTGTTAACGCTAAAATGTTTCATAGGCAGTGTTGAAAAGCGTTTAACTGGGCATGCAGAAGAAGAAGCAGATGAAGAAACGGGGCTGACAGAAAGAATAGCAGGAAAGAAGCTAAAAGTACGCCTACAATATCGAATAATTATCGTGCAATGTTCTTTTCATTATCACTCGTTTGCTTTGGCACTTCATTCGTGGTTTAGTTGCTTCTCATACACGAACGAACGTGAACGTGGAACGCGCGGCGCATATTATTTTTCGTTTAGTGAAAGTGTAAGTAGTGTTGCCTGCCTCGCTGTGGTTGTTGTTGCAGCAGCAGTTGTAGCGACGACGTTTTGTGCACAATACACACGGCCGCCATATTAAAATGGGCAAAAAAAGGTAGTCGATAAAAAAGCATACGCATAATACACAATACTCTCTGGTTCTTGTCTGACAGTGCCAAATATTGTTGTACAACATTCAACATACAACACGAAACTACCAGCCAACGTGTGTGTGTGAGAACAGCGAAAGTAATTAGAACGAAAACGAAGCAAACGCAAATGAAATATACGAATATGAAGCAAAACCAAATAGCAAATAGCAGCGAGAAGTGTTGCGCGTGAAGAAGCAGAAGCGCATAGTTGGAGCGAATAAAAAAAAAAATAGAAACTCAAATAGAAAACTGTGCAAAAGCAAAAAAAAACCAAAGGAATTCTGTGTACGAAGTGCTAAAATCTTGTTAAATTTCAGTTGTACAAACGGCTATTCATTTTTTTTTTCCACAACGACACAACGAATAAAAAGTATATACGGAAGCAAGGTGTATAGCGAAAGACGAAACGAAACGAAAAAAGGCAGCGGCAGCGGGTCGCGCTCTCTGTGTATACTACATATGTATGTGTATATGTATATATGTATGCATGCATGTGTGTGTACGAGCGTGTGTATGTGTGTGTCGCTTCATGCATGTGTGCGTGTGCGTGAGGCGGCGGCGACAGCAGTAGCTAAAAGAAAGCAGTGAAGAAATATATATGTGAAAAAGAAAAGAAAGAAATGATAGCAGCGCAAAAACGAAAGAAAAGTTATACATATGCATGTATATATATATACTTATGTATGTATATTTGTATATCCTATATAACGGAAAAGCAATTCTAGCAACGAATTTTTTATTCTTTTTTTTTGTGGTCAGTGAGCAGCAAGCTGAGCTAAAACATTCAAATTAGTACACACATACACATGTAAATACACACACACTCACATTCATTTCTGCTAATGCAAAAGAAGAAATTGCGTTACACAAGCGCCTCTTTTACCGCTGCGCCGCCTCAGCCAGCCGCACTTTGGCTATGTATGTGTGAGAACAAGTGCCTTAATCAGCTTGCCCCCGTATATGTGTGTGTGTGTGTGTGTGTGTGAGTGAACGCGTGCGTGCGTTAGTATGCGTTTGTGCTATTTAATAAACTATATATTTATTATTATTAGTTATTATTTCTTTATGGTTTCTGTACCTTCTATTTTTTTTTTTGTTTGAGTGTCCCAACAGTTGCATAGGTACATAGTACATGAGTGTGTACATACAATGTAAACTGAATTATAAAATGAAAAAACATTGATTATGCGTTGGCGCGCCGATCTGTTTCTTGCAGTCCATCAATGTTGCACAGTGGTGCCAGATCAATGCAGTGGGCAAGTGCTGTTATTGTTGTTTCTGTTAATGTTGATCTTCAATGAACTATAAAATAAAAGTTGAAATTGAAATTGAATAAAAAGCATTTTTGAAATTTAAGAGAGTTGCAATGTATAAAGGAAATATCATATTTGTTTATACATAAATATATATATTATATTTTACATAACATTCAAAGTGTATAAAATATTGTAGAGCAATTCGGTTTTTGTGTGTGATTTGAATTCGAAATTTGTACATTACATTTTGCATTTACCGTTTGTGTATTATTATTATCGGAGTATTGTCTCAAGGTTACTTGAGGCAGCTTGTGAGATGCACACTGCCCCACACTATACCACTGTGCAAGAATTCTGCGCAAATGCTAGTTAACGGCTTAACAACAAAGACCCGACCCCGCTCAAGGGAATTTCAATTAAATAAAACGAAAATTTTTACAAATTTGTCGCTGCCACGCTGATGTCATCCATCGTTGCAAAGTGCAACCAGCCACCGCCATGCAAACCGCCGAAGTACACACACACACACACACGCACGCACGCAACCGTACATCCATAGAAGCAAATATTTTTGTATGAGATACTACGTAAGCTAAAGTTTCCAATAGGACTTGTAATTGACCATCCAAAAGCACTTATCGCTGCATGCCCTTTCTGATCAAATTCTTAAACGCTTTTGCTAGTTAGAACTTTGAACAGGGGAGGGGGATGATGGGCGCTCGATTTTGGTCAGGGACAAGTGTAGTGTCATGATGACACATGCGG
Source organism: Drosophila cognata (assembly GCA_035041535.1). NCBI lineage: Eukaryota > Metazoa > Arthropoda > Insecta > Diptera > Drosophilidae > Drosophila > Drosophila cognata. The sequence goes on from JAWNLC010000831.1 coordinate 1,074,887, forward strand.
TATTTACTTTCGCCAAAGGCCAACAGAAAAACTGTGTAGAAGTGAAAACAAAACTGAACAAAACTTTGGTTAGCATTTTGGAAACTTTGTCACTGAACTATGATATTTGGAGATATTTAAAACTTGTCATATATAGATGTAGAAAGTGTGTTTACATGATGAAAAGGTGGCACACACAATTATTAAAGTTCAAAGGGTGGCTGTCAACTTGGTACGTGCACGTGTGTGTGTGTGTGCATATGCAAGAGCTAGTGCGTGTGTACGGAAGAGCGGGAGAGCGGAAGTAGCGCCTCTGCCGCTGCTGCTGCTGTTTGGCAACTTAGTCGCTTAGTGTAAACCGTTTGCTGCACGGTTCCTCTGCCGGGCCACAGCTGTTTCCATGCACGTTTGTTTTTCGTGCCTGCCTGTAAGAGAAAGAGAATGGGGGAGGGAGAGAGAGAGAGAGAGCGAGAGAGAGAGCACGTGTATGTAGGCTGGCAACACTTTTACGCCTGCGTTGTCCTTCGCCTGCGCGTGACATTCCGATACTTATTTCTTTGTACTAAGCTTTTGCACGCCGCAAACTTTTATCGATTATTCAACGGAGCCCAGCAGCAGCCCCAATTGGACTCAGTTTTCTGTGTGTGTGTGTGTGTAAGTGTGACTTTGGTTTTTGTTTGCTGTTCTGTTTGTTTCACAGTTTCCTTGCAAATCGATTCGGTTGGTGTCAGTGTTGTAAAGCAGCACTAGTTGCGCCCATTGCAGCACTGACAACCGGCCACCTAACTCCATTAACAGCGCCAGTAGCAGGCAGCAGCAGCAAAAGCCGACTGTAAAAATCGGAGCGTTTTTAGTCAACGCTGACGCCGCCTTGACGCTGGCGTCCTGTGCACCGCGTGCTCTTCGTATTTTTAAACGCTTATCGCACGTCTTGGTCGAAAGCAGCAGCGAAAGCCTCGCTAGTTGATTTTTTTTTTTTTTGGCTATAATAAAATCAATGTGAGAATTGTGCTCGTGAAATTTAGCAATAATTTATATATATATGTTATATTTTTTTAATTCATAGTTGGAGTTGCTTTTTGGTTTGTCGGTCGGTCGGTCGGTCGGTTAGTCAGCTGCTGCCATTGTGATTGCTTACATAATTACTGTATTTCGTGGGTGCGTGTGTGTGTGTGTGTATGGCCTGCAAGCGGCTGTGAAATGCACACACCCACATAGACACCACCACACACACGTTCATGCATAACAGCTGTTCAGCTCACATTTCGCTGCATTCTTATTCATACCCCTTGTGGCAAGTTTATTATAATGTTTCGATCAGTGCCAAGTCTCACAGTATTGAGACTATATCTACGGAGCTAGAAACTGCTTTAGATACTATTTAACCATATCAAATGTCGCTTGTTTTGTATCTTATTATAGAGCTTTCATAGGGACAATCGGCCAACAACTGTGTTGTATGAAATTGGACATTTTGTGGAAAGGATCAGAAATATATAGTACACTTCTACCTGTGTATGTCATGAGAGTCTTTGTAGCTCTGTGTGTGAAGAGTACAAGAGTTGACCAAAAGTAACGTTCAAAAGAGCGCAAAGAGCGAATTTCACAGCTAATTAAAAATTGGTGATCCACCAATACATGCTAATATATGTAATTCCCTCTCCCTCAATCGCGCTCTCTCTCTCTCTCTCTCTCTCAATGTCACTTTACGCTGGTAACAGTGGTGATCAGCTGTTTTTGACCACATAACCGCAATGTTCGAAATACCGCAATCAGAAAAACTAAGTCGCCATTGACTTAAAAGGTGTACCCCACACTTCCCCGCGCTTATCAATAAGAATTTCGTTTGATATCTGCTGATAGAAACCACAAGAAAATAGAAACAAAAAATCAACCAAATAACAAGATTTAAATTTAAAACTTCGTCACACGCAAAAGAGAACCCAACACTCAAATTATTCTTTATTCTTTGAGAGGGCAGCGATAAGATTATGCTATCCACTTACTCACTTTTTCTTTGTTTTTTATACATACATATATACATATATATATATATATATATATATACGTAGCATTCTTCTTATAGTACAATTGTTTGACCAACCTAATAACGGGAAAACAAAGAACAGCAACATGAACTTATCATAAATTTGGTAGAATTCACTAATTTCACAACGCATGTGTATGTGTGCGTGTGTACATATCGAAAGGATCACAGACACGCACACAGAATTCATAGCACGCTTCTCGGCGCACAACAGATGCGTGTGTTTCAAGATCTCGCCAGGAATGTCCGAGTGTCCATTGGTTAAATGGCAACGCACGCAAGAAACGTTTTTCGTTTCGCGCGTGTGCCAATAAATAATGCGACTAAAAATACATAGTACGGGCGGAGAAGAGAGCGAAGAGCGCAAAATATGAAGATGGCCGACAACGACAACAACAACAACAACAGCAGCAGCAGCAGCAGCAATGTGAGACAAATATGAGACGGGCGCGCGGGGGCGTTACCCCAACCATCCCATCCACTGTTAGCTGGTCTCAGGCTACCAAAAAAGAAATAATATATATATATATATATATATATATATATATATATATGTAGTTATATATAAAAGAAGCGAGTGGCGACTAAATGGGGCACACTCAGGAAAGCGGTGGGGTGGGAGGGGTGATGCTAATTGAAGGGGAGGTGTGTGGGGGGCAGTCCTTGTGTGTGTTTGTTTATTGTTTGCTCGATTGCTCGTTGATGTGTGCTACGTTTCAAATTCAATTAAGCAACTTAAGCAAATCGACCAACAGCCAAATTCAATGGCTATCGAATATATATATTCGCTTTCTCTCTCTCTCTCTCTCTCTCTCTCTGCTGCTCTCTCTCTTTCTCTCTGCTGCTGTTTGTCTTTCGTTTGACGCTGCCAAAATGTTTGCCATGTCGTTTTGAACCTTGATGGATTTACTGTTGTGCCTGCTGGCAAATAGAGAAAGAGAAAAAGAGAGAGAGAAGCAAAGAGCGCAAAAGAGAGAGAGATTGGTGTGGTTGGTTGCCTGCAAACATATTCATTGGCAAATGTCATAGCATACATTTTGGGAGTGTGAAGATGTTTGCGGCATTCCCCCTCCCCAACCAACTTGTCACCTTGCCCTTACTGCGTGGAATTTATCAGTGTGTCTCTTCTGTTCGCTTTTGTTTTTTATTTTATTTTGTTTCAGCTTGGGTCGCCTTGGTTGCGCATCGATTCTATTTTAGCGCCAGGGTTGCCAGGTTGTCGGAAATCGATCTAATAATCGATATACATGTCAAAATCTAAACATGGCTTTAATATATTAATATTAATATATAAAATATATTTTATTCGTTATTCACAAAAAGAAAAACCCAATAACACATTTGCCTCTATAGCAATTCAAATCCTGTTGAAAATGAGCTCATGCCATGGAATTACTTTATTGTTGACATACTAATTCATATACATACACACACACACACACACACATTGCGGCATTTCAAACGGCTACCGCATTACGTCGACGTCAACATTGCCGTCGACGCTTGCAGAGAGCAGCGTCATCATTCTTTTTGGCTGACAGTTTACTTAGAAAAAACCGACATCCCCAGCCCCTGCAACCTCCCCTCTCCGCCCCTGTGTTTGCTCTTGCGAATCTGATATGCCCCTATTTATTTGCAATCCCCTCGCCTCGTTTTTGTTGTTTGTTTTATGTAGTTCTGATCAAATATATTGCATGCAATGTGTCTTGTATGAGAGTGTATGTATGTGTGAATGTGTGTGTGTGAATGTGTGTGTGAGTGTGTGTGTGTGTGTGTGTGTGTGTGTGTGTGAGGGGCATCTTGCGTGGCATCGGGTCATATATTTTGTTTTGGCTGCCTTCTCTCTCTCGCGCGCGCTTGTACGGTGTGTTTTATTGGTGCTCTAGTTAAATTAAAATGGTGTCATTGTCAAGCAAGCTTTCGCGCTCACTCTGGCTACATATATGCATATATGCATTTGTATATGTAACTTTTGGTCACTTCCACTTGTCTTTGTCTCACTCCCAGTTTGTTGTGTGCACTTAATGCATTTTTGTGGTACTCAATTACTCAATTTTCTATTTAATTTAAATGACTGATTTGGACAAAACACACACACACACACACACACACACACTAAGATGGGTTGTCTGCGCAAATGAAATGTGCTCATCTTCGACATAGCATACGTAGTGGCGCAGGATTTAGTGCCGGCGTCAGCTGTTGTCAGCGTTGGGCCACTTCGCAAATGGGGTCAATCAGGCGCAGCCACGCCCCAATCCAGGGCAACACATAAATGCACACAAACTGACCTAAGCCAGAGTAACCCCCTTCTCCTCTCCGCCCCACACAGACTTGCAGCAGTCACTAAAGCTTTGGCTGGCTCCGCTCAGTGAAAATGTGTGGCTGTGTGTGTGTGTGTGTGAGTGTGAGTGTGAGTGAGTAATTGCAAGCTATTTATTTTCGTGACAGCCAGCAACAATAACATGCACTGCCTGCCACTCAATCAATTTCTCTATTTACTTAGTTGCTCGTTTAAAATGCTGCTCCTTTGCCCTTTTTGTTTGGCATTGTACATTAAACTTGAAGCATTGCCAATAATGAAAAAAAAAATGAAAGAATCGAAGATAATGGGAAGAGAAAAAACCATTTCTAACTGCAGTGTGTGTGTGTATGAGAGTGTGAATGCAAGTTTTGTGTAAGGTATTGTGCAATTTACAAAAAAAAATAAATAAATAAAGAAAGAAAAGGACAGTTGCCGCAAGAGGCAATAACAATAAACAACGTGTGACGCGTGGCATTGAAACATAAGTGGAACTAGAAGACTTGCAGCGCCGCTTTAAATGCGAGTGTGTGTGTGTGTAAAAGTGAATGTATATTTTTGTGAATGAGTGAGAGCGTCACAGCATTAGCAACAACAGCAATAACGAGAATAACATTACATTTACCGTTACGGTTACATACAGCAAACAGGAACAAAATTAAGCAATGAAAGAAGAGAGAAATGGGAAGAGAGAGAGAGATAAAAAGTGTCGCGCGGAAGCTGCAAACGAACACGTGACGTGACTGCGATTATTAATTTTTTTTTTATTTGTTGTATTTGGCTTGTGTTTTTTTTTTTACATATATATATGTACAAATACTATACTATATATATAAACATATATATATGTATATATGCTTGGCAATGTTTAATAAAATTTCAATTCTTTATCGATTGCTTGCAGCCGTTTTACAGTTTCAATTTGATCATTTTGACGAGTGTTATGTCTGTGCGTGTTAACCAACCAACCAACAATAAATAACAATAAAGCGTGTATTAGTGCCGACAATTTGGACAACAGCCGTCGCATCACAATATCCACATCCGCAACATCCACAAGGAAGCAGGGAAGAAAGTAACAAAATAAGCAAATCAGATATCAATAAACAAAAAATTAACAACAACAATCAATCACAACTACAAAAACAATAACAATAGCAATAACAATTAAAGAATTAATCTAAATATTAAAGCTAAAGCAAAAGAGAGGAGATTGTCAGCTGTGTACACAAATCACGACGGCGTGTCTTGTATTATTTTTTTTTTACAAAAAAAAAAAAACGATTCTGCCTGCGAAACGCGATTTCTTCCAACCAACCTGCTGTGTTTGTCGTCCTCTGTGTGGGGACGAAAGACAAGTTACCTCTCAACCTCATATTCAAGCATTGCCAGCAAAATCAAAACAAAAAGAAACGGAAGCAAAATTAAACAAAACAAAACAGAACCAAACAATCCAGAGTATCAAAAATAATAATAAACAGAACCAACCCCGGACTATCCAGAGTATCAAAAATAATAATCAAATAAAAAGCGATAAACATAAGTCATTTATCAAACTGATCTAGTGCGAGTGTAAAGGAGTGATTGAGGAAGAGAGAGGGAGAAGAAGCAGCAGCACCAGCACAGCATCGTCACCATGAGCGGTCGTCCAAGAACCTCCTCCTTCGCAGAGGGCAACAAACAGTCACCGAGTCTGGTGCTAGGCGGCGTCAAAACTTGCAGTAAGTATAACAATCACAATTCTTACAAAAAACATATTACATATCTATTCCATTCTAGTCCATTACAGTCTGTTCCTATATTGACGTGTCTTGCAACACTTTCATTTGCCATTTGAAACAAGTGCACCAAAAACTGTTCCCATATTAAAAAAGTGACACAGAGAAACGATAAATTGAAATGTCACTGCAATTTAACAAATTTTATAACACTTTTTTCAGTTTGCCTGACCTTCATTCCGATATGCCCCACATACATACAAAAAGAGAGCAAGAGGGGGAAAGAAAGCTGTAGCTTGGTTAAACATTATCAGCAGCTTTTAGTTTTTTGTCTGTTATCAGCTGTTTGAGCGAATTTCTAGCAACAGCTGATTGGTGGACTGCCTTGCGACACCGAGCGAGCTGGTGTTGAACACCTGGTGAAAACATAACCCAAAATACACAAAGCTAATACAATTAGAGTGTATAAGAGCTTTTAGGATAGAGATTTAAAGATAGAGCCAGAAAGAGAGAGAGACATAGAGGTCGGTGCTTGTGAGAGAGTCACGCGCTGCTGATCCGATATCTGCGTGTTTCAATGCTTTTTTCTTTATATATGCTGCATTTCTTTATACACAGACACACACACACACACACACACACACACACAAGCAAGCGCAGAACTGCACGCAAAAGTTTGTAGTTTGAATCAAAGTAAAAATGAGTCGCCTCAAATTCTAATCTATAGAATCGACTGTATTGGCTTAAAATGTTTTTCAATCAAACTCACACCAGGGCTGCTCAACTTATTTTGCTTATGGGGTGATGAAAATTCAAATTTCAATTTCGATATTTAATATTTGTATCAGACATGTATATCCATTTTAATTATTAATGCTCTGTTTTTGCATTTGCTATTACAATTTTGCATTTAAACATCCAAAAATATTTTACATTGTGTAAATGTAATTTATGAATTGCTATTAAAATACAAATCCTTAAGGGATTTAATTTTAATTACTAGTATTTTTCTAATTCAATTTTTTGTTTTGACTTATGAACTTAATCTAGGCTGCACTAATCAAATATAATAAATAATTGAATAAAAGCGAGCAACCCTTCAATCGAGGTTATTTCTCTTAAATGGCAAATTATCAGCACTGCTTTTGCTGCGGTCTGCAATGCCTCATCGTCATCATTATCATCAACGTCGACGTCATCGGAATCGACATCGGGAGCAGAGCAGTGTGTCGCCGTTGACTAAGCAAGCATTCTTCCTTCTCTCGATTCTCTTTACATGGCGAGCCCAACCCTCCATCCCTTTGATCCCCCTTGATCCATTAGCGGGGCCCACAGCTGCTGTCAGAATATTCATTTATGCAGCGCCAGTGAGCTTAATCGATTTCACACTCACACAAACACACAAACAATCGCTTACTCACCACAGCCCAGCTCATCATATCTGTCGCTCGCTCTCTATCACTCTCTCCCAGTTGCAAAATTTGCTTTGCGTGTGTCTGGCTGGCGGCACAGTGGTGCAATGCAGTAATACCCGCGCCGGTCACGTAAGCGAGCACGCCGACCCCACTGTCCGCAAAGGTGATGTCGCGCAGCAACTGTGCGACTTCGATTGCCGCTGTTTTGTCTGTTTAGCACCAAATTATATTCCAACACAGACACACACACATGCGCGAAAAAAAAAACAAAACCATAAATATATACAACACACATGCATAGACATAGTAGAGGTAAGAAGCTCGCACGAAGTCGAGAAGTCGCCACCGCATGGCGAGTGTGACGTGCATGCCAACACAGCGAATTCGCACACACATGCACATACAAACACAGATACAGATACTCGACAGTTTCACCTCACACGACCTTCCGCCTCAAATTTTGCTCTCTTTTTGTCTCTGTCTCTTTGCCAGCTGGTATGGTGTTATTGCTCTCTCACAGAGAGATGTCGACACTGTCTCGAGTGTTGTTGGTTTCATTTTCGCCGCTAATACTGCGGCCACTACCACGGCATACACTACAGTTGGTGTGTGGATTGTTGGATGCGTTGAATTCTCGATACTCGTGTTGTTTTTTCGCTCTGGCTTTTTAGTAGCACGAAATTCGTCGAAGTAACGCTGAGAACAACGCAGAAACGCGCGCGCGTTCCAACTTCACTTTACTTTTTAACTTTTGCCCGCTGTTGTTGCTTGTGTTTTTTTTTTCTTTTTGCTATTGTTTAAATTTCTTGTGTGTTTGTGTGTGTGTGTGCGTGTGTGCGTGTGTGGTGTATATATACATCTTATGGAGCTTTAACAAAGTTTCACACACACACACCAAAAAAAAAAAATGTAAAGAAAAATTAAATGTGAAAAGCGCAAAGCCAGAACGTGAAAAGTGCCAGCAACTAGCAGCGATTGCTGCAAGCTTTTCCCTCAATTTCGTACTGTCTTCTCCCACACCCTCTTTCTTCCCATCCCACTCCCTCTGTGTGCTGCATTAGTGCATTCAATTACAACTACAACAACAATATTCGATGCTGTGGTCTCGCCTGCTGCTCTCTGTTTATCTAACTTCCCTTGTGTGTGCGTGCGTGTTTAGTACATACATACATATATATACAATTAATGCGATTGCAACGCAGGCGTTCAAGTTAAAGTTGGCAGCATTTAAAATACAAATTCTGCCGGCCGACGCCCCCTGCTAAGAAAGTTCTTACGCTGACGGAAAGCACCGCAACAATAATAAACAACAACAACATCAGCAGCAGCAGCACTCGAGTAAGAAGGTCAACATCGACGTTGGCGCATTGAACACGCTCTCTTCTTGCTCTCTTGCTATACTGCTCCACGTCGTTTGTGTCTCTCTCTCTCTCTCTCTGTGTGTCTCTCTGACAAAGCGCAGCAGTGGCGGCACTGCACAGCGTTTTTCTCTTTTTTCGCTTCTACTGTTGGCTGCTGAAGGTGACGAGCATGTTGATCAATCGCGGCTCACTTCTTGAAGGTAAAAAAATGCATCAAATAAATCATAACTACTTAAAATATGCTGTACAAATAATTATATTTTAAATGTACCAACCGTGGCTCACACATGCAAACACACAAGCATACACGCATGTATGCCCCCATACATACACACCTGCATACACACAAAGGAAAAGAAAAAATGCATCAAATAAATCATGGCTCTTATTAAAATATGCTGTGCAAATAATTACATTTTAATTGTACCAACCGTGACTCACACATGCATGCACACATGCATACTCACATGCATATTCACATGGATGCACACAAGCATATTCGCATGCATGCACACACGCATACTCACATGCATATGCAGCGGCAGTAAGAGAGCAATTTTAAACAATTTTACCTGTTGAGATTAAAGTTCTTGCGCTCGTCGCACTCTCTCGCTTCATGCATGCAAGTGTGCTTGTTGTGTATGTATATTTTGTGCTCTCTGGCTAACATATCTGTGTGTGTGTGTGTGTGTATGTGTGTAGTTGTGAACAGTTTCGTCTCCTTTACTCTCGCGCGATTTCGTTAACCTGTCGTCGTGTTCATTTGTGGGTTGGGGTTTGGTGGGTTGGTGTGCCAACTGCGAGAGAGTTCGCGCGGGCAAAAACTTAATTCAATTAATACTTATTATGAATTTGGAATGTGCATACGTATGTGTGTGTGTATGTTAATGTTTATATGGATATGACGCACGTACGTGCATGAGTGTGCAAGTGTGAGCAGGTGAGCGTCTTGATTAAATTCAAAGATATGACGCTTATCATGGGTAAAAAGAACAATGAACGGCGATTACATACCCTTGCTCAATTGCGACATTTCAAGTGCGTTATAAATGAAAAACAATGAAGAAGATGGTTTAAACTTTGCGAAAAATTATAATACACTTTGCCATGGGAACAAATTGAGGTGTTAAATACTGAAATTGAATGTATATCTAAAGTATTTATATAGGTTATATTAAATCGATTTCGATGTCAAAATTCCAAGAAATCTCATACAAAAACTGCAAATCTTTTCCCTCGTATATTAATAATTTCTAATTAGAATATAAAAATACAAAGCAAAAAAGCTGGATTGATGGCAGTATCGTTATCACTGTTATTAACATAAGTAGTGAGAATGTTGTACTGATATTTTCAACACTATTTTTTTTTATCAAATGTATGTCAAATACAAAATTTGCATCGATTCGACTATCTCCATCCCCATCTCTCAATCTGACTATCTCAATAAATTCTTGTTTAAAATTAACTTTCAAATCTGAACATGTGTGTGTGTGTGTGCCTATTTGTGTTTTGCACTTATGCATGCAATCGACATGTGATTGTTGCTCGCTCTCCTACGCATCTGCACAGAGAAAGAGAGAGCGAGAGAGAGAGGAAGAGAGCGCCCAACAACAACCCACAACGTCAATTTGCGTCGTACGGCTCTGACTCCCTCTCTCTATCTCGCTCGCTCTTGCCGCACTCTGCTCATTGCTCTCTTGTCGTCTGTTCTATTGATCGTGCGTTTGCTGCTGCTGAGACGTGGCGTCGCTGTTAACGTTAGCGTCGTTTTGGTGTAAACAAGATAATGACCCACATATGCAGACACATGGACAGTTAGACAAACAGACGGGGGCGCATACTGAGCGTTCAGCAAAGCGGCACAATGCAATGCAATGTTAGTAATTTGATACACTGTCCCCACAAGTGGAACGGGCATATTGATTTAAATGTACGCCCTTTACAGGGCATGCATTGGATATGCGCAGGGGTTTTTTTACAGCAAGTATAACTTGGATTGCAACTAGAGTATATAGAGTCGCTGAGTTGTCGCAACATTTGCTTTTGTCTGTGTAGCTACTCAAAATTAGATTAGGTCTAGAGTATTGGGCAGTCGTTGACGTTCGTTCTCAGTTTTTCTATTCTTGCATTCTCATAAATATTCAATTTATCTATCTATTTATGTATTTAGTTATTTGAGTTTGCAGCTGCCAAGCTGCGACCTCCCAAAAACAAAATATACATATATATGTAAATCTATGTATATCTATTATATATATTAATAATAATAAAAGAAAATGCGTTCGTCTGCCCCAATTGTGTGATTTTCGCTGCTGCTCTTCAAATTGGCCGCTAGCCAGATTCGTGCCCCAAATGATGAGTTTTGTTTTTAGCAATTTATGAAATTGCACAAAGCGTTTTGAATTAAATGTGAATATCCACGATTATTCTAAAAACAAAAAAAAAACACAAAAGCAAGCAGCGTCATGCATTTTGAGGCCAACGGCCCGATCTCCCCACGTTTGCACACATATAGCACAGATTTATAATATAAGATTGTGATCGTAACCGTACAAAGACATTTTTATTGCTCCCAGAGCAACTCTCGGAAAGAATACAAACAAAGAACGGCCGGCTGTCTGAGACGTGTCAATTGTAACAAAGACAACCCTTGCAGATGGGGAATTAAAATGTTCACAATTTCAATTTATTATTATTATTTTTTGGTCAGCCAAACAATTTTTCCCACATGAACAATGGGATAAAGATAATGCGCATAAAAGCACAAAAGTTAAGACTTGTGTGTTTAATCCAAAAACCCGGAATATGATCTTAGTCCAATATTGCAATCTTCCATAGGGAAATCTTAACCGGAAATTTTAAATGGCGGTCTTGTCTTGGCTTTCTAAACTTGAATGCATTTGTTGTAATCTGAAAGTGTACATTTTTCAAATTAATCCGTACATTACAAGAACTTTTCTTAAAGGTTTAGATTAAAATCGGATAAATCGGTGTGATCGTTACAGCTCTCCAAAAGGCATTTAAGCTTCTATTTATTGGACGGACTCGCGTAGAAGTGATCAGGCAAATGTTTATTTTTTTTTTTTTTAAATTAGTTAATTGACAATTTAATGATTAACACAACAAACAACATTCATAAAAACTTAAACTAAGGGGGAGGCATTGGTGATTTAAACGGTGGGAAAAATTGCAGTCAGTTTCGCGTCTTTCTTCTGATTATTGCATTCGATTTGTAAACTACAAAACTAACTAAAATATATATATATATATATATATATATATATATATATATATATATATACATATAGAGATGGAAATTAGGGTTAGGTTTTGCTGTCAGGAACGTGTTGAGGGCGTCGTGCAGCAGACCATGGACACATCCATTGAGTTGCAATCGTAATTACTGCTGGGGTAGCTCCTGGGGAAAAGGCAAAATTGGAGCTGTTCGTGTTGGTATCATTGAAGCCGCTTTCGGCTCCGATCCTTGGTGCAGCCTGTTCCGGTTCCTCATCTAGCTCGGCTTGTGGTGCCTGCTGTTGCTGCTCTTCTTCCCGCTTCTCCGACTCATCCAGCATATTGGCCCTGAAAAATTGCCACAAGTTCTTCGGAACGATGTCGCGACGATGGCTACGCGGCGTATCCGAAATGGAGGAGCTGCAATTGAAACTATGAGTGGATAGCTGTGACAATTGCATATCAACAGCATCAACGTCCTCCTCCTCCGCCTCCTCCTGATCGATTTCATAGTCCGGCATCTCATCCTGCTCGATCAGCGATTTCGCTGGCAATTCACGACCGCTGTTCATTCGCAAGCGACTCATAAGCTGAATAATGCTGCTATCCGTGGAGTACTCCAATGCCATTGGGGATGAGCTGCGATGCGGCGTTAATTTACACGCCTCTCGACCCGTGCCCGTCAGCTTCGATGGTGCTATGGGAGAGGTCAGATCGACGAGTTCGTGGAACAGTTCTTTGCGCTTGCGTGCGCTATCGTCCGATGTGCCCGGATGCAGGCCGCATAGGCAGCCAAAGCTGCTGCAGCCCGCGTCCGCCGAATCTGACAATCGGCCGGCGAATGTGGTCTGCTTGGCTTCCGGACACGAGCCCACCATCTGCGAATGTTGCTCCTCGTCTCCGGCTGACAAAACAATCACATTCTTCAGATCGAACAATTTGCGTCGCGACGAGCTGTTGAAGAGGCGTCGCGACTGTAGATACGGACGCAGTGCCTTCTCCAGCGCTTTGGGCAGCACAGCCGGCAGCGATAGCTCCGTTTGCACCTCACAATCCCACGACCTGGGCTTGCTCCTATTCGAGATGGGCGTATTGTCGGCGATTTCATTGATTATGATGCGTTGCTTGCGCAACGGACAGTCCACGGGACTGGGCGCTATGTGAGATTCCTTAAAGAATGTACTTATGGCCAGCTGGGCCTGGGACTCCTGCTCGGCATCCGGTGAGTCATGAAATTGTGACTCATGTGGCTCCACATCGTCTGGCCTCAGTTGCGACACTTCCTCAATATCCCATTCAAATTGGGTCGACGACAACTCCGGCGCTCGCGACTGAAACTGAAACAGCGATGGACTGCAACACAGGACTAATGATTAACGAGTTGTCTGATAGGAATGAAACCACAAGGAAAAACTCACCTGGCAATTAGCGGCAAATGTAGGCGTTCAGTTAATGCGCCCTCAAATGGATTTTGCACCTTTTCCAAACGTTTTGGTGGCGTTGTGCAAACATTTGTTGTTGTGCTCATTTGAGGATTGCTTTTCAATGAGAAATTATTGGTGTTGTTGTTGTTGTTGCCGTCACTGGCATAGTATCGCGTCTTGAGTGCTTGCGGTGTACGTAACTCATCTGTGTACATTGTGTTGCACAAAACGATATTAGATTAATTATGGACAATAATTTATGTATATATATATATATTTAAAAAAAAATTTTCGGCTGCTCAAAGTAAAATTTTTGTTAGTCTTTTGAAAGATGCCTAGATCTGTTGGTTTTTGTTGTTTCCGGTTCAATCACTAATCATTGAAGGGGGAAATGTTTCGCAAATCTCGAAAATTTGTTTATTCATATTAGATGCGAAAAGATAGATTCGTATAGTTGAGATTTTCGAGTTTTGTGTTGAAATGTTAGTTCTCATGCGGTCGAAATAAGTCATAAAGTCTCATTTTGTGAAGGTATTCCCGGGTCTCACGATTATCACAGAGCTATCAATTCAACTGCCTCTACTTCTATGTCTCTCTCTCTCTCTCTCTCTCTCTCTCTCTCTCTCTCTCTCTCTCTCTCTCTCTCTCTCTCTCTCTCTCTCTCTCTCTCTCTCTCTCTCTCTCTCTCTATTCTCTCTCTCTATCACTCTCTCCCTGTCTTTCATATGCTTGATTTTCATTAAATAGCAGTATGCTAAAAATTACTTGTCAGAAATTTTGGAATAAGAGTAATACTATACTATACTATACTATACTATACTATACGTACTCAAAATTGAACAGAGAAAATTTCGAAACATATACAATAGTTAGTTAAAAAACGCATCAAAATGGCCAGTGATCGAACGGTGAGGATGAAGAGCGTCACCCGTGAGGCGGGTGCCGGTGCAAAGTTTGCGTCGCTGCCTGCCAGTGTCATCACCCGGCCAGCTTCCAATAAGAAAAGTGACAAGCATTTTGTGCATGCAATGTCTGGTTAGTTTCCATTTAACCACTGGACTTACTATAAGCCCATCTCTCTCTCTCTCTCTCACACACACACACTCACACTTACTCTCATTTATACATGCAATATATATATATTTACACCATAATTAATTATATTTTTCTTCTTGTTTCCATTTCAGGTAAGTTGACAATCACTAATCGATAATATGAAATAATCAATCAATAAATATGAAAAAATTATATTTAATTGTGGGTAAGCGAGCAAACTTTGAACATAAAAAACAGTAAGAGATATAATCACATATATATTTACAATATGTGCGCAGCAAAATATGCAAAAAAAAAAAAACCTGCACATTATTCCTAATCATTTACATGACTGCAGTATATGCAGTCAATACTGAAATATGCTTATTTGCAAAAATGTTGATATCAGAACGAAAAAAAAACCAAGTAAGAAAGTCGAGTGAGCTCGACTGCGATATACCCTGAACGCAGTTTCATTGGCAAAATTCACTTTAAAACTCTTTTCTTGTGGAAGGCACAGGGACTGCAGAGTAAAAAAACACGTGATTTCTGCGACTTAATTTCAGAAATACGTATTTTCAAATTTTGACACACATAAAATATGTATAAAAAACTAAGCCAGCGTATAATTTGATTGACAACTGACCCGAACTGACTGGCAACAAACACGTGCACATACGTAGGTAACGGGGCTCTGCAGAATACACACAAGAACATATTGACGCACATGGCGATTATCTTGCCATCCCTTTCTCACACATGCACGCGCATATTTATGCATACAGAAAATGCTTGCAGCTGCGGATAGAAATGCGATCAATATGAGAATATATTTTCGATCTTTACTTGGGTGTTACTTATTTGGTCGTGATGAAATTTGGGCTGTTGATCAATAAAATGCATATGCATATTATGTATTAATTAGAAGATTCTCTCTTTAAAATTGTAGCTTTAATCGCAATCGGAAATCGAAATGTATCGATATTCCTAAAACGGTGTCAGTTATCGATAAAATTAAGCAAACTTAATCTGCGCCTGGTTTTCCAGAACCTATATTCCAAATTTGAAGTCTCTAGCTCTTATAGTCTCTGAGAACCGCGTGTTGTATAAACACGGATGGACGGACAGACGGACAAGGCTATATCGACTCGGCTGTTGACCCTGATCAAGAATATATATACTATATGGGGTCGGAGATGTTTCCATTAAAAACCATTATACCCTTTTTCAGGGTATGAAAATACACAAAAGAAAAAAGACAATTGCATTTATTTTGTGCCACATACTTTTAGGCGCCGCACGAAAATCTGCCAAAATCATTCTCAGTTAAGCTGTGCAGTTTTTTCCAATGCATCCTCTTTGCTCTTTAATCATTCACCATTCCCACACTGTGTGTGTGTGTGTGTGTGTGTGTGTTACCCAATTAAACGTGTGATTTGATCATAAGACAACGCATCGTCGACGTCATCTAATCGAATTGTAACACGAGTAAACGCATGCAGTCCCCTCTCCCTCCCCCAACCCCTAGCGCCCACAGCGCTAACAAGAATTTTTACCGCTCTATGTTGCTATTCGCTCTCGCTCTCCCTCTCTCTGTTTCAACATGCTGCCGTACGCTCTCTTTCTCTCTCTCGCTCCCTCTCTTGCCCACATTTACTCTCTTGGTTTGAGCGCAATGTGTTGTGTGGATCAACTTTGCGGTTCTTCGCACCGTTCAATGCTCCAGGGCGAAAAACAACAAAATAAAATGTGAATCAAACACCACACACACACACACTTCATGCAAACGCACGCATACGAACACGAACACGCACATATGTAGGTGACGCTGGCGTCTCTGCCGCCGTCGTAGCTGCGATTTGCCGCCGCCGCCAGAGCTCCAAGTGGCAAAGTTTTAGTTTACTCGCGTTGAATCTACCGTACAGGCGTATACGTATTTTCGTCTCGTCTCGTCTCGAGTGTCTTCGTCGCTTTTCGTTTTCGTCTTCGTCTTTGCGCATTTCGCTTAGTTACGTCTACGTGCCGTTCCCCCCAACCACATCCCTGTCGTCATCACCACGAGTGGGGGGCCCGCAAAGCGCGCAAATCGTAAAAATATACATGCATAAAAAGCAACGAAACACAGTGAGAAAATACAAATACAACAAAACCATTTTACCTAAGTTGAAATAGCAACGTTTGCATTTTATTTTATTTTGATTCGCGATAAATATAATTTACACAGACATAAAGACAGACGATTGATTTTTTTTGGAAAATTTTTGTTGTTGTGGTAATTAATAATTGTGTAATGTGTGTACAGTGTAAATGAATTAAAAATCTAATCAAATTTCATAAAACTCAATTTTATAATTGTTGCTTTGATTTCACAATTGGTTTTACTGTTGTCGTCGTAGCTGCTGCTATAAATAAGAAAAAATTGTTCGAAAAAAAATCGACTTGCACACATTTTGTATGACGAATTGAAATGTTTGGCAGATCAATTTTTGTTTAATTTGTAGTTTTCAAAACTGAACGCAACGAAAGTTCTAGAGAGCTCCACTTGGGCGTGCGGGAGTGGGAGTGGGAAAGACGATAGTCAGTCAATGGAGCAAACGAATTGGGCTGCCATGGCGCCACTTGTTTCTTTCCCTCCTCTTTCGCTCTCTACTTATGCCGTTTTTTTTTTTTTTTTTTGTTTCTCGAGCGGTTCACACAAAAAATTCATCAATGGAAAAGTTTGCAATGTCTTCCATCTCGCTCGCACGCCACGCAACAAGTGAGGAAAAAAAAAGAAAAAGAAGAAAAAAATAGAGTTAACTGCGCGTCTCTTGCCGTTTTCGCCGTCTTGTGTTCGTCGTTGGCATCCAGCAGCAGCAGCATCAGCAGCGGCAGCGAAGCGCGTCTTCAAACCAGTTTCGTTTCACATTGTTGTTGTTATACTTCTGCTTGTAAATGTTGTTGTTGGTGCCGCTGCTGCTGCTGCTTATGCGCCTGCGCGCTAATTGGGTGGCTTCTGCTAGCGAGCTTTTCAATTGTTGAAGTGTTTTTCTCTCTCTCTCTCTCTCTCTCTGTCTTTCCTTCGCTTGGTCTATCTTCTTGCAGACTTTAATCAGATATTTGCTGCTGCTGCGCCGACGCTTTGGTTTTGCTTAAGTTCTTCTTTGCTTATAATACTGCTAGGACAGAGAGAGAGAGAGATATGTAGAGGGGGTGGGGTGGGAGTTATTTCTTATAGGCAGCGCAGAGAAACAAGTACGTGCATGCAATTTCTTATTGGCGACAATGTTGAAATGTATACAGAAACGCCAGGCACACGCAGCCAAGCCGCATGCCTTGGGCCAAAAGTGAATTATTCATGTTGTTGCTTTTGCTGTTGCTGCTGTCGCGTTGCCAGTGGAAAATTCCCAAAAAAAATTCGCATGAACTGGGGCCCCATCCTTGTGCCGGCGTTGCCGCTTGCCGCCTTCCTTCGCTGCCCTCGCCCGCTCTGCGCACCAAGCACCAAGCACACAAAGCAGAAGTCAAGTCAGTCAACGTCTTTTATACATTTTGCTGTTGTTGTTTTTGCTGCTGCTGCCTTTGCGCGCTCTTTCGCTTTACTTATTTTTTTTATTTATTTTATATTGTTTCTTTTTTTTTGATTTTGTTATAAAAATAGCACAGACGAAGAAATGTTTGCACACAACAACAACAACGTCTGCTGCTCATTTTCATGGCTTGACTTTTTGGTGTTGCTTTTTTAATGTGCTTCTAATACATAAACAATTTGCATTATGTTTGCAATAGCAATCGCTCTCTCCTTCTCACTATCTCTCTCTACCGCGCTTTGGGTTACGGCTGCTCTCAGTTCTTGTGCTCTTTTTGGGTGCACGCCCACCCCGATAATTGTGCCAATGGTTCAATGCAGCAACAACAACAACAACAAGAACAATAACACAGTCGATTAATCAGCTCAGCATGTGGAGGAAATCAAAAGCTTGTCAATAGTTTCTTTTTTTTTTGGTCTGTCTGTGATTGATGATCGAAAGAGCTTTTAGTTGCGCATGCGCTCTCTGTGTGAGAGGCAAATGCCAAATGCAATTCGAATCAGCTGTGTTGACATTTTGACTATTTCATAGCCAAAAAAAAAAAGAAAGAGATGTGCGCAAATAAATGTTAAATGTTATGAAAAGTACATCTAAAAACATTTGCCTTTTAATTGCTTGACTCCTGTGCAATAACTGTCGCTGTTTAGAGCCTTTCCTTTAGTTTCGTTTCGTTTTGTTTCGTTTCGTTTCTCACGCGTTCCGCAAATGCGCATCTCGCCCTGTGTGTGGTTCCTTCTAGCTCGCTTATAAATTTGTTCACGTACTTGCTACATGCATACATAATTAGTCTCGTCTGTGTATGTAGCACATGTATTTATTCAGGCATTTTGCTGTCTTATTTGTTGTTTTTATGGCATAATGACGCTAATGATGACGCCCATAAGCGAACCGATCTCAGGTTGCTGCGATTTCTCACGCCCATTTTTGGAGCTGCGCACTTTGTCGAAACCAGAAACATTCGCTCGTCGCATACGAACAAAAAACAAAAAAAAAAAAAACAACGCTTAATATGGCAATAACAAGTGTAACGCCGACAACAACAACAACAACAATAATAATAATAACAAACAAAACGAAAACAAAAAACAACTCACGTTTCGATTTGACGTCGACAACGGCAACGGGAATCTGTCTTTTTTTTTTAACGACATTTTCCGGCTTACAGATGTCGACGACGTCGTCTTCTTCTTCTGTGTGCGTCCCTTGCATTGTGTGATCAGTTTGCCATAAAGTACACACACACACAAAGGAATGACAAAAGCAACACACAACACGCATTGTCGAGCACGCGCTGTTCCATTCCATGCGTGCTCTTATACAAGTTATCAAGCATTATTTTTAATGATTTTAACAGCCATTAACTAACAGAGGAGTAACAAAAAATAGCTTCAAGCCAATCGGTATTAAATTGCTTAAAGAAAAGTCATGAATGTGCTTTAAGGAATATTTTATTTGAGTTGAGAATGATATTTCACAACTCATCTGGCCTTTTACAAATTGTATTCATTATCAATTTCAATGCTTCGATTTCTTCAAGACCTAACAAATTTGATCGGTATGAAATGCGTTTCACATCATTAGGAAAAATGACATGCGTTCCGCTAGATGGCGCTCTGTGTGGATTCTTTTCGACTATTTCAGTGCTCTGTTCTATTGTCCGAGTGCAGTGTAATCAATAGATGATAGTGCATTGGAAACATGTAAATGTCAACTTGGAAACTTGGAAAGAAAACAACAAAGTTAATCTAATTGGAATTTAAGCTCTATTGCTTTTAACGAACTGGTTTGTTTTACTACACAATTCACTGTTGCATGGGTGATCGACTCGACTACCAAATGCAGTCACTGTTACTGTTGCTCTTACTGTTAATGTTAATATTAATGTTAACGTTAATGTTAATGTATTGTCTTGCAGTGTTCCATTCCATTTGGTTTTCTTTTTGTTTTCCAAAGATTATTGATTGAATTAATTAGTGACTTGGGTGAAAATAATTAACGAGCCAAATGTCAAATGGAAATGTCGATCAATGCTGCTGTTCGGTAGTGGATAGGGGACGGGGGTGCGGAAGGGAGGGAGGGAGATAGACAGGGAGCTGGAGAATGTTGCTTGTTCGTATTTACGGAAATTTTGCACGTTGCTTGATTAATGCGAGAATGTAGAAAGTGCTGTTTAACTTTTTGCAAAGAACGCAATGTATTTATATATATATATATATACATGTATATTGAATTATTATTCTACGGTTTGATAAACACAAACCAAATGGCATGCAATATTATGATTATACGTATATACGATATATATATATACCTATATACTTTATACGAGGTTCTTTTGATTTAGCATTGGCTTTGACTTTTTTGTTGTGGTTGTTTTTGTTTTTATTGTGGTTCTTTTGTTGTTGTTGTTGCTGTAGTATTTGTGGTTGCTTGAGGCCAAACAAGCAAACCAGTTAACCACCCCACATTACTGCACAATCTAACCCGCCCCTTCCCCCACCCTGTCGCCTCCACAAGGCCGAATACCGAACGAAACAAAATTTAGAAAGTTACAAGCCATAGCCATGTGTGTTTTTGATTTTTGTTTCGCCTTTTGATTGATTTGTGAGTCAAAAACAATAATAGTACAGAAATGCAAACAACATTTAAAAAACATGTACCTCCATGCACCTGTCAGCTACAGTTACGGGTTAATGGCTTTGTGCATAAGAGAGCAGCAGATACAAAGAAAAATCAAAAATCAACCAAAAGCATATTCGGCCTTGGACTTTAGCTGTAGTCCGGTTTGAGGTGTGCGTGTTTTTTTTTTTTTTTGGCTAAGCGTGCCTTGCCAAGAAAAAAATCGATAAATCGCTCGATCAACAAACAAATATTTAACAATTGAAACGAAAATAGATTCGATTGGTGTGCATTATATGATTACACCTTCCACACGCAATTAACGCCTGTCTCGTCTATTTCTAAAATGCTATTTTCGGCTGGAGGCTATTAATAAATAAAGAGGTGGTTTATTGAATGATTAAATAAAATCGTCGCGTTTTTCTACTTCTTTTTTTTTTTTTTTTTGTCACATGATGTTGTGAACACTTTAGCCAGTTACTCCTATGTGAAAATAGGTACGCCTCTCCTCGGAGTTCGCAAAACTTTCCAGTCTGCTGCACAGATCAATGTGAAATGGAACGAAACGGTATACACGAAACGAGCACAACAAAAGACTGGCAAATATGTGCACACACACACGCGCACACATACACATGCATATTTATATTTTGCTGGCACATCCATCCCACATTCTCAAATTATGGCAATTAGCGTGCGGTGGCCTATCGGAATTAGCACATCTCTAATGCCAATGTTGTCTCATGCTGTACAAAGTAAATTAGCACGTCACGAAAAAAAAATAAATGAGCTTGACAAAAAGAGGCGAAAAATAAAACATAATAATTTGTTGTAATAATATATATAAATAGATTTTTTTTTTTGTTTGGGTATATATATGTATGGGTATATAAGTGTAATGGCAGTATGGGATTGGAAGGCTTTTAACTACTTTGTTGCATGTCTATGTCAATAATTGATTAACTGACATTTTAATGGAAACTTGCTTGCACATTTTTCCACTGTTTACTTCGCTTTGTTCCATTTCAACTTAATTAGCACTTTGTTACTCCTCATATGTGAAAAATTAAACAAACAAAAAAAAAAAATGATATTATCCGCTTTGCCTTAATATACTTTGAGGATTGAGGCGGTTCAGTCCAGTTGTGTTCAATATTTCATATTTAATATATATTTAAATATGCAAAAAAAATTTCCACATACGAATGTAATTCAAGTGCGCATCTAATCATTTATACAGTTATTTAGCCCAACAATTAGCAGCTGCCACTTGGCGGCGACTCTCTTAACACTAACACGGGTTACGTGTACTTAAAAGCCACCCACCCAATTATACAAGTGCAAGTTTGTGTGTGTGTGTGTGCGCGTGTGTGTTGCGCAAGCTGCAGTCACACTTGCCAAAGTGGGTCTAGTAATCTTATCTGACACAAGAAGCCAATAGGGCTCAGAACACGGCGCACCAGCACAAACCTTCTTTTTCTGGTTATCACAATAAATAAAAAAACAAATGGAAACTTGTTTTTGGAAAACAAATTTTAGATTTTTTTACTTAATTAATATTTAACAGAGAAATTATTTTAAAGAAAAATTTTACTTTGTGCTCCAAGTGTTCCATATTATCAGAATCATAATCACGTAGCAGTATGTTTAACGGTACTTTGGAGATTAAGTGAATTGAAATTAAATCTTTGAGGACTGCAACAATCACATAACAAAATAAACATTCATTTTCATCGCGACCTTATCAACAGCAAACACCACACACACACACACATACGTATTTGTTTGTACCAAATACAAACCCAGCAAAAACTCAACGCAGCGAGTGTCATAATCAAAATTGCCTTCCTTTCAGCGTCCGTCGTCGTCATAGAGCTTGGTTATCAGCAAGTGCGAGTGCACTCTTTCCCTATCCCCCCTCTCCCTCTCTATCCATCTATTTGCCTATAGCTTCCCTGTGTGCCTGTGTGTGTGTGTGTGCGTGTGCGTGTATTGAACTTTGTAAGTAGACCGGCGCTGCTTGCTCGCATTGTTCATAACTTTGAGAAATTTTAACTTCGATTTTAAAGTTGAAGGCGACGGCGACGCCGAAGTTTGCCGGCTGACGCAAACGCTGCTATTCAATTGCGTCATTTGCTCCACGCTGCGCAGAGGGAGAGATAGAGAGTTGAGAGAGCATGGCCAAACAGTGACGGAGCAAAAAATAAAAGAGAATGAGTGCGTAGAGCGAGATGCTTGCGAAGAGGAGTGTCGGCATTTCTGTGCTGTTGTTGTTCTTGCTGCTGATACCCTTGCAGTGAGTATCTGTACATTTGTCACGCAATGCGTAACGCCCACATCACCACCCCCACCCCTCCCCCACAAAAATTCTTGTGTTATGAACGACCAGAAGTTTTGTTTGTTTACAAAGTTATTTAACGCACCTCCGAAAAAAAAACACGTGGCTTAAAATTTTGTTTTCCTCACTTGGAACTCGTTTCTGTTGTGTAAAAATAACAATTCAAAAGATTTGAAAATTGTCTAGCATGCTCAATGTGTTCTCCATTTTGGAAATTTGATCAAAATTTATAATTGCTCATATAAATATGTTTATACTTATTAATCCTGACAAAAACACCGTTGGTCTTCACATATGAGTAGTAGACCTGCATAGGGTATTTGTGTTTCGGCAATGTGCAACTGTCTTTTTTTTCTCGTTTCTTCAGTTTCTGTTCGTTTGGTTTTTTTTGGGGCGCGCTGCTGACGCTAATGACGCATGGCGCAGTCATTCACGTCGGTGCTGTGACTGAAGACGAAAAAG
Organism: Drosophila cognata; assembly: GCA_035041535.1. Classification (NCBI taxonomy): domain Eukaryota; kingdom Metazoa; phylum Arthropoda; class Insecta; order Diptera; family Drosophilidae; genus Drosophila; species Drosophila cognata. Next base: position 1,098,393 of record JAWNLC010000831.1, read on the forward strand.
AGGCGATGGAAGCGGAGGGAAGAACCGCAAAACTATAAATACGCTGAAATATGTATAAACGAAATTGTGGTGATGGTGTGTGGGTGTGTGGGTGTTGTGGGTGTGTGTAAAAGTAAAGAAATATGCGTAGAAGAAAAAATCAATTTGCTCATTTAAAATGTTTTGTTGTGATCCGTTCTCTCTGTCTCTAGCTCTTTCCCACTCTCGCACGTATTAGGCACACACACACTTGCATACATAAGCTGTTGTTGTTGTCGGCACACTTACGGTATACTTAATGTGTGCCTTCGAATTCGAATTGGCTGACGCAATTAATAACTCGGCTTGCGACGCGGCGCAAACTCTTCAGCGTGATTTTAGCGGGAAAGGCCATAACATATATGATGTTGTTGTTGTTGTTGTTGTTGCTGTTGGTTTTTTTTTAGAGCGGGTCAGTTTCACATTTGTGGAGTGAATGAATCACACACGATCGTACAAATTTGAATATTTTTTGTCGAAGGGGGGAACTCTTGGTATTTTTAATTTAATTAACAAGTAACACGCAATAATTGTTGACTTTGCGTGGTAGTCGATGATTAACTAAAAACGATAATTAACAACGTATGTTTTTTGTATATATATATATATATATATATATATATATATATGATGTAATTATCCGATTCAAACTCCTAATCGTAAACACCCCGTAGCATGTTACAACAACTGCAACTACTATGAACAATTGGCACTCGAATTCTTCTTTAAAAACAAACAATTATGCTTGTTGATCTATCCGTGTTTACTAACCAAATGTAATTATATACCCTTCATCGAAGCCACTACAGGGTATTTAAAAGTACAACAACAACAACAATTTGAGCAACGAATGCACTTGGAATGACAATTGTTGAACAATTTGAACTAGTTTTTCAATTTCAATTGCTTACGATGAACTCTGTGTGGCAGGCACTTGGAACATACCCCTCCTCCTCCCGCTTCTCGCCCCCCTCTTCGTCCCCCTCTTCGTCCCCCTCCTCCTTACTCCTTCTGCTGCTTAACCGCCTCTGCTCCGCTGTGGGGTCTTTTTCTTTATTTTTGTGGTCGCGTCGATTGAGTTATGCCAAAACAGTTTTGATGTGCCCCCCACACATCCCGCACCCCCTTCCTCATTATGTAAATTGATTGTTTTTGGCTTAAGCAGCGACTGTTGACTGTTTTGAATGTGTTTCTGTCTGTCTGTCTGGTTGACTGTCTGTCTGTCTGTCTGATTGTCTGAACGTGTGTCTGTTATTCACGAGTCTGATTGTTAGCCATAATAGATATGCGACAAATGTGTGGTGGGTTGTCTATATTGTAATAACTGATAATTATTATAATCCGCTATTGTTGTTGTTTACAAATGTCGGCGTCTCTGTTATTGGCAGTCATTGGAAACAACAATAATGCCATTAACAGAAATAAAACGACGCAGAAGTATAGAGACCAACAACATTAACAACATCAACAACATCAACAACACTAACAACAACAACAGGAACAACAACAAATGCAATAGACAACAGGTGCGCAAGAAGTCTGGCAAGTCTCTTACTCAAAATACTCTATTCCCAGGGGCAAAAGTAGAATTCCAAAAAAAAAAACAAACAAATTAGGAAATTTACAGTCAATGTTATTTTGATAAAGAATATTTACAGAAAATCGGCTAACATCAACAAATAATAATAATAGTAAAAAAATAATGCCACAGACTATTGGAAATATTCAAATCTGTATTCGTATACAACAAAATCGAGTCGAGATTCTGGTTTATTTAGGGAGAACTTAAAAACAAGCAGTTTTCATTAAAATTGTTTTGTTTTTTCTATTTACTATATTTGCATATATATGTGTATATAAATTTCTTACTCTTATATATATATATAATAACAATATGACTGCTGTACTAAATACTACTAACGGGTACTTTTACGGGTATTGGTTTGTATAAGAGTACTTTGGATATGCTAGTTTCCGAGTTTCCTGGAAAACACGGAAGAATAGTTAAGCGCCCCAAGCACGATAAATAATTCGGGCAATAGCCGCCCAGTGGCTGCCAATGCGAATATTATTTTATTTTTGTTATTATTATTATTATTGTTGTTGTTGTTGTTGCTGATTAATTAGGCGTTTTTTGTTGTTTTTTTTTTTTGTTAGTTTTGTGTTTAGATAAGATTGTGAATTGCTTGAAGCAAAAATGAATAAAGCATACATTCAAATTGATTGACCATGAATATGTATTTGGCACAGCGGTGGTGGGGCATGTGGCAAGTGGACGAGAATTGGTAATGTTAATTGGTGAACTTGTTGCTACCAGCGAATCAATCAATCAATCAATCAATATTGACATACAGTGCATTTAGTCTAAATTTAATTGTGCATGCATTCGTTATCAAGTTCTCAGTTTAGGCAACCGATTTCACATTGTGTCAATTAACGCGTATGTGTTTATACTATATACATACAAACATACATAAATATTATGTATTTACTACATCATTTGTCATTTGACTTGTGTGTGTGTGTGTGTGTGTGTGTGTGTGTGTGCTTATATTAAATTGCATTCACTTTAATTTTGACCAGTCTTGAAATTTCAATTAATTCTTCATTCAATGAAAAGTATTTTATATTTTTCCTACTAAAATTTCTTCTCTTCTCATCTTGCGTGCTCCGTTGCCATTTCATTTCATTTCAATCGTAGTTTTTTTACGTCTTTGTCAATTGCCTTTTGGCTTACATTTCAGTAAGCCTCAGTTGCTTTTGTGCCATTTCTCATTCCCAGTGGCTTGTTCCATTTCATTCCCATTTGTTGTTGCCCATTCTTGAACACGAGGCCTAAGCTAATAATGTGCATTTAAAGTGCATTCATATCAAGTTGTTATCAATTTGGGTTAAATAATTAACATATACATAATTACACTCCCTCTCTCCCTCTCACTCATAACAAGAGCATACACAAATCCATATATATATATATATATTTATATAATGTGTACCGCAATAAGTTTCTACTAAAAATGATCGCATTTGAAATGTCTGAGACGCAGTTGCTGCTGCTGATTCATCTTGTTGCTATTTGGAACAAGAACATAGTAAATACAAACACGTGTTTGGATTGTTTGATTGACTGACTGATTATAGATGACTAATCGAAAAATGTGTAACTAAATGAAAATTTAAATTTAACAAAATCGATTTCCAATATATGTATACGTATATAAATATATATTAATGAGGAGAGTGTAGCAGCAATTATTTTAGTTATTATATTTGTTATTGTTTAACACTGCGTCAAACGTCCGTCATGTCAGTCGGGTGCTTGAGACTGTGAGCAGCCCACGTCATGAAGCCAACGTTAACTGCGACGCCGACTGTGACAGAGCTATGTTTCATGTCTTTCGTTCCCTTCTTCTTTGTCTCACGTCCATCGTCTATCGTCTCTGGTATTTGTGCAATGTTGTGTTCGCTTCGCTGACATCTATGCCCCTCCCCTTCCCTCCGCTTCTCTTCTTGGCTCTTCCTTTCGCTTGGTTAGACTGTGCTTTGCTTTTGTCCCATTATTGTCATCTCATTGTCTTTATCGATTTGCCTTTTCACGTATATATAGAACGCATATGTGTATACACACACACAAACACACACACATGCAGATGCACACATATTCACACATGTATGCGTGGGTTGGCTTGTCAACAACAAAACAATTGCCTGATTAACACGACAGTTCTTGTTGTTGTTGTCGTCGTCGTCGTCGTCGTCGTCGTCTTCGTCGTCGTCGTCTAGTTAACTCTGGTTTAGTCTGGTTTGCTGTTGTGTTGTTTGCCGTTGAAAGCAATTACTTAACGCCATATTGTCATCATCAGATATCCTTTTTTGGTATCCAGAGCTTAACTGCTTAAGCAGCACTAAATGATGACGCATACAGTTCACAGTTCGTTTGTCCTTTTGTGTATTTCGTGTTACTCGTTTGCTGCTTTTCTGCAGCTCTGCTTATTGTGTGGCAATTGCTTTAATCATAATCCGCACTCGATAATAAAGAATGAAATAGACGCTTCTGCAGAAACATTAAATCCAAAAAAAATATGTTCTTCGATTAATATCTCAACTAAGATTTTAACAGGGACGATCTTATGTCCAAATATAAAGTATTGGATATAGCATAAAATAATAGGAATTTCTCGATTAGCGTGTCTATTCACTCTACAAACTGGCAACATAAATAGAATTTTCAATTTGTATCTAACAGAGAAAATATACAAAAACGGTTGACGTTTTCCTACATATATATTGAAGAATCGGAACAGCTCCTGTTTAAAACTCTAAAATCAAATTAATGTGCATTGTGAGAACGAATTTTCTTGTCCAGTGTTATCGAGTCTTGCCGAGTCATGCTCGCACAGCACTGCGGCGCCATCTGTTGGTAGGAATGGAAACAGCAATAGCAATAACAAATAGCAGCAGCGGAAAAAAATGAAAGTAAAAGGTAACGGAAAATAAAGTTAACAAAAGAAACAAGAGGGACAAAATGTGCATATACATATACACACATCCACATACGTATGCACACATATACACACACATCTATGCATATTTGCATTTAATTTGTGAAAGAGCAACAACAACCACAACAAAGAAAAGCACGACGACGCCACAAGAGATTTTCGTTGAGTGCTAGAGCACAGAGTATTTGCCTAAGACTTGAAAATAACAACAAAAATTAAAACAAAGCACAAAAAAAAAATAGAAGATAATTGTACAAAAATGATGAGTGAATTAGCAGGTCTGCAAGAATGCAGAATGTTAATGGGGTTGGGCTGTCACACACTTCCCCATTTCATATCGCCTAATCACCTAGCGCGAACAGCAAACGCAACAAAAGCTCCCTGTCAATACCTAGAATCAATAATTGCAATAATTGACGGGGGCGTTGGGCATTTAAAACCAATTAGCCACATTTGACAGAATCGATCAGTGCGCAGACCCATTTGGAGCTCCTCGCCACACCCCCACCACCGACATAAATACATGTATCACGTACATATCTAAACAGACGCACCTGTTGCTGTGCGTCCGTCCGTCCGTCCGGCTAATTAAGCTAACCGGGAACTGTCAATAGATAATAACGAGCTGGGGCAAACTGGTTGTTGTCCAACAACATTTAAATATACAAACTACTGCAACAACAATTTGAGGAGAAGAAAACCCTTTTCAACAACTTAAGACTTGAATTCGAATAACAAAAAATATATTGGCATAAAATGTGAGTGGGTTAAGACTCAACTTTTGAAATAACAATGATAGTTTGTAATTTTGTAGTACCCATTAAAACTATTTAATCTCTCTTGGTAGGTACCCAAAGCTACATATCCACTTAGTTATCCACTGTAAGGTACCCGATAGTGGGTACACCTCGGTACCAACTGGAATGATAGCCAATTTCAATGGTAGTTTCCCGTTCTGATAATGGCTACCTATTGTTTTTTGGTACACATTGGTAGATAATCGCTTCCATTTAGAACATTCTCAGTGGGTTTTTTTTCTTTCTGTTTTATCGATCCTCGAAATGGATTAGCAGTAAACCACTTTATGGTGAATCGAGTTCCCAAACAGTAGAAAATATATATATATATATATATATAGATATATATATAATATCTGTTTATGTACGATTGCCTGATTTCTAGCTGTGTTATCGATTTATAACTTCGAAAGGGTCAAAATTGTAATAGCCTTGTAAAAGTCAAATGTTAAGTGTCAAGTCTCAATTAATTGTAGTGTTTCTTAACAATCAATATATCAAAGAAAAAAAAACAACAACAATCAACAAGAACAAATGTAGGAACAACCCTTGGCTCAGTTTGAATCTATTTTTACCAAAGGCGCCTTTTGCACTCCCACCATTAAACAATATGTGTGTATGTGTGTGTATGTATGTGTGTGTATGTGTGTGTGTGTATATATGTATGTGTGTGTATGTATGTGTGAGTGTATGTGTGAGTGTGTGTGTATGAGTGTGTGTTGTTGTTGTTGCTGTTGTCGTGCTGTGCTTTACACGTGTAGCAATTTGCCGTAGAAATTGTCGACACGCAAGTTCAAGTCCGGCGACAGAGCAAGCAAACAGTTTTAACCTAACCACAACAACAACAACAGCAACAGTAACAGCAGCAGCAGCAACAACAACAACAACAACAACAAAGTCGCTAAATTAAACTTAACTCATTTGCCATGTAAATTGAAGCAGCCCTTTTTCATTGGCTGTTGCTCCCCCTAATAACAGTTTGTGTGTTTCTGTATGTCGCTGAGCTGTTGGGGCTTGCTAAGGTTCCAAGAATGAGGAAACTCATTGGTAACATTCTCATCGTTATTGTTGTTGCTGTTGTTGAGTTGACTTTAAGCGCACAATTTATGTTTAATATATAAAAAGGCGCAACACAGGGTTGACAGGGTTGACAGGGTTGGCATCTAGTATACACGCCTAGTGAGAATAACAGCTACTACTCAATCCACTCCCAGCGAGCTGCGCTCAATGTCAAGTCGATAAAAAACAAATATGTGTGGTATACTTTATAGTGGAGCGCCCAGGAAAATGCGCACTTGTTTCTGATGTGGATTATTGCGGCTCGTGTTGAGCGAATGAAAGAAAACTAGAAGAATTTTCATCGATTCAATAGTCAAATGTCAACAGTTGTAGAATGTGATTCGATATGCCTGCGTATTTTCACATATCGATTTATTTAGCTGGGACTTGCTGTTAATAGTTTGTTCGTTATGAAATCTGTCTTTCCCATCCGATCTTAACGAAATTTATAGCTTAGTTTATTACTTAATGAAGCGAAAGGCTCTTTGAGTGCTATTGGAAATTGCTTTGTCTCGATAAATTTGCACAATGTGACAGAGTTATCGATCAAATTAAACAGATACAGAGTTATCGATCAAATTACATAGATACTCCTGATTCTGACACTAATAGACGAGAACTTGAATACAAGAACTATAGCTGTATATGAAGTCAAGTCCCCAGCTCTTATAGTCTCTAAGATCGGCTCGTTCATACAGACAGACATGACCAAGTCGATTCGAACATTGATGTTGATCAAGTATATGTATATATATACTTTATGGGATTGGATAAATGCTTCAATCTGATTAGCCACAGTTATTTTGTGCCACCTGTTATCAGGTGTGGCATACAACTGTTGAAAGAGTATGCCGCATTCGGTTCTTCATTTTTTTTCTTGTTCACTGTGTAAACTCAACTGTAAACTGAAATTGGAAACCATTTTAGTAATATACTAAATACCCTTGTATTTATCAATGTTGTGGCTCCATTTAACTGTGGAAATGGTAATGGAACGGGGAAGGGGAATGGAAAGAGGTTGGGGAATGGGATTTGGAAATGGGAATGGGGCACTTGTTTGCCCGTCTTGAATGTCAAACTGTTTTCGTTCCATTTCAATTCGTAAAGACGGACAACGGACAACGGACGACAACACTCCTCTAATTTGCTGTAATGCGCCATTGAGCAAATGGTGACCACCAACCACCCACCCACCTCCTCCTCTAGTCAGGCTGTTGTCCTCATAAGGGTTTGTTCCTTGAACCCACTCCAATTGCGTCGTGTCCACTCCTATTTCCATAGTCAACAGTGCCTTTTGTGGTTTTTTGTTTATTCTTTTTTATGTGCTTAGCCCCCAAGTTCATTGGAACTGGAACAATAAAAACAATAATAAGAACAACAAACAGCAACAGCAGAAACAACAGCAGCTGCAACAGCAACAGCAGCAAGTAGCGCACGCGCTTTGAAGGCAATTCAAAAATTTTCCACTGTTCGCACACTTTTTTGAGTATCACATTGTGCAAACTACACATTTACCTTATGGCTAAACCTTTTTTTATTTAGTTTTATTATTTCACTCTATGTGCATATTTAATTAGTTTAAAAGCTGCGAACCCTAGCTACACATGCCGGTGTGTGTGTGTGTGTGTGTGTGTATGTGTGCTGCTGCTGCTGTTGTTATTCACGCTTGCTGTTTTTCAACAGCTCCTTCCTTGCTGCCGCACAAACTGTTTGATTTAACACATTTAATGCAATTGTAAATAATCACAGTGCTTAGGCAGATTATACATATATATATATATATATATATATATATATATAGTATAGGCTGATTAGCTCAGATTATTGCGTGATAAGATTAGAGTGGGAGGAGGGACATCAGCAGCAATAATTTGTTGTATGTTTATTGAATTTCCAACTGTGTGAACTGCAGCAGAAGCAGCAGCAACAGCACCAACAGCAACAGCAACAGCAGCAGAGGCAGCAGCAGCAGCAGCAGCAGCAAAAGAAAGAAGCTTGTTTCATTCCACGTTCCTCGCATTTGAGCGTAATGAATGACTTTCGCTTTTTGCGTGTGTGTGCTTTTGTGCTGTCGCTCTTGCTTATGGCTATTGTTGTTGTGTTTTTGTTTTTTTTTGCTGCTCTCTTGTTCCATTGCCGCCCGTTGCGCCTGCCTGCTGTCGTTGTGTGTGCGTTTGATGTGCGTCAGGCGGCGTCAGCGTCAGCGTCAGCAGCGACGTCGCTATGTTGATAATTTGGAAATTGAATTTCAGTTTCTGTTTCTGTTTCAGTTTCAGTTTCAGTTTTAGTTCAATCGCGACCTCAAGAGCGCCCGCACGCACATGCACATGTGTGCGAGAAGAATAAATTCTTTGCAATAACAACAATTTACACACAGAAAACTGTGCGCTTAGCGCAAAATATAAAAGAGAAAAGAAAATAAAATTTGCTGTTTATTTATAAAAACGTTCTTTTGGGCAACAGTTTGGTTTTCATCAAGTGCGTATGTGTGTGTGTGTGTCTGACTGTGTAGAATTGTGCTTCTTTTTTTTGTTTTTTTTTTTTTAATGTGTTTTGTTTTTATTGCGTAGCGCAGGCAAACGAAAGTCTCCTAAGAAGAAAATATTTCGTCTATTTATATTTTTAACACAAAAATATACATTTTTTTTTTGTTTTTTTTGTCTTCTAAAATGTATTTGTGTTTTGCTCGCCTCTTGCTAAAAATAGCGGCAAACGAAAAAGATAAATAAAGTAAAGGAAATGAGAAAAAAAATAAAATTATAATAATAATAAATAATGTTTATACAGCGACAACAGTAGAAACAAAGCAACAATAAGTAAAAAAAAAAATAAATAAATGAAAAAAACATAATTTGTATGCAAATGCAGGCAATGTGACTCTGAAGCAATAAAAGTTGTCAGTGCAACCGAAGAAAGTGAATGAGAGCAGCAAACGAAAAGAGAGTACAAAAAAAGAAAAACAAACATTTTTCGATTTAGAACACAGAACAAAAAGCAGAAAGAGAGAAGGATAAAGACCCACAAGGACAAACCCCCAAGCGAAAGAAAAGAATAAAAACAAAACAGTGCTAAAAAAAAATAGTAGTAGAAACTGCAGAGGCAATTGAAACAACACCTGATGGCAACAACAGCAACAGGAAAAGTTGCAACAGCCGTGTTGGCGGCACCGGCCAACATCAGCAGCAACAGCAACAATAATAATAACAACAACAACAACATCATTATAAGTGAACCAATTAAAATACCATTGAGCGAGCGGTTCTCGACGCAAACATCAACGGGGTCAGCGGACAGCGGCTGCATCGTGACGAGCGCCTCACAGAAGCAGCTCTGCAGCGGCAGCAGTGGCAGCGGATCGCAGCAGACGCTGCTGCAGTTGCAACAGCTGCCGCCGGTGCGCAGCAGCAGTGGCTCCCTCAGCCTGCACGGCCCGCTGCCCAAATGGCAACGACAGCAGCAACAACAACAGCAACAACAGCTGTTGCTGCTCAGTCAGGATAGCGGCATTGAGCAGAGAGTCGGCGGTGATGGTGATGGCGACGGCGATGGCGATGCCGACGGCGATGGAGGCGTCTCCAGCGGTGTGGGCGGTGCCCAATCGAACAGCAGCAGCGAATCCCTCGGCAGCAGCAGCGGCAACGAACAGGTGGCTTCAATTGCTGCTGCTACAGCTGCTAATGGACGCGGACGCACACGTGCCGCCTCAGCGCTTGAGCTGAGCAGCGTTGGCGTCGGCGTCGGCAGTGGCATTGGCATTGGCAATGGCGTCAACGCTAATGGGCTGCGTCACGTCAAATACAAAAGTACGAATAGTACGGGTGGCACGCAGGGCTTTGATGTGGAGGATCGCATCGACGAGGTGGACATCGATCAGGATGATCTTGACGAGGATCATCAACATCAGCAGCACCATCACGACGACGACGACGTCGATGTTGATGACGAAGAGGACGAGGAGGATGATGGCGTTGCTGTCGATGTTGATGTCGATGTCGACGGCGATGTCGATGTCGATGTCGATGTGGACGAGGATGATACTCAATCGGGCATTGTGATCAACATTACCAGCCATGTCGATGAGGAGGAACAACGTTTGCTCGCTGCCCAGGCCGCCCAGGTGAAGGCTGAGGAGGAGCTGCCATTGGAGCTGGCGCCATTAACTGTGGCCGCAGCGGCTGCCAAACGACGAGATATCCGAAATTTGGGCACCGATGGACGCATCTATTTTCCGCTCTTGAAAATAAGCGAAGATCCGCATATCGATGCGAAGCTGATCAATCGCAAGGATGGCCTGCAGGACACCATGTACTATTTGGATGAGTTTGGCAGTCCCAAGCTGCGCGAGAAATTCGCACGCAAACAGAAGCAGCGCCAGGCCAAGCAGCAGAAGGCGTTGATCAAACGGGAGCGCGAGGAGCAACGCAAGAAGCGCAACACAACGGTGGCTTCCAATTTGGGGGCCAGCGACTTTGATGACACCAAAGAGCAACCAGCAACAACAACAACAACTAGCAACAATCACTGTGATAAAAATCGTTTAACGGTTAACAAACAGCTATCGGATCATCCAGATCATCAGGCTGCTGTGGCTTCTGCTGATCATGCTGATGCTGATGCTGATGCTGATGATGCTGATCCCGATGTGAGTCTGATGAAGATGCGTGTTCGCAGTCACAGCCATGATAATCATTATGATGGCCTTCGAACGAAATGTGGACGTCGTTTCTCCAATGATCGGCACGATGCCAACGATCCCGATCCGGGCTATGTGGATGATGGGAACGATGATGATGATATTGAGACGGGAGCGGAGGCTGAATCGGCACTGCATCATGATGCCGGCGATTGTCTCGAGAGTGTAAAGACTGCTAAATTGGCTAGAACACAATCCTGCGTTAGTTGGACCAAAGTGGTGCAAAAATTTAAGCACATTTTAGGTAAATAACTATTGAATACCTAATCGATTATTATCGATTTATTGATTTATTTATTTTAATTAATTACAACTTATATGTAATTTTAATTAAAAAAATAAAATATCTTAATGCATCGTTCAAAGTTTGCTAGGCTTACAAAAATGATTCACTTCCTCTTAATAGTTAAGCCACTATCAATGTTCCAACAACTCATGCTAATCTCTCTCTCTCTCTCTCTCTCTTTCTTTCTCTTTCTCTCTCTGTTTCTGTTCTCTTTCTAGGTAAGTGTTCAAATTTCCACTTCCATTTAAAGCTGTGGCTTTTCATTTTAAATTGCAAAAACGGGTAAGCTACACACACACACACATGCATACGCCTCTATTCAATAGACGAGTGGAATTGGAACATGAGTTGCCAAAAACAACAAAATCGAAACGATTTGTTGAAATACATCAATTAGAATTAATAAATGAGCATTTTGTGTTGATTTCTGGGCATGTGCCCATTATCTGCAGCTGCTTAATCTATAACTCAATTATACAATACGTATACAGACAGACGTATGTAGATACGAAACAAACTGGAAACGAAACAGTAGATTAAGTGAGTCTCTCTCTCTCTCTCGCTCTCTCTCTTTGGCTCTCTTTCACTATCTTGAGTTGGATTTGCAACTCCTGAACTTTGTACTTACAAATGGCATTCCGATAAATGATAAATGCATGTAACGAAGCGGAAACATTGTGTACCGTTTCCAATCGTTCCGCTGTAGGATCCTCGTTCTTTGTTGTGCTGAGGCAACTGATAAGAGAAAAGCGCGCTTCCGTCGCCGTCTCCGCCACCTTTGCCAGTGCCACGCCCCATTTCGCGAACAGGTCACACACACAAAGACACACGCACTGACTGCTGCTATCGTTGCGTCTTTGTTGTTGTTCAAACTGACTGCCTGATTGATAAGACGAGGACAACAACAATGTCGCCTTTGTTGATGATTTTCTCTTTTGTTTTTTCCTTAAGTCATCGCTTCTATAATAAAGTAATTCAACGTTCTGTGCTTGTTTAACAATCTGCCATATATACACATATATGTATATATACATATGTATATATATATAGATTACACAATACTTGGATAAATATGTACATATCTCTGTCCTACAAAGTTGCACATTTGCATAATAAAACCCCCCCTCCCCCCCCATCACATCGGTGTGGACTGAAATGGGATGAATGCACTGTTCTTAAGTATCATTAAATGAGATATACTTAAACAGTGCAAATTACGTCAGAATATACGTGGCAGTAAAACAGGATATTAAAATGGAATTGTTCTGAAAAATAAATACAAAAAACAAAAAAACAAGAATGTAATAAAATTAGTGGGATTAAATGGGTAACGCAAAAGAACTGAAAGACACAAAACACTTTCATAATATATATATATATTATTTAATGATGTAGTCTAATCCGCCGGTATAAGATGCGAGTCATGGAATAAATAGATTAGCGTGGATTATATTATTCTACCATGGTTGGCATAGAGTAGAAAGTGTGCATAAATGATAACTGTTGAATTGTATTTCTGGCGAACCGGAATCGGGAAGATACCAAGTACACATTTGCTGAACGATAACAAATTTGATAGAGTATTTTTAAAAAAAAACCACAAAGATTCTAAAAATAATTCATATTATTGCAAACTCACACTAAGTATAATTAGCGGCCGTAAAACTTTGGCTTGAAAATATGTTGATACCGATAAGACCTGCTGCTGGGCTGCTGGGAAGGATAAGGGGGGCTTACGACTCTAGAAAACGCCTACCAGCAAGCATTAATGATATTAAATAATGCAAAAAAGTGTTGGTCAGCTAAATTATATATTATATATATATATATTCGATGCATACCTTGTACAGCTTATTATGCATAGGTAAATACATGATTGAGTTGTTGTTGTTGATCCCACTCAGATTTTGTGTGATAAGAATGATGGCATGACAAACTGCATGCTCAGCTCAGGTTATCAGTGTAAATAAGCAGGGCGTCAAGTCGTGAAAGATGTTGATTATTATTATATGGCCGACATATGTACATATTATTATATAAAGATATATACATATTTGAACGCTTTATAGATATATGGATGATACTCGGCTCGTTGCTTCGGTCTTATCATCGTCACATGTTGTTGTCTTAATATAATCATGTGCTCTGCTCTGCTCTGCTCACAAGACAGATATTTTTCCAAAATATATGCAAACATCTACATCATATATACTTATATATATATATATATGTATATATATATATATATATTTTATATAAAGCAAAATGAAGGCGTGTCTCTGCTAGCGCCTAAGCTGACAGCTGTTGCTTCTTAGCTTCAGATTTCTGCCCGCAGCTGCTGTTGCTCGCTCCCCTTAGCCTCGGCTAAAAACATTTGTCAACTTGTTTTGTGTGCTGGCTTTTTATTTTGTGATGTGATTTAATTTCAAATTTTGCTGGCAGTTCTTGGGGGCTTGACAGCAACAAAAACAGCAACAACAACAACAGGAACGATTGCTGTTGTTGCTGACTACTGACAGAGTCGCAACAGAGGCAGAGGCACAGAAAGAGAGGGGTAGAGTGGGAAGTGGGGAGTGAAGGCAACACGCGAAAGATTGGTAGCCATCTCATAGCTAAGAATTAAGGAGAGGAAATTGGTCTGCTAAACGCAAATATTTTTCTATAAATATTTGCAATCAGGCGTCAAAATTCATTAGCAAAAATGTCGAATCTAACAATAATATTGAGTTAAATATTTATTTGTCCGAATTATTGGCAACTATTTTCAAGATTTTTGCACTTTAGAACAGTCAACAGCAGCAGTGTATTATATATACAAAGATACATTATCGATTGGTCGATTGTTGGTCATTTTTGTGTGTTTTATTTTCCAAAGATTAAAAACACACGCACACACACGCACATATACGCACACTTGATTAGCATGAAAAGCTGAGTCACGCTTCGTTTAAACTAGTCCCTAAGCTTAAAAGTTATGTTAATTGGTCTTGGGCTATATTTGATTGAAATTCAATTTGTTGTACGGCGAAACCAGCACATTTGTATCTTTACTCAAGCACGGGGCTTTTATGATTTTCATAAAGATTATTTAGATTATCGGCACTAAAAATAATTGAAAATAATCATGCTTGAATTGCAAACGTAATAGTTGCCAAGCCAAAAGCTAACTGTTCTCCTTTCTTTTCTTTTTTTTTTTTGCTTCAATTTTACTGCTGAACCGTTTGGCATATTTCGCTGTGCACAACTCTATTGAGCTGTGCCAGAACCAGCGCTAATTCTCACTGTTATTTTGCTGCTCTCGCTCTCGCTCGGTTTTTGATTTTGCATTCGGCTTGCTCTTCTCGTTGCCTTCGCTTATGCAATCGCTTTGTTGCTGCGCCCACACTTTTGTGGCTTCGTGGGCGCGTAATTAATGCAGCGCACCTAAAAGTATGCAATGTGCCGCTAAGAAGAACAGCAGAACATGAAGAACAAAGTGGAGAGAGTGACAGAGAGAGAGAGAGAGAGAGCGGGGGGCAAACAGCGAGAGATAGGCAAAACAGCTCGATGATAGATAGGTGGGAGTTGGTTTGGCGTCCAAGGTGTGCCTGCCAAGTGCCTCTTTGAACATGGTCGAGGCATCTCGTGATTTAACTAACCCACCTCCACCTCCACCTATCCACCTCCATAGCAACACACACACACATACACACACACACACTAATACACAGCCTGCTGTCTTATCGCAGTTGCCAAAGGAAAAGTGTCTTATTTTCAACCACATTTAGCTGTCATTCAGCTGACTGACCAAAAAAAAAAACGTAGCCCCTCCCCCCAACCTATCGAAACGATAAGAGAGCGCAGAAGATCCATTTACATAAGTTGCTAGCCAAGCAAAACACATCACGGCGGAGACTGGCACTTGTGGCGTCAATTACTATTTATTTTTCTAATATTTGATTCGAAAGAAAAACTGATAAAAAAAATACTCTTTTAGAGCGAAAATTATGAAGAGAAAAATCGTTAGTCTAAGAATAGTGTTTCGAGGAGGCACTTTTTTGTGTTCAGCTATGTTCAAACTGGTTCGGAGGGTTGTGACTTATTTTAATAAATGTAAAACACGATCACTTTACATGGTTTTCTTTCATGTGTTGATTCAATTTTTATTGTTTTGCTTACTTCAAATTAAACTTAGCGTATGCGTTTGTATTTATGTTATAAGCCTTATTTGTTAGCTTAACTTTGACTATTGATGCGCACATCTGTTTTATGCCAATGCATAACCGTGACCGACAAGTGGTAAAACGAGAGTGAGTAAATTAGATAAAGTTGCATGTGCAAGGCAAAGACAAAAATTAGAGATGAGCAAGCAAATGACGTTATAAACTACGTTAGATTTTTATTCAATGTTGGCTGCTGCTGCCTCTGACAAATAGTTTATATGAGCTTTGACAATATTTGTAATTGGTAACATCATTTTTGTAGACTTGCAATAAAAAGTGTGCTTTCAGTTAAAACACGTAAGAATAGTCTAGTCGCGAGAGCTCGACTTGGAGATAGCCCTGAAGCCACCAGCTGTTAAATATAAATCTCTAGGCGCTATCTTGCTGCTCTCCTCCCACATATACATATATATATAGATATACATTATGCATATGCTTGCACCTGTTGCTAATATTAGTTAAAACTCAATTGAAGTGTTCTTTTTGCTATCGATTTGTATCGATATTCGCCAAACGGCGATAAATTAAAATTAATTTGATCTGCATTTGGTATACAGATAAATGGATATGACTAGATCGATGGTGATAAAGAAAAAAATATATACTTGTAATGGGTCTTTCTTGTGCCAGTTGCATGCTAACTTGCTGTTGCACGTGCAACATCTTGCAGCTATAATACTTTACATTAGCTATTTGCCTCGATAAATATTTTGGCAGACTCTTACAGACTCCTATGGGATATATATATAGTTCTATTCTGTTTCTCCAATGAATTGCATAATACGAATTGCATAAATTGCAAATTCTTATCTTGGTAACATTATCGTTGGTTTATTTTACTTGTAAATGGAGCTGCTTTGGAAGTTGTTCACAATATTTTGTTGAAGACATTGGATGCATGCACCTGTGCGTGTGTGTGTGTGTGTGTCTGGCACTTTGTTTAATGAGTATTTTGCTATTCCTCTTTTCACTTTTAGGGCTCCCAGTGTCGCTCTCAAGTTGTTTACACTCTTCTTACAGCTGCTTTGAATTGCACATTCGAAACCAAGCCCTCACTATATATATATATATATATATATATATACACACCCACACACACAGAGTACCACACCTCACCTCTCTTTCCCCTCTACCTGTAGTTTTGTTTGCCAACTTTGCTTTTACATACACATATCGATTGGTTGACGTCGCGTCAGAGACAGAGAGAGAGAGAGAGAGAGAGAGAGAGAGAGTGATAGAGAGAGATAGAGACAGAAAATAAATAAATAAATAGGAGACTTTAAAAAATTACGTGTCCATTTGGACAACGCCCCAGGCCTTCTTGCTTGCCCACTCCCTCGCCCCCCACTCATCCATTTGGGGCAGCCAACGCGTTACAGTCGATTATTTTACAATATTTACAGTTGCAAAAGCTGAGCAAAATTGATGTTCTACATACACGGTTGATAATTTGATTAATTTTCCACACATGAAGCAAAACTAGCGCACATCTTTTCATTGGGGCTAAAAACAAGCAATTCGATTTATGATCGATTCACGTGCAAACATATATAAACCGTAGATTATACATGCCCAAGAATAACATCATCATCATTATCAACATCATCATCAACATCACTAATATCAATCAGTCAAAATCAATAGACATTTGATTAAGTTCCAATCTGAGATCCATTCCAAATAGTAAACAAATTTTAAATATCAAATTTAAGTTAATATAATATTATAAATACGCCTATATGCAATATAATATATATACTATCTGATGTATACATATGTGTGTGTGTGCATTTGTATGCCAATTTGTGATGCGTGTGTATAATGGTGGCGCCCCGTATCGAAAACAATTCCAATGCCATGTATGCCACATTTTGCTCGGCCTCCTCTCTATATCCTCTACACCCATTGCAATTATTTAGAAAGGGTAACTCATTTCTCACAGTAGTTTCCTCAATGGATTGAGTGCATCGAGTATTTTACGTGATTTTCAATATTCGCTTGCCCCAATTTGTAATGCGTTTTCCAAACCTGCCCCTTCAGTTCCTTCAAATTGCAAATATTTTTAGACATCGCAAATTCTTGGTAAATGGAAAATATAGCCTAAGCCTAAATTGTGTTCCATATAGATCTAATTATAGATCATTTTTATTTTAACTAATTGCAGTTTTTAATACTCTGTTCTCAAAAAGGTTCACAGAGTTGATTAGTGTTGCCAACTCATCTGTAACAAGCTGAAAGTTTAGGCTAAATATTCATTTAATATCTGTTCACTGTGTGCAGAGTATTGCTTAGTCGGCTAGCCAGCGACTGGCAAATATTCTTGATTTGTTTTTAATTGATTCATTATAACGAAATAAATTGCATTTCATTTGTGGCTTCTTGGGCGCATATCCTTTGATTGCAGCGCTCACACTCTCACTCTCTCTCTCTCTCTCTATCGCTCTCTCTTACTCTGTTTCCATTGCATTGAGCTGTCAGTGTATGGGGCGTGGTTGTAGGATGGGTTGGTGATGGGGGGAGGCACGGGCGGTTACAGCTGTCGCATGCTTGGCTGCGCTTCGCTGCTGCTCATAGTTGTCTGTCCATCAGATGCGGCATGATCCAACTATCTACATACGCCCGTTGCGCTCCCAATCTTAGAGTCCAAATCTGTTATGCGCCTATCGCCCCGCTCTTGTTGCACCTAAAATCATCCCCCATTCCCCCCCACATTTCACCTGTCCGTCTGCTTGACTCAGGCTGCCTGCCTGTCGAAGACAATAAGTCTTCGCATGTTCTTTTTGGCATCTCTCTGCTCGCAATTTTCCTGCAATTAAATTTTGCAACTGCCGAAAATACAAAAAAACGAAGAAAGAAAAACAAACAACTGCAACAAAAATTGTATATACGGCATACGATTAATAATATAATTATGAATATTTTCATTCGCCTGAGCCAAAAAAAAAAAAAACGCAGTCGCTGTTTTCGTGCTTGAAAAACCGCGCCACAGTCGCGTGCGGCGTGCGTTGAGCGGCTTTAAAAGCGAGCGTGTAAAATCAGCTGATTTGGATTCGTGGCCTGCTTCGTTTTTCCATATTGCGAATCGTGGAGTGAGTGTTGATTGGCAATTGTGGATTGTGGATTATAGTTTGTGGATTATGGATTGTGGATTGTGGATTATGGTTTGTGGATTATGGATTGTGGATTGTGGATTGCAGAGATTGTGCAGAGTTCGATCGATCGATAATGGCAAATCACACATCTTCGTTTGTCGTCGTCGTCGTTTTGCCATTCGTTGTTTACCGTTCGTTGTTTGTCAGTGTCTCGCTAACGTGTCGCACTCGTCGTTGTCCTCGCCAAGTTTGCCTCGAGCCAACAAGAAAGCAACGTTTGCCCAATTGTGCAACGGAAGTTCGAGCGTTCGCATCGCCCAGATCCGCAGCTCTTTGATCGATACAAATTCAAATTGCCTGCTAATACGAAATAAATATATATATATATATATATAAAATATATATATAAAGTATATATATAGTGATCGATCTGTGACGCGCGCGGGGGATATTGCAGAAAGCCAAACACAAATGATTAAAAAGATAAAACGCCGACAATTTTTGTCTATTTGATTTGAATTGTGCTGAGTTGATTTTTTTTTTTTTTTTGCTTACTTTTCGATTAGTTTTTTCTTTTTTTTTTTGTATTTTAATTGTGTGCATTTCTATTTGAAGATCGATCGTTTGCGATCGATTGATTGTCTGCGTTAAACGTCAAGCGAGACGTCCGCGAGAAAAGTTGGTCAAGTGGGCAGAAATAAAACACGCGCGCACTGTTAACACAACTAGGCCAAAGCCTGACCGAAATCAGCACAAAAAAAAAAAGAAGCAAACCAGTGAACCCAAAAACCAACTACTACAGAGGGAGAGAACGACAGAGAGAACGACAAAGAGAGAGAGAGAGAGAGAAAAAAAAAGAGGAGAAACCCCGCCCTGCAATCAGACCCGTCGCTGACTAACTGATTTGGCTGCTTAGTTTCATAATTGTCAGCCAAAGTGGATAAGACACAGGCGCCAAGTCGCCTCCGCAAGGTGGTGCGAGTGGTTCGTCGCAAGAAGCGCAACGTCAACGATGTAAGCGAATCGGATGGAGCCGCCAGTGTGACGGCACCAGGCAGTGCTCCAGCCGGTGGCGCCCATAGTGCCCATGGTGGTGATCTGAACTCGAATAATTCGACAACATCGTCACGGCACTATTACAATGCACCGCTCGCGGAGATTGAGGCGGTGCGTGCCGCCCATGAGGCGGCTGTCGCTGTGGCGGCAAGCACCAGTCGACCTTGGACACCGATGCCGCCGCGTAAGCCCAAGACGAAAATCAAATCGAAGGCCAAACGGCACTCGATGCCCAATGCGACAATTGATGGCTCCGTCTCCGGCTCCGCATTGATGATGCGCTGCGCCACACCCATGGCAAAGAGGGACAAGAAGAAGAAACGTGATTCACCCGGCCACTCCAGCGATTCGGATAATACCAAATCAAGCAACGATGATGACAACGACGACGACGACGCTGACGCTACTAATTCCGATACATCAACATCATCATCAAAGGACAGTGAATCCTCAAGCTCGGCCAGCAGCAGCAGCCACACTTCGGAATCAAGCTCAACATCCACACCGTCATCGTCGGTTCAGCGCAAAAGGGGAGAGCGTCGTCCGGCCAATGGGAAAGCAGTGCAACAGGCAACTTCGATTGCTGCCGCCATTGCACCGGTGCATACCACTGGTGGTGGTAGTGTCGGTCGTGGTGTCGGTGGTGGTGTTGGTGTGGGTGTGGGTGTTGGTGGTGGCGCCACCACATCCTCGTCATCCGTTGCGCTGCTATCCGCACTCAAGAAGCCCAAGCTGCAGACTCGCAGCTCTGGCTCGGTCGGCAAGCAGTACAAGGATCCAAGTACAAGCATTTAGTTTTCTTTTCCCCTCTCTCTGCCTCTCTCTCTCTCTCTCTCCCTCCTCTCTCTCTGTCTCTCTCTCTCTCTCTGTCTGTCTGCCTGCCTATCATTCTCCATTTCTGTCGCTGTCCCTGGTTGCGTTGACCTTTAGTGAATGCCTCCACCTCAATCTTACCTCGTCTGTCTCTCGTTCCTCGTCTCGTCTCGCATCGCCTCGGCTCGCCTCGCTCCGCATTGCAGATGGATGGGGCACAGCAGCTGCCGCCCATCGAAAGTTGTGCTTATGCCAAAATTAATTATAAATTAAATAAAATCAAATGCATAGATTATATATAAAGCATACACACACACACACAAATTTACACACACACACACACACACACACACACATTTGAAGCGGATCACGTAAAACGTTTAGCAGCTGAGAGAGTGGCTCGCCAGCAAACATCGATTGAAAAGACGACAACAACCAGACGATGACGGGATGGAGAATATCAAAGAGCACTCCTCCCACCTCCCACATCCCCCTCCCCCCATTCTCCCTTGCCTTTCCCCTCGCCTAGTTAGAGTTTTAGAGTCAATTAGCCTATTTGGTACTCCTACACCCACTCCACTCCACTCCACTCCACTCCACTCGCTGTATGTTTCTCTCTATCCGCAGCGCAGTTGTTGAGCTTTCTCTTTCTGCATTTCTTTCTCTCTCCCTCTCTCTGTCTCTCTCTGTCTTACTGGCCTGGCATAGGCATGAAACAATTGATCGGTAAATTGAATGATTTGTGGCCCGAACATAGCGTCGCATTATCCATTCCAAAGGAGGTCGATAGGAGCAAGGAGAAACTTGAGGGTGCCTGGGAAACAATAGGTATACCACAATTGCCTATCTGTGTGTGCGTGTGTGTGTGTGTGTGTGTGCGTTGGTGTTGCAATTTAAGTTACTTAAAAATAATAATTATAAATACTATCTGTCTACTGTCTAATGTTCCTCATTATCATTATCAGTATTGTTCCCATCTAATATCTTTTCGTCGATTCTCGCTCTCTTTTGTGTTCAGGTCGTGATGGTTCCAAAATTACAACAGTCGTTGCAACGCCTGGCCAGGGCACCGATCGGGTTCAAGAAGTTTCCTATACAGACACAAAAGTCATCGGCAATGGCAGCTTTGGCGTCGTCTTCCAGGCGAAACTCTGCGATACCGGCGAATTGGTTGCAATCAAAAAAGTTTTACAAGACAGACGATTTAAGGTTTGTATTCGTTGTCCTAATTATCCATTCATTATAATATATATATATATATATATATATTATTGCATCTCTTATCACTTATTCTCTTTGTATTTCTACAGAATCGTGAATTGCAAATAATGCGCAGATTGGAGCATTGTAATATTGTAAAACTTTTATACTTTTTCTATTCGAGTGGTGAAAAGGTAAGCGACATCGATATATATCGATAATTTAACATATCTGCTTAATATAGTAATGCGATCAGTGTTGAGGATTCCCAGCTAATTTGCGCTAGAGTTGGCACAGCAAAGCGATTTATCTATATATATATATGTGTCTATATATATATATATGTTTATTTATTTGAATATATGCACAATATTTTTCAACTGATTTTCTTTCTATTATATTACATATATACAATATGAACGATTTAAATGGCGATTTAATTAGTTGGCCGAGTTTCCCATCGATTTGGGCATTTTAGCCGCTGTGCTCAAGCCGCAGGTATCATGTAAAACAATATTAAAAATATAAAAAAAAAATCAACAAAAAAAAAAAATGATGGAAAAAAGAGTCATCTTAGGCACGCCGAAGATTATATACCCTTGCAGACCGGAGTTTACTTTCTCACCTAGCCACAAATTGAAGAACTTGGAGAAAATGTTATATCGTCAAATAGTACTTTTGACTAGGTTTTATGATATAATCTCTGACTGTAGCAAAAAGATGCATATCTTCAAAATTAGAAGGCCCGACGGGCCTGATTGATGCTGATCAGAAATATATATAAAAAAATATATATATATATACTGTGTAAGGTCGGAGAGGACTCCTTCACGACAAAGTCAGAATACTCTCTGCAAGGGTATACAAAAGAAAAAAAGAAAAGATACGAAAAGTAAAGATGAGAGAATTACGCTCTCCAAATGATTTGCACATATCTCTCATGCGCTCGATTATTCATGCGTTTATCGCTCTCAGAGTCTCTTCTCCTTATTTATCTTCTCCTTTCTAAATATCTCTCTCTCTCTTTTTCTGTCGCCGTATGCCTTCAATTCTTCATTTGTCTCTCTCTCTCTATTTCTCTTCCTCTCTCTCTCTCTCTTTTCCTCTCTCTCTCTCTCTTTCCTCTCTCTCTCTCTTTTCCTCTCTCTCTCTCTCTTTTCCTCTCTGTTTTTCTCTGATCCGAGATACGTAGAATTAACTGCGAAAGCAGAAGATAACCGCATGCTAGAAGAATCTGGAAAGATGCGTGTGCATGTTCCATTTTGGCGCTCTGTCGCCCTGATCCCCCTACCCTCTCAGCCCTGCTACAACTCCAATCTCCAGCAACAGGCGACAGACCCCAAACTTCCCCCCCTCCCTTTCACCATTCCATCGGCTTGTTGCTAGATATGTTCTACACACATATTCTGCATATAAAGATATATATATGTATATATCTTATATATAAATGCATCAATATAACTGTATTACGGCTCAATGCAAGTACATTCAAGTAAAAATCGTTATCGTTATCGTCATCGTTGAATGTTGATCCTTGAACATGCCACATGTCGCTTGCTGAACAACAATATCCCGCATTGCAGTTTGGAGCTCGCCTGATCATTACAACAACAACAACAACAACAACAAGCAACATTAATAAACACTTGCCACATATTTGTAATACCCATTATTCTAATTGCAGCGTGATGAAGTATTTTTGAATTTAGTCCTCGAATATATACCAGAAACTGTATACAAAGTGGCACGTCAATATGCCAAAACTAAGCAAACGATACCAATCAACTTTATACGGGTGAGTTAACTATCCACACTCTAAATAAATAGATCATATATATCTCTATATATCTACTGGAATAATGAAGATTGAACATTTTTACACGTGTCTAGTTTTGGAATAAATATTAGCTACATTGTTTTTTGATCCAAGAGATCCCCTAGAGATAAATTCAAGTTTCAATAATCAAGTTCAATACGGAATTATATATATATAGACTTATCCGTCGTCATATCAGAGAGTAGCTCAACTTTGAAATATATTACGAATAATTATTTAATATTTAAACTAATTAATTAGGAAAGTAAGAAAATAAGAATGAAAGAAATTAGATAAGTTGATTGCTTCGATATGTTTCTACATTGATGTTATAGATGAATAAGATCGGAAGATCGGAAGATCGGAATATGTTCTGACTTGAGCTAAACACTTAACTAGGAAAAACTGTGAAAATAGACTAATCGTAATCCAAATCGATCTTATGTCGACTTTTGGGCCATATTTTCTTTTCTTTTACATATGAAATATATAGTACATATATATACATATATATATATATTAATTGAGAACATTTGCAATTTGTAGCTCTACATGTATCAATTGTTCAGAAGCT